>JAJJWW010017359.1:0-28705 GCA_023531295.1 Papaver armeniacum
ACTCTTAATTTTTCTCTCCTAATGACTTGCTTCACAATCCACAAAAGACCTCTTCTATAACAGACTTACTTTCGACCCTTTATATAGGGTATTACATAGTGGATGACAGCTATACTGTCCCTTATTTTCGGAAGCGTTTCGCGAATGTTCGCGAATGTACAACTGCTTGCCTTCGCGACACTCTTAAATCTCGCCAAGTCTTCACACTTTTCTCATGTTTTGGCTGTCGTCATCCATTGCATCATTTATATTACTTCCCTGCGACGCCTTCGCAATGTAGTCATTTATTACTCTCGCGAAGTATTGATGTCGCGATATTCTGGTCCTATAAAGATCAACCATCAAGAAAGATCACAAACAAGCCTTCTAAATTCAGTGTACAGAAAATTTCAAGCCGCCAAACAGAACCACCTACAATTCCACTTAACTCAAATGCAATACCTTGCCAACAACCACCAATCCATGGCAGCAACACAACACCACCACTACCATCTACAACTCTACAACCCACTTCAAGTGTCAACAAACTGCATCACTACCATGTCATCTTCAGTCAAGCCCCTAGCCAATTCACCTCCAGCTGCAATTGCTCTTCACCATTAACAAACGGTCAAACAACATCACTCAATGCCACGGACCCTCATACTCCATTTAGTCCATACCAGAACTCATGCCACTGATCCTCTTAAGCATCGGTCTCAGCTACTCCTTAACAACTTTATCATTTCACTAGAACATCACCACCAACCCATTTTCTCAACAGCCTCGGATCCAAACCCCAACTTCTTAAATTTCTTCTCTCTCCTCAAATCACAGATTCGGTCCCATACAACTTCATTACCAAAAACCCCATCAGCACCAGATCTTCAATTACATCAAATAGTTCACAAACAAAAACCCCAATTCGTCTCCAGACTCTATTCCTTCTCAATTTCTCATCAAAGTCAGTCTAAGATCGAAGTAACATGAACCCATCTCTTGAACTCACGAAACATCATCCTACAAACCCTAATCGAGCTTCAAACTTGTCCGATTCTCGATCCAAAATCTAAGCACCATCATTTTCTCTTGTTTTTGAATTTCGTGTTGATGTCTTAATGAAGACCATTCTTGGTTTCACGATTGAGTAATAGATGATAAGATCTATCATGGCACCTAAATAGGATAAGGGTTGCCCAACTAATTTGTGGCTTGTCGTTTGCAGAACCGATCGCTTATTTGCTTCCTTTTGCTCAACTGTCATTGCGGGGATCCGACAACTCATTCTTCACCTCTTTTATCGTATAAACTCAACTAGCTCCAAGTATTACTCTTTTATTGAGTTGGTCTTTTTGCCATTTTCGCTCCAAATGAATGATTCCTCCTTCTTTTGCTCCGAATGACTCCATTGCACTCCGATAACTCAAAAACACGCGTAAAGTACATAATTCTGAGTAAAAATAGCAAAGAAAGCGTAACTACTAGATAGTAAATTAGGTTTTTACAACACCTATCGATCTTGTGAGTTTCGTGGCCTAAGTGGAACCCCACTTACGAGTGGAAATCCGGAAGACCGTCTGGGATAGTGAGTAGACAATGGGACTGATCATCCCCACACGTTGGCAACTGGTCAATGGTGTGCGTTGTCGTGCATGGCTAGCATCCCACTTATGAGTGGCAACCTGGATAACCGTCGTGACGGGTGGGGAATCGGATTCTTTCCCTCACAAAAGATCGCTTTCTTAAGATTTTGCATGACATATCGATGACATCTTCCACTTGTGAACTTTAGGATTCTTGACTGGTGGTATGGGATGCCATTCAGGATGCCTTGTTGAGATATCCTTTGAAACTGGCCAAATGAGATTCTTGTTAATTTTGTGGACTCTTTTTGGATTCTTGAGTATGCGGTATGGGACGTTTGCTCGGGAAGGTCCTAATTGATATTCCATGACAAACCGAGCAAAACCTGTGATTTCGAGCATCCGTATGAGACTTTTGTTCAGAATCCAAACCAAGAGATTGTCCACAATAGTTTTGTTTTGAATTTCGGGGACGAAATTCTTTTAAAGGGGTGAATGATGTAACACCTCCCGAATTTTTAGCATGGAGCATGCTCAAAGATGCGCCATGGCATGAGATGAAGCTTCATCTCAAGTTTCTATCGCGTTAAGAAGAAGATTGGCCTAGGAGCCAATATTGCACAATCATAGTGCATCACCAAAGAGGGCTGGCCGAACGAGTGTTGCGCAATCATTGTTGGACTTGGTGAAAACATTTTTCTCCCCTTTCCAAAGTTGTATAAATTGCAAGTTAACATATATAGGGAGGGGTAGTTGGTTGAATGTGCATATGCAGACCATGCACCAAGTAAGCTTCATAGCTTAGCCGAAAGAGTATAAATGATGTGTAAGCCTTATTTATAGCCGCGTAGCCTTGCAAATAGTGCATTTGATGCTTATGCATCACTATGCCATGTCGTGAACCCGATAATGCGCAACCTTTGTGCATTTTGACGAAACGGCCTAAACGGACCAGGCCATTACTATTATTGCTAGGTCACGGCCTTGCAAACGAGTTGGTTTAAGTTTTTATCCCTTCGTGGATGAACTACGGTTTGTGCTTGATCCCTTTAGAGTGGGAACGGTACGTAGGCAGCCGCAATGAGTTGCAGCATTGCTGTCCAGCACTTTATCGCTCATATTATCTAATTGAGAGATGATTGCGACATACTGGCCTCTCATATGATCTGGCTCGGTATTATGGATGCAAGAGATGATTGTGGCCAAACTTGATGAGGCAAGTTGCATTCCATTTACCGGATGCTCATACTTCATATCAAGGCGTTCGACTTAGGCATGCACCATGGTGCATTGGGTAAGTTATGGCATGCGTGCCCGGGCTCGCTAGGCGTAATTTTCCGGTCCGTCACACATGCTCTTCACAACAGATTCAATTTCCTCACTAGTAGGAGTACTTATCAATATTTCAATATCGGTATCAGAGAGAATAGTAGGTACGCAATCAAAAGAATTTTCATAAAAAGCGGGATTAGTTGTACAACTAACGGTATAAAAATGATCAGTTATCCCTATCATTATGCCACTTGCATGTATTATCACACAAGGCATCAATATTATATATATATATATATATATATATATATATATTCTCATGTTAACAAGAGAATAGAAATATCTAGTGTACTAGTCCATGTCAGTAACAAATTTATCCCTAGATATTTCCTTATAGAATTCAGATTGGATGTTGAACAATTTTTCAATTTTCTTAGTGAGATGTACTATTCTATCACGTGATCATTGTAGGTCTGTCTATCTTGAACATATTTCAGTTCATCTTGGAATTTATTGATGTTTTCTTGAATATGAAAATGCGGGGGTCTAACAACCACACCCAACAATTTGTTTGGCAATATGAGAGGACTTACTCCAATATACTTTCTAGAGAATCAACTAGACAGTCAGACTCAATGTAGAGTAAAGTATGTCAAAAAGTTTGGTATCTCTGTTTCACAATATAATCAGCAAATCAAACAGATAGAAATCCGCGAGCCTGATTATTATGTGAAACAACTTGAACGGTACCAAAGACCAATGTTCATGTGTCAATCAATTTAAATCAACAACCAAAGGTTGGATATTCTAATTGATTGATCTTAACGCACAACCTGTGATATTTCAATTATATAACAAAATATAATGCGGAAATAAATAACACAGACACCAGAATTTTGTTAACGAGGAAAACTGCAAATGCAGAAAAACCCTGGGACCTAGTCCAGTTTGAACACCACACTGTATTAGCCGCTACAGACTCTAGCCTACTACGAATTAACTTCGGACTGGACTGTAGTTGAACCCTAATCAATCTCACACTGATTCAAGGTACAGTTGCGTTCCTTACGTCTCTGATCCCAGCAGGATACTACGACTTAATTTCCTTAGTTAATCTCACCCACAACCAAGAGTTGCTACGACCCAAAGTCGAAGACTTGATAAACAAATCTGTCTCACACAGATAAGTCTATAGATTGAATAAATCTATCTCCCACAGAAATACCCAAGAGTTTTTGTTCCGTCTTTTGATAAATCAAGGTAAACAGGAACCGATTGATAATCCGGACTTATATTCTCGAAGAACAGCCTAGTATTATCAATCACCTCACAATAATCTTAATCGACTAGCGAAACAAGATATTGTGGAATCACAAACGATGAGACGAAGATGTTTGTGATTACTTTTATCTTGCCTATCGGAGAAATTAATCTCGAGTCAATTATTTCAATTGAACTCAATACGATAGAATCGGGCAAGATCAGAACATGCAACTACAAAGAAAATAGTTGGGTCTGGCTTCACACCATGTTGGCTCACAAATAGTTAACCGAAGTTAGCCATATGGTTACTCTCATATCAACCTTATTCATCTTAACCATAACTAGTTCAAATTACTCAAATGAAACCAGTCAAAGAGCCGTTCAATTGTTATATTCTCATAGAAGTATACAAGAGCACAATTGAAGCAAAATAGGTTTGATTCACTCGAATCAATCATGAACATTATAGCCACGGTTTGCAAAGATTGCATTCCTTATTATATAAAATAAATGTTTATGTTCATGTTCACAACCGATTTTAGAACTTTAACCTTCAAGTATGCAAACGGGTACGCATACTTGAAATACCCGACCAAGATTGGGTTTCGCCAAGATGCAAACGGTACGCGAACTTTCAATCCCAATAGAAATTCTCGGACATGAACTTGTACGCCAGTACGCAAACGGGTACGCATACTTAGGTTCCCGGATTTCTCAAACCAACAGGTACGCGAACGGGTGCGCATACTATGGTTCCCGGACATGGATTACATATGTGCAGGAGTGCACAACATGACATATCGAATAATGGTTAAATGTTCTAAACTCTTATTTCAATCATTGAACTTTCTTAGAGGATGACAATAGCCGTTTTCACACACTATTAGCATCAAAGCAATTTTCAAGATATTGAAATAATCTTACCGAAACATTCCAAGACTACACCAAATGATTGTATCACACAAACCATGTAAGATGTTACTCAGCAATTTTCACATGATATAAGATGAACTTGGTCGAAGCGAAAGCTTGCCAACACATATTTCGAGAAATATGTAAGCGAGATAAACTCATCTCTAAATCTCAAATGTGTATATAGAGAACTATATCGTAATACGACTTATGTCTCAATATAGGAGATAGAGTAGAAATAGACTTTTCCAAGTGATATATGAGTTTCAGTCTTCACATACCTTTTGTCGATGAAGTTCCACAAGCTCCCCTTAGTAGTTCTTCGTCTTCAAATGATGAACGCCGTGAAAACTAAGCTCAACTACACAATCTATGTCCTAGTCCGAGACATCTATAAATAGGCTAGAAATCAAGACTTATAGTTTTGATCACTAACATTGACAAACATGCTTGAGATAACAACGCATGCGAGTTCGACCGAGCAGTGCTCTAACAGAATATCACCAAATTCCATTGCATTCCATTGTGACATAGTTGTTCTAGTAAACTGCAATGTTTGTTGAAATTTAAAAGCAAGACTACCATGAACATTTATATTCCAAGCCAAATCCATTTGATTCTCAAAAGTTTCATGCTTAATCCAAGTACCAAAAAATTTAAAAGGTCTCCATAAATGTTTAGGTGTAGGATCAGTCAAAAGCAAAACATGACAATGATCTGAAGCTATGTGGTTTAAATGCAAGACTTTAGCAGTAGGAAAGTGAAGAAGCCGATCATTATTTCCTAATCCTAAATCAAGTCTTCTAGTGTCCAACCCCATATTTATTACTTGACAGGTATAATTTCTTCTCTCATAGCACATATCATCTAAACCAGAGTCCCTAACCTTGTTTCTGACCTAAGGATTTAAATTATATATTAGCAGAGGGAGGATCCCATCACACTTTTATATACTATAGTATCTACATCAATATGAAAATTGAAATCTCCCAGATTTAACCATGGTTCACTTACATATTTACTTGGATCATTCAAAAAAATTTACTGAACTTTTTTTTTGAATCGGGATAAGTAGATCCATACATGAAAGAAATGAGGACTTCTGGAGATTGAGGATGAATCTTAAAAAGAGCATGAATAATGTTATCAGCAACACTTGCAATTTCACATGTATTACCATCTTTCCACATAAAAATAAGACCACCTACCAAACCAACTCTACTAATATAGTCATAATTGTGATAATTTAGAGATTGAGAAGCAGAAATCATAAATGTTTTTTTATTAAAATGGTAGAAGGGTACGGTTTTTACTCTCCACATACCTTATTGAATGAAACGAAATCTTAACTTAATAATAATTGATTTGATGGTATGAAATAAACAAAAATGTTACTACCTCCGTTTAAAAATAGGTTGGTTTCACGGAATACATGGATATTGTTAGTGTGTCCTAAAAAAATCAAATTTTGCTTCCTAACTGAATTTAGTGCATTCACATGGTGAATTATATACTCCACTGGATGTCAATGGAACACTCAAAAGATCTTTCCTGAGCAACTCAAAGCATTTGAAAATGTTGGAGTTTTGGTTTAAAGTTTAAACTCAAACTCCGACAAACACAGCCTTAATCCAATACTGTTACTTTAGAAACTAGGTATGTGAGAGGACTAGAGGAGTGTGTTAGTTTGTGAGGCGTGCATCATCGTGAGGTGGACAAGTAGGTAGTTGAGTACTAGATAGGTTCGCAAGTAGAAATGTCTTGGTTTAGTTATTCAAATATCATGGGAGCTCAAACTATTGACAACACGTAAAACATATAAATAGCAAACCCACAACCAAATTCTAAATTCTTGTCCAACTTAGTAGTTGAGTTTAAACTTTAAACAAGTAACCTGTTATAGGGCTGATGATTCTATTGGAGGGGCTGAACCATGATAATAATACCTATCAAATTGGTTAGGGGTGTCCTAATGTCATATTAAAGGTCTAGATTACCCTTCTATTTTTAGAAGGACTAAATTACCCTCCTATCTATTCAAACCTAATGATAAAAAAAAATAATCAGAAATCTCTGATAATCATGATCAAATATATTTAAACCTTAAAAAAAATGATTGCAGATGGAGTTACGGTTGGTTATTCTTAATTAACCAACCATAAATCCTAAAAAAACTATTTGAAATATCCAGTTACGGTTCATTTTGTAACCGTAAAATTATTTACGGATGGTTTTCATTTTAACAAAGACGAAACCGTAAAAGTACCCGAGTAAAATAATTTAAGTTTTTGAGTTTGATTACGGTTGGCTTTGACTTAAATTTTATCAACCGTAAATAGTTACGGTTGGATACTAGCTATCAATAAACGAACCGTAACTTGATTACGGTTCGTCTCGCAGGACAACAATCCAACTCAGAATCGGTTTGTGATTGGGTTTCCCAATTTTAACCAGTTACGGTTGGATGTTCTTCAGATACTAACTGTAAATAGCCCCTACGGTTGGCTTTTATGGCTAATTGCAACCGTAAATGGCCCTTACTGTTGGCTTATATGGTTAATTCCAACAGAATTGACTCGAAATGGACATTTGAGTTAAGAAATCAACTATGGTAGGATTTCCATAGTGGTTATCAGTAAAATATGGTTTCTCTATCATATAGAGACTCACCCACCTTCAATTTGCCATGGGAAATCACTCATTTTACCGAGTAAATCAAAATCTAAGTTTTTTGAAATAAATCTTAAAAAGAAAAGAAAAAAAAAAAAAAAAACTCTCTATTTAATCTCTCCACCAAAACTAACTCTTAATATGATTTAATTTTTCACTAAGTATAAAAAAATCATTAATCTAATGATTATCCAATTCAATTAACAACACTAACTAAATAAGGGCTTTTTAGCCATTATGAAAATATATAGTTAAGGGATTTTTGAAATTACTAATAGGTGACCTTTTTGTCCTATTATATCAGCCTCTCTAATGATTTCTTCATCCTATAACAGGTTACTTAAGCAAACATCCTGCCTCATTTTGTTTTTCAGCGAAGAGTTGCTTCTTGCTTGGGCAACCTGAATTTCACTCTAAATCCTGGAAGTCTTACACTCGTTGGATAAGGCCTATTCCTATGCACATGTCAAAACCTCGATATTTGGATATATGCACCCATTATGGGTATGCTAAATCGCTAAACTCATATGTCTATATGCCGGTCCCGGCATATAGTCATACACGACGTAGTTTGTATCGGCGATAGAGACTCCATCGTCGATGGTCGACCATCTCCAACGATAGTCGAATATCTCCAAGTAATTTTATATATATATATAATCTCTCCTTCTCTCCTACTTTTTCACTTTTCTAATATATTTTTATATCTATAGGTCTCACTTAATATATTATAATACTAAACTTTTTATAAATACCCCGCCACACAAATACAAATATATATTTTATTCATTAGGGTCCCACTCAACACAATTAAATATATATTTTTAATCAAATTTGACATGTCTACCATAGTGGGCAAACTTATTTGCCACATGGCATGCCAAACAGCATTTTTTTGGCATGTGCATAGGAATCGGCCTAATGGGTTACTTATATAGGTTTCCAACAGAGGCAGTATAGATCACCAGTTACCACACGATATTAGGATCCCAGGACCCAGCCTGCCCAATAGAGACCAACAACCCATTAGCCAATAACGTTCTAAATGTTGCCCATAAAGCATTCCGACTGTGTAGGTCATCAGTGACGTAATGTTTGTAGACCCAGTTGCCCAACCAAATAGCTGCACGTCTTCACATGAGGATGTATCTATTCAAGTTGGTCAACATCTATCTTATCTTTTGTACGACATCAGAATTTCATTCACATTTCGTAAACAATTATGCCACGCATTTACTATTCTGATGAAGAACAAGGCAGTAGGCAAATTTTTCAGCTGACTAAACGTTAATTTTGTTGTCATTTGCTCTCCCTTCTCGCTATCCTTATCAAGCCTGTCTTCAGATGATCAAAGTCCAAAGATAAGAAAGACATTACAGGCCGAACAGAGAATAATTACGGATTAAAATCACCATGGAATGAAGTCGATAATCATGGTTAATTTAGATTTTAGACAATTGTATTTGTTGTTAGACTTTATAGACTTTATTAGAGAAAGTCGTATTTGAACTTTAGCTTCAATGGGGTAGAGTTGGGCATCCCGGGTACAGTACTGAAAGTCTGAAACCAAGACGTACACAGCCCACTGTTGCAGAAAAAGCATCCAAAGTGGCAAATCAGCACATCCGACAGAAACCTATTTTGGAACGCGTAATTGGGGATATGGAAACTAATTGGGGATATTAATTACTTCCCCAACCAAAGGTGGCTGTTAAGGGGTGTTTTTGAGTGCGAAAATACCAAAACACCCTTTCCTTAATTAAAAATCATTATGAAAAGACTGTAATGCCCTTTCCTTAAAACATAAAAATCAAATAACCAAAATCATATATCCCGCAATTCCAATTTGTACCCAAGCATAGGGTTAGGTTTTGAAAATTTTATTTTTTCTTCATCTTCTTCCTCATCGTTCATTCTTCATCGACGATTAATCGTTAAATCAAAAATTTCTTTGTCGATTAACCTAACATAACCATGCCTCAAGAACCAAATCAAAGCAAACCGAGAACCAAATCGACCGCTCAACAAACACATGAACAAAGAATCGAGAACATTGCTCAACAACTAGAAGAGGAGGCAAAGAATAACTCGGATGATCAAACACTCATGGCTTCTCTGAGAAGGTAAGTGATTTTTGAACTCATTTATGATTGTTTTAATCGATTTGTAGCCATGGGTTTAGGTTAGAATCGCCAACAATAGCTGAAACTGTCGAGTTACAGAGAGAGTACCGGCATTGGATCTTGGTTTGAATACCAACTGGGTTTAGGTACCGAAAGATAGAATTTGGGTCAAATACCATACTCTAGTTTGCATCCCGAAACGAATTTTTATACCGCATACAATTAGGGTTGAATATCATACCGGTAGTCAACTAAAAACACACAGGAACTTAATTGTTTGTACCGGCATTCTATCTAGGTTTCGTGAATGCCGTATCTAAAACCGCATCCGTTAGTTCAATTCGGAAATGCTTAGTAGTACACTTAAAACATACAGGAACATCATTGAAATGGTGCTCAATACCGGCACATAATTTAGTTTCTAAAAAATGCCTAAGACAACGATACCGCATGCTCGATATTTAAGGTCTTATTCCGGTCCATGTTAATGGCATTGGTTTGTTTAGGAATTGGTATGCGGCTCCTAAACCTCCATGACTTTTCTAATGTTTGTTTTGTATGCTTATGTTATAGGTCAAAAGCCAAAGAAGCGAAGAAAAATAAAGGTCATATTCTCACTAAGAGAAGGAGGAAGGACGGTCTTGATACTCCTCAGTCCCTGCCTCCACGGGGGAAAGACGCGGGTCGCAAGAAACGTTTGGGGTTTCAAACAAGAGGGTCAATTTGGGAGAGTGGTGGTGAACGTAGTGCACTTGCAATCCGTGAAGGTACTGGAACACTTGATGACGATGAGCATGATGAAGTGGAAAGTGAGGAGGAAGATGATGAGGTTCCCCCAAGTCAATTAGCAAGCCAAAGCGAAGTTGGTGGGACTAGTCAACAACCAACACAAGGCAAGGACAAGGGCAAGGGCAAACACAAAGTTAAAGGTTGTCACCTTACTCACCTTGATGACATGATACCCGACCGCGATGATGGTAAAATTTGGGGTCAAGCTCCGAACCGAAAGTACTCTTTGGATACAAGCACTCTTGGGCTCGTACTATCTTTCAAACTTATGTAAGCATTTTTTATTTTGTGCATGTGCATTGTTTTATCTTTTACATCATCTCTTAATCGTATTATCTCATATTTGTAGGATCATACTAAGGCTGTGCGTGTTTGCCTAAACCAAGCCGCTGGCTGAGTGGAAATTGTCGTTGGAGCATGAAGATGTCCAAACATTAGTAAAGAACTCGGTCTCGTATTCTTTGGTTGAAAATTACGTGAATCCAGACATCTGGGACGCCAATTGCTTCGTCGAAAGGTATCATGGTGAAACTGTGATGCGTGTCGTAGGTGCAATCAAATTAATCAATATTTCCACTCAATTAAAAATAATATAATGGAAGTCAAGTTCGTTCCCACGAGGAGCAAGAGATTCTAGTTTTAAAAATTGTCACAAAAAGGGGGGATGTGTAAAAAGCAAAAGAAAATAAACAAAGCAATTAAAAGATAAAGTTGAAAGCAATAAGAGAGACAAGATCAAGGAATCCTTCTTCGTTGCAAAACAATGATTAAAGTTATGTTCTTTTCTACTTGTTATTAGTCACAGATTATCACCAACCGTAAGATAGCAGGTCCGCTTAGCTAGCCCCAAAATCCCTTATTTCACCGAGTAAAGTCCGCTTAGTTATCGATTCTATTCAAAAGAACCACCTTGAGGTTCGCTTACAAGATGTAATTCCCGAATGCATTAAGATCTATGAATTTAGGTTTAGTACTAGTAGTTAAACTCGGTTCGCTTGGTCCACTTTCTAGCGTTGTTTTTACACACAATCGCTCCACGGAATCCCTCCGCAAGGTCTTGTGTTTTCTACTTGTGTAAAGTGTCGAGAACGATTACTTATTCCCTAACTTATACTAGAATTAGATTAAACTAACAAATCAATTTAGTGTGCACTCTAAATAATCTATCAATCAATCATGAATGAATAAACATTCCTATTAGTAAAAATAATCGATAATCATGTGAAAAACTTCAAGATAGAATTGAAACAAAACTCAAATCATGTTAAGAACTAGGAATTTATCCTCAATCAATAAGAAAATTAGCTACTCATGTTTTTGAAATTCACACAAATAATAATTAAAAGGAGAATTTTTAAGTTCACACAAATAATTAAAAAGAAGAATTTTCAAAAATCAAAAACACAAGTGATGTGTGTGTAGAGATGTGTGTAAAAGATGTAGAAAACTTCTCTATTTATAAGCTTCAATATTCTCCAAATCTTCCAAGGAATAGAATCCTTTTTCTTTTGCAATTCAATTTCCAAATCCAAGCTTTTCTCAACTCTTCCATCTTCTCTTTCCAAGTTTGAGCCCAATTCTCCATCCAATTCCTAGTCCAAGTCTTCACACCCATGAGAGAAGTCCATAGAAAATTTCGAAATTTTTTTGGCTCGTCGGAAAATCGGTATTATGGTCGGGAATTTGACCGGAATCCGTCGCCACCGACCACCTGAAAATTGTCGTGGAGAATATTCGACGGAATATTCCGTCACCCACCGTTAAGGATAACGGTCAAACGGGTCAACCAAATGGGTCAATGTAGGAGAGTCACTACCAAGTCGCCTTCTTAGTCAAGGATGAGTGGTCTTAATCGGCCGAGTCCTTTGAGTCAACTCGGAGTCAACTAAGTCGGGTTGACGAGCGAGCCGATCCGTGCCACTTTGCAAAGCGTTGTAAGTCACGGCCAAGATGGCCCTGTATTGCCTTCCTTTTGCACAGCCCAGATGGCTGTATCCTGCAGTTCCATCCTGTAACTATTTCAACCAATCTGTAGCTACACAACACCATCGATTCAAGTCCATAACCACCACATTCATTCCTCCTCTTCCATGTTACTCTCAGCCAACCAAGCCTTTGCATTCAATCCCACCAAGATAGATAACCCCTGCAACACTGCCACAAATTCACAACTCAATTCCATCTTCCCTTTAATCTCGCTTGCTTTGTTGCTACATTCAAATTAACCGCAATGTTGTTACTTAAGCCTCAAAGCACCAGTGCCATACATAGCCTACACTGAACCCCAACTCAGTCTCACCACCTTGCACACAACCAGCTTAGCAGCAACCCAACTCATCTTTTGTTCTTCATTAATCTCTTGCAGCAAACCATTGTTCAGGCCATCTCCTTCTCATTCACATCATTGCCAATGGCAGTACCTACAGCTCCTTCCAATCTTTCTCCAGCTTCCACCATTTCGAGCTACCATCCCATCTCCATCTCCTCTGGCAACTGCCATCGACTTACCCATCGTTTGCTCAATCTTCTCAGCAACAAATAACTCGAGTCTCTCACAGTCCCATTAGTCCATTCCTGACTTTCTCTTTTACTCCCTTGAACATCTCCCTGGCAGCAGCCTTTATCGTCAACGGCTCCTACCAAGTTCTTCACTTCTTCATCTCGCAGCACAGCATCACAGTCCATCGGTCATCAATCAAACCACTTCAGCCTTAAAAATTTCTCAATTAGAAGCATCTCATTAAATAGTAGCAGCATATGAACTTGGCAAACTTTCCCCAACACCAGCAAACCCCATTCACGGCATCAACAACATCTCCGCCACAGTAAAACCCATTTTCGATTCATCAATTCCATCTTCTCAGCAAACCCTTAGATTAGCCTTAAACCCATCTCTGAATTTCATGTTTTGCAGATCTTGGAATCAATATTGTCTTAGACAGATTAAACCCATTATTCAGTTCGATCTCAATACTCTGTCTCTTCACAACAACCATTTGAATTTCCATTATGGTCAGTAATTCTCGATCTCTTCTCTCGGTTTCCTGCGTCTCGATCCGGTCTCAAACTTCAATTCCTCCCGAGTCTCCGAGTTCGATCTCGGCTCGCTCGTTCATCTCTCTCGACTTCAGTCTCTCGATTAGCAAAGAACCACGATCCTTCAAACACCGGCATGAATTCATCATCGATTTCGACCGCTTCTTTCTCTCTCGGTTTCTCTCGAATTTAGCCTCTCGATTTCGGGCAAAATGATTGAGAAATAACTCTTCTCAATTTAGGATAGGGTTATAAAATTGGGTTCGGACTCGGGCATGGATCCGGTACGGGTGTGGGTCTATGGGTTTGGAGGATCAACATCCATGGACATAACATCCATTTTACCAATCGAGCAATAACAAAGACTACGTTTTTCGGATAAGGGCTACCCAGTTTGGCAGCCCCTTAACTTGAACTGTCCTTTCTTTAGTAATTTGAGTCACCTTTTAACCTTGTCTGGGCTCCAGATAGTGTTCGCCCGTGAAATGACTTTTCTGGCCTTTTGGTTCAAATTGAGTGATTTCTTCTTCTTTCTCCCGTGCGACTAGGAGTAGCTACAAAACTCAAAACAAGCGTAAAATACATAATTTACAAGAAAAATAGCAAAGAAAGCATAAACAATAGATAGTAAATAGGATGTATTCTACACCCTATCAAATTCCCCCACACTTAGACTTTGCTAGTCCTCGAGCAAATCAAACTAAAAACTCACAACTTCAAAGCGTTCAAGCGTCACAAGCATCCAAAGAGTTATGAGGACATAGAGTTTCGCATGCTAGTAATAAGAAGTTAGAAATACTAAAGAACATATTATCATTCTTAAATGTTGAGTGATAAATAACCACACCATAATGAGAGAACGCGTGTTTGAGAAACGATCAATAAGAATTTCGCCTCGACTTCTGCCTCACCAAAAAGGATTTTATGATAATTGCACTCAAAAAGACGGCTTTTTTTTTTATGGTTCTCACATGTGTGCAGGTAGGAATGAAGAGAGAAATCCTGCAACACGTTGAATGGTGGGAAGGACAACTTCCGAAATATTTTTAAAAACCCACATCTTTTAATATTTTGAAAAACCATTTTTCTCGACGATCTCTAAGAAAGGAAATCAACCACTATTATCGAGGATGAGATTACTTACTCACCTTCACATCCGATCGCCAATTATGATAACACCACTCTCACGGCATCCAATAGAAACGTCTTCCGCTCCTCGTCTTGATCTTCTTGGTCTTCGTCTTCGGTTTCAACTATTGATGATAAACCCTCGAATTTCATAAATCCTTAACAATTTGTAACTCTTTTACCTTAAAATCCTTGTCGCTTGAAACTACCTTATAGATTTTCCTTCCCCACGGCTTATTAAATAAATAAAAACAAAACAAATATTTCTCTTGTTTTTTTTTTTTTTTTTTTTTTTTTTTTTTTTTTTTTAAATTTTTTTTTTTTTTTTTTTTTTAAAAAAACAAGAAAAATAAAATACAAAAATAAACCATGGCCATGGGAGAAGTATTTTACCGCTTGATTCTTCACAACTTGTATCGTCTTGAAATCATAAACTTCAAAAATTCTCACCTTTTTAATTTTCTTTGCTTCTTATAAATAAGTCTTCATACTTGGATATAGAATTACCTCATTGTATTATAAGTCCTCAACATATATGTAAAATCCGCTCATTTGTATGTTGCTTTACTTGAATTTGAAATTTGCTCTTTTTCTCATTCCGTTGCTTGTAAACCTTGAACTTTTCCAACTTTCCTTGTAGATTTTAATGTCGCTCCTTGTTGATAATGATGAGTGTTTCTATGGATCCGTTGTTGTCGAGAGAGAGAATGGTGCTAACTACAAATCGAACTACAAGAAGGAAGCTTTCATCCATGGACGTCACCCTCATGATTGACAAAATTAGCACTCAAGAGATCAAAGAGTAGTGCTTCTATTGGTGGGAGGTTGGGTAGCTCACCATTCTACCCGGAATTAACGTACGGTGACACACACTCAAAAGAAAGCTCTTTAAGATGGAAAATTTCTGGTCGGTGCCTCACATGATATGAATACGGGTAGTCTCCACTAATGATTGATCAGCAACTCTAATAATGCATTTCTCCTCGCACCAAATTCGCATCACCGGCATGATTAAATCCATTATTTAACACTCTAACAAACAAGAAATCCGAATGTAGTTCTCTAACATTTCCAAGTTCAATTATGTCGGTCAAAATCTCTATGTAAACATACCTAGAAGTATGCTAGTGACTCTAAAATCTTTAAAAGTTGAGTTTTTATGTAAAACTTTTTTTTTTTTTTCAAAATTTTTTAATTTTTTTTAATTTTTGTTTTAAAAACATGCTTAACCACTCCCCCACACTTAAACCTTACATTGTCCTCAATGTAATTGAATCCTCCTAGTAAAGTCAAGGTGGGAAATTTTAACATGATAAGGAACAAGAAAAAGAAATAACAAAAAGCAAAAAGATAAGAAATACAAAACCTATGGGTTGCCTCCCATTAAGCGCTTGTTTTAAAGTCGACGGCCCGACTTAGCTCTTGCGGCACATTACTCCTCCAGAGGGAGTGCATCTTGAAGTCCAATCACGTCCACATGCTCCGTTGGAAAGTTTTCATAATATGGCTTTAACCTATGGCCGTTGACTTTCAAATGTTGTCCTGTTTTGTCACTAACAATTTCAACTGCACCATGAGCATAAACATTAGTAACAACAAATGGTCCCACCCAACGGGACTTAAGCTTTCCCGGAAATAAACGTAAACGAGTATTAAATAAAAGAACTTTTTGCCCCACAACAAAACTTTTCCGCGAAATCATCTTGTCATGAAAAAGCTTAGTCTTTTCCTTGTAAATCCGAGCACTCTCGTAAGCATCATTACGTATCTCCTCTAGCTCATGTAGTTGTAACTTCCTTTGTTTCCCCGCTTCATCATACTCCATGTTGAATTTCTTTATCGCCCAATAAGCCTTATGTTCAAGTTCAACCGGAAGATGACAAGCCTTGCCATAAACCAACCTATATGGAGACATACCAATCGGTGTCTTATACGCCGTTCTATACGCCCAAAGTGCATCATTGAGCTTAAAGCTCCAATCTTTCCTTGTAGTATTCACCGTTTTCTCAAGAATGGACTTGATCTCACGATTTGAAATTTCCGCTTGTCCACTAGTTTGTGGATGGTAAGGCGTACCAATTTTGTGTGTTATGTTGTACTTCTTGAGGAGAGCGTGGAAAGCCTTCTTGAAATGTGAGCCTTCATCGCTTATCACCACTCTTGGTGTACCATGCCTATTGAATATGTTTTCCCTTACAAAATCACAAACAACTTGAGAGTCATTAGTCTTGGTGGCTCTAGCTTCCACCCATTTCGAAACATAATCAACGGCAAGAAGTATATAAAAGTTTCCATTCGAATTGACAAAAGGGCCCATAAAATCGATACCCCACACATCAAAAATCTCAACGGCGAGAATTGGTGTGAGTGGCATTTGATTTCGAGCACCTAGATTGCCCGTTCGTTGACATCTATCACACGATTTACAAAAACATATGAATCTTCAAACAAGGTGGGCCAATAAAATCCACTCTCGAGAACTTTGAGAGCGGTACGTTTAGAACCAAAGTGGCCACCACAAGCAAAAGTGTGGCAAAAGGAGAGAATGGATTGAAATTCGGAATTAGGCACGCACCTTCGCATTATTTGATCAACCCCATATTTCCATAAGTATGGTTCATCCCACACATATTGCTTAGCTACCTTCTTAAGTTTCATCTTTTGGAAGTTGGACATTGTATTAGGTACTTTCCTTGTCACCAAGTAATTCACTATATCCGCATACCAAGGTGTTGATTCTTCCATGGAGAAAAGTTGTTCATCCGGAAAGCGGTCATGTAATGGAAGTTCCTCTTGAGACATAACAAGTCTACTAAGATGATCCACAACGGTATTCTCCACACCCCTCTTATCACGAATTTCTATGTCGAACTCTTGTAACAATAGGATCCACCGAATTAATCTTGGCTTAGCTTCTTTCTTCTTTATTAAGTGTCTTAGTGTGGCATGATCGGAATACACAATAACCTTTGTACCCACCAAGTATGATCGAAATTTTTCCAACGCAAAAACTATAGCCAATAACTCCTTTTCCGTGGTAGAATAATTGATTTGTGCATCATTAAGGGTCCTAGATGCATAATAGATAACATGGGACAACTTGTCCACTCTTTGACCCAAAACGGCTCCAACCGCATAATCACTAGCATCACACATTAATTCAAATGGAAGATTCCAATCCGGTGATTTGATAATTGGCGCACTTGTCAACATATCCTTTAATTTGTCAAAAGCATCCTCGCATTCCTTGTTGAAGTCGAAAGGTACCTCCTTTTGTAATAACTTGCACATCGGCATGGAGATTTTGGAGAAATCCTTGATAAACCGCCTATAGAAACCTGCATGGCCAAGAAAAGAACGGATTTCCCTCACCGAAGTGGGATATTGTAAGTTTCTTATTAAATCTATCTTTGACTTGTCCACTTCGAGCCCTCGAGAGGACACAATGTGACCAAGTACTATGCCGTGGTTTACCATAAAGTGACATTTCTCCCAATTAAGGACAAGGTTTGTGTCTATGCATCGTTTAAGAACTAGTTCAAGGTTATTTAAACAACCATCAAAAGAATTGCCATAAACACTAAAGTCATCCATAAATACCTCGATGATGCGCTCCACATAATCCGAGAATATACTCACCATGCATCTTTGAAAAGTAGCCGGCGCATTGCAAAGACCAAACGGCATCCGTCTATATGCAAACGTTCCAAACGGACAAGTGAAAGTGGTCTTCTCTTGGTCCTCCGTGCAATAACAATTTGATTGTATCCCGAATAACCATCCAAGAAGCAATAATAAGAATGCCCCGCTAACCTCTCCAACATTTGATCAATGAAAGGTAAAGGAAAGTGATCCTTTCGGGTTGCGGAATTAAGCTTTCTATAGTCAATGCACACTCTCCAACCGGTTTGAACTCTTGTAGGAACAAGTTCATCATCTTGATTTCGAACAACCGTGACTCGGATTTCTTTGGTACCACTTGTACCGGACTTACCCACTTGCTATCGGAAATTGGGTAGATTACCCCCACACTTAGCAATTTGAGTATCTCTTTTTCACAACCTCCATCATGGGAGGATTAAGCCAACGTTGAGCATCACGTACCGGCTTCACGTTCTCTTCCATTAGAATCCTATGCATGCACATGGATGGACTAATGCCTTTGATGTCCGCAATTGTCCACCCAATAGCCGTTTTGTGCTCTTTCAAGACTCTAAGCAAACGGTCTTCTTGTACCGGTGTGAGGTTCTTTGAAATAATCACCGGAAGCTCATCTCCATCTCCCAAGAAAGCATACTTCAAATGGTCCGGAAGTGGCTTCAATTCTAGCTTGGGCGCCTTCACAATAGATGGTACAAGTATTTCATCATTCACGGGTAAAGAAATATATGAAACATTACCCTTTTTAGCTTCTTGCAATGTCGCCAAAGCACCACACATCTCCACCAATTCCTTGGAGATTTCAACATCCAAGTTAGACAAGCCATGGACGTCCAATTCAATGCTCTTTTGCAACACCACATCAAGTTCATCCTCTTGGTTCAATTCCACCATTTGTTGCGCTAATGAATCAACCACATCAATGGAGTAAACGGAATGCACATCACTTGGGTAGCGCATGGCTTCAAATATGTTAAAGTGTATTATCTCCTTGTCAAATTCCATAGTGAGTGTACCCTTATCAACATCAATCTTCGTCATAGCGGTCTTCATGGAATGGCCTCCCAAGAAGTAAAGAAGTAGATGATCGGTTCTCATTGTTGTCCATATCCACCACGAAGAAGTCCACCGGAAAAATAAGCTCATTTACTTGCACTAGCACGTCTTCTACAAGTCCCTTTGGATATATGTTAGACTTGTTTGCTAATTGATAATAACTCTTGTCTCTTTCAAAGGTCCAAGATTCAAGGAGTCATATATTTCGGCCGACATCACACTAATGGAAGCACCCAAATCAAGTAAAGCATGTTCAAACCTTTGCTTACCAATAGTAATTGGCACCGTGAAACCACCGGGATCCGTGCACTTTGTAGGCATCTTCTTCAATAGCATAGCCGACGCACTTCACCAACTTTAGTAATTTCATTATCAAGCAACCTATCCTTCTTGATGCATAATTCCTTCATGAACTTGGCATACCTTGGAATTGTCTTAATGGCCTCAATGAATGGGATGTTGATTTCAATCTTCTTGAAGATATCCATAAGTGCCTTGTCTTGAGCTTCTTTCTTGGATTTAGCAAAACGACTAGGAAAAGGAGGTGGAGTAGTGAAAGTAGGAACCGGTTCCTTGGATTGGTCGGTTGGTGTTGAATTCTCCTTTGGTGCGGTTTCCTCCTTGTCTTTGACTACCTCTTCACTAGCTTCTTCATGATGACTTGGACCCTCCACTTGTCTTCCACTTCTTAAAGTAACCGCATTAACATTCTCTCTTGGATTCACAAATGGTTGTGAAGGAAGTTTTGTGGATGCTTGAGATTTTAATAGGTTCACATCGGTCGCCAATTGTCCCATTTGAGTTTGTAAATCCTTGATGGCCGAATCGGTCTTTTGTTGATTTTGTTGAAACAATGACGTAATACCTTGCATCATGACATTAAGCTTATCATCTATTGAAGATCCTTGTTCCTTTACTTGAGGTTGGAATTGTTGAGAACCACCTTGTTGTTGAGGTTGGAAGCGTGATTGTTGAAAACCACCTTGTTGTGCATATGGATTAGGAGCCGCCGCTTGCTTGTTTGCATAACTAAAGTTGGGATGATCCTTCCAACCGGGATTATAGGTATTGAGTATGGATCGTACCTTGGCCTTTGATTTGGATATAAAGCATTTACTTGTTCGGTCTCACCATCCGGAATAATTACCGCGGCCATCCTTTGAATCATTATCTCCATGTTACTCATCCTTTGATCAAGATGTGATGATGAATCACTAACTTCATGCACTCGCCTAACCATTGGTTCATCCCTTGTGTAGAATTGTTGCGAGTTTGCCGCCATACTTTCAATCAACTCTCTAGCTTCGGTCAAAGTCTTGTTCATTAGTGCACCACCACCCGCGGCGCCAAGAAGAGACCTATCACTTGGGTGAAGAGCTTCATAGAAGTATTGGAGTATCATAACATCACTAAATTGATGGTGTGGACAGCTTGCCACCAACCTCTTGTATCGCTCCCAACATTCATACAATGATTCTCCCACTTGTTGTTTCAATCCACAAATCTCCTTGCGAATTGGAGTAGCTTTGGATGCGGGAAAATATCTCTCGAGGAAAAGTTTCTTCATCCCATTCCATGTTGTGATACTTCCGGAAGGCAAATAATATAACCATTCCTTAGCATTGCCCGCCAAAGAAAACGGGAAAGCTTTCAACATTGCTCCATCCGCATTAGTCTCCGGTGGAAGCATAGCCATAACTATGGTATAGAAGTCCATAAGATGTTTGTTTGGGTCCTCATTCACCATGCCATGGAATTTTGGTAACTCTCTAATCAACCCCGGCTTGATCTCGAAGGTTGAGTTAGTTTGGATACACCATTGTTGTGTATCAAGCTTTTGAGAAGCTAGGTCTTTGAGTGTACGTTCAGCCATTGTTTCTTCCTCTTTGTCCGAATCACTTGATGAAGAAGGAGGAAGTGGAGTGTTAATCGCACGAATGAAATCCTTTAGTTGAGTGCCGGATCGAAGACGTATTGGACTCTGGTCTGCCCTCTTTAAGCATTCACCAAAGGTATAACACTGAAACAAGATTCTCAAAAACTAAGTTAGATACGGTAAAGAATCTAACAAAGCAAGAATAAAGCAAAAAGAAAAAAAAACAACTAAAAATCGCCTGCTGTTGCTCCCGCAACGGCGCCAAAATTTGATGCGTGTCGTAGGTGCAATCAAATTAATCAATATTTCCACTCAATTAAAAATAATATAATGGAAGTCAAGTTCGTTCCCACGAGGAGCAAGAGATTCTAGTTGTAAAAATTGTCACAAAAGGGGGGTGTAAAAAGCAAAAGAAAATAAACAAAGCAATTAAAAGATAAAGTTGAAAGCAATAAGAGAGACAAGATCAAGGAATCCTTCTTCGTTGCAAAACAATGATTAAAGTTATGTTCTTTTCTACTTGTTATTAGTCACGATTATCACCAACCGTAGGATAGCAGTCCGCTTAGCTAGCCCCAAAATCCCTTATTTCACCGAGTAACAAGTCCGCTTAGTTATCGATTCTATTCAAAAGAACCACCTTGAGGTTCGCTTACAAGATGTAATTCCCGAATGCATTAAGATCTATGAATTTAGGTTTAGTACTAGTAGTTAAACTCGGTTCGCTTGGTCCACTTTCTAGCGTTGTTTTTACACACAATCGCTCCACTAATCCCTCCGCAAGGTCTTGTGTTTTCTACTTGTGTAAAGTGTCGAGAACGATTACTTATTCCCTAACTTATACTAGAATTAGATTAAACTAACAAATCAATTTAGCGTGCACTCTAAACAATCTATCAATCAATGAATGAATGAATAAACATTCCTATTAGTAAAAATAATCGATAATCATGTGAAAAACTTCAAGATAGAATTGAAACAAAACTCAAATCATGTATTAAGAACTAGGAATTCATCCTCAATCAATAATAAAATTAGCTACTCATGTTTTTGAAATTCACACAAATAATAATTAAAAGGAGAATTTTTAAGTTCACACAAATAATTAAAAAGAAGAATTTTCAAAAAAACAAAAACACAAGTGTTGTGTGTGTAGAGAGGTGTGTAAAAGATGTAGAAAACTTCTCTATTTATAAGCTTCAATATTCTCCAAATCTTCCAAGGAATAGAATCCTTTTCCTTTTGCAATTCAATTTCCAAATTCAAGTCTTTCTCAACTCTTCCATCTTCTCTTTCCAAGTTTGAGCCCAATTCTCCATCCAATTCCTAGTCCAAGTCTTCACACCCATGAGAGAAGTCCATAGAAAATTCTGGATTTTTTTGGCTCGCCGGAAAACTGGTATTATGGCCGGAATTTGACCGGAAGAAGTCACCGCCGACCACCACGAAAAATCTGTCGTCGGGAGAATATTCGACGGAATATTCCGTCAGTCCCATAAGGATAACGGTCAAACAAGGTCAACCGTACCAATGTAGGAGAGTCGGCTACCAAGTCGCCTTCTTAGTCAAGGATGAGTGGTCTTAATCGGCCGAGTCATCGAAGTCAACTCTGAGTCAACTAAGTCGCTTGACCTGAGTCACCTGTGCCACTTCTTTTGCCGTGTTGTAAGTCACGGCCAAGATGGCCCTGTATTGCCTTCCCTTTTGCACAGCCCAGATGGCTGTATCCTGCAGTTCCATCCTGTAACTATTTCAACCAATCTGTAGCTACACAACACCATCAGTTCAAGTCCATAACCACCACATTCATTCCTCCTCTTCCATGTTACTCTCAGCCAACCAAGCCTTTGCATTCAATCCCACCAAGATAGATAACCCCTGCAACACTGCCACAAATTCACAACTCAGTTCCATCTTCCCTTTAATCTCGCTTGCTTTGTCGCTACATTCATCTAACCGCAATCACATTAAGCCTCAAAGCACCCGGTGCCATACATAGCCTACACTGAACCCCAACTCAGTCTCACCACCTTGCACACAACCAGCTTAGCAGCAACCCAACTCATCTTTTGTTCTTCATTAATCTCTTGCAGCAAACCATTGTTCAGGCCATCTCCTTCTCATTCACATCATTACCAATGGCAGTACCTACAGCTCCTTCCAATCTTTCTCCAGCTTCCACCATTTCGAGCTACCATCCCATCTCCATCTCCTCTGGCAACTGCCATCGACTTACCCATCGTTTGCTCAATCTTCTCAGCAACAAATAACTCGAGTCTCTCACAGTCCCATTAGTCCATTTCTGACTTTCTCTTTTACTCCCTTGAACATCTCCCTGGCAGCAGCCTTTATCGTCAACGGCTCCTACCATGTTCTTCACTTCTTCATCTCGCAAAGACAAAGATCACAAATCCATCGGTCATCAATCAAACCACTTAAAAATTTCTCAATTAGAAGCATCTCATTAAACAATAGCAGCATATGAACTTGGCAAACTTTCCCCAACACCAAAGAAACCCCATTCACGGCATCAACAACATCTCCGCCACAAGAAAAACCCATTATCGATTCATCAATTCCATCTTCTCAGCAAACCCTTAGATTAGCCTTAAACCCATCTCTGAATTTCATGTTTTGCAGATCTTGGAATCAATATTGTCTTAGACAGATTAAACCCATTATTCAGTTCGATCTCAATACTCTGTCTCTTCACAACAACCATTTGAATTTCCATTATGGCTGTAATTCTCGATCTCTTCTCTCGGTTTCACTCAGCGTCTCGATCTGGTCTCAAACTTCAATTCTTCCCGAGTCTCCCGAGTTCGATCTCTCGGCTCTCGCTCGTTCATCTCTCTCGACTTTGTGTCTCTCGATTAGTAAAGAGCCACAGATCCTTCAAACCCCGGCATGAATTCATCATCGATTTCGATCCGCTTCTTTCTCTCTCGGTTTCTCCGAATTTAGCCTCTCGATTTCGAGCAAAATGATTGAGAAATAACTCTTCTCAATTTAGGATAGGGTTATAAAATTGGGTTCTGACTCGGGCATGGATCCGGTACGGGTGTGGGTCTATGGGTTTGGAGGATCAACATCCATGGACATAACCCATCCATTTTACCAATCGATAACAAGACTACGTTTTCGGATAAGGGCTACCCAGCTTTGGCAGCCCCTTAACTTGAACTCATCCTTTCTTTAGTAATTTGAGTCACCTTTTAACCTTGACTGGGCTCCTGATAGTGTTCGCCTGTGAAATGACTTTTCTGGCCTTTTTGGTTCAAATTGAGTGATTTCTTCTTCTTTTCTCCCGTGCGACTCCAGAGTAGCTACAAAACTCAAAACAAGCGTAAAATACATAATTTACAAGAAAAATAGCAAAGAAAGCATAAACAATAGATAGTAAATAGGATGTATTCTACACCCTATCAAACTGATACAATGCACTTCCTGTTTGGAGAGATGACCTTGATTCCCGAAGATGTTCATGACATTCTAGGCTTGAATATTATCGGCAAATCAATTTCGTAAGGAGTTGAGTCTCGGGACCTAGATTGGTTGAAGTTGCACGATTTGACCAAAAAGTTGTTTGGTTGGGACTTCAAAACTTCTTCGGATAGCTTTTATGTAGCATCGAACGGAAGTAAGACGAAGACATTCAAGCCGACGATGCTTAAGAAGATGTTTGAAAATACAAAGGCTAGAAGCTTGGTGGATGGATGGGACCCCGCATGATTCAGATACATCCGCCGCACACGTTATACATCTTGGGCACTAGGGCATTCCCGACACTAATGGCAACAGGTAAGTGCAAACTTTATCCAAGACCTTGACCCGTTGGAAGGTGTCTATGGCTATTCTTGGGGAACCGCGGTCATGGCACATTTGATGGCGGAGATGAGAAGGGCTTCATTGGATAAAACAAACCAATTTGTCGGGAATTTCACTCTACCTGTGTACAAATTTCTTTAATCTATTGTTGACATGTATTTTTTTACTTATGTTCACATGTATATTGTTCACATTGGATTAGGTGTGGTGTTATGAACACTTCCCAACCTTGTTCAAGGACTGCCAATTCTTGAAGATCAAAGACCTTCCTAAAACCGATACCCCTAGAGCTCAGAGGTTTGATTTTAACAGTAATCCGAAGCCCGGTAACAAAGGTCGAGTCATCGATATGAGATTGGCTCTGGATGCTATGAGGAAGGAAGACGTTGTGTTCGACACTTATAAGGAGATTAGAGGATACCTTCAAATTCCAAGAGATGTTGCATTTTACCATGGGCCGTTGTACCACCCAAAAGGATACATCATGGCCGATCCATGCCGTGTGATGCGCCAACATGGATTTAAGCAATTATCCCGTTTTTGGTCGACTCGATGATAATTATCTTCTTTACTTTTCTCGGTGCAATTCAACTCCCAACAAGTTGCATGCAGTGTATGATCCAGAACCGGAACCAACACATTGGAGGGAAAGAGAGCCATGTCGTTTGGTTGATATTAGTAAGTGGGAGATTGCGGAAAATGGTTATGAAGTTGATGACAGTGGTAGGCTGAGAAAAGTGAATGCCTACAATGTTAACTGCAAGTGCACAACGCCTGTCGTAGGCAGGGCAAATACAGGTCGAACCACAGAGACTTGGAGGGTGTAGAGTTGATGCTTATGGTCTTACTAAACTGATTCCAGGTGAGAGTAACAACAAGAGGGTTTTGTTTGTGTCGATACGACTAAGTGGAATTGTGAGTGTAATCTAAGGCAGCAAAAGCTAAAGGTGTTGTTAGAGAGCACTAGGGTGATTGAATTCACCTCCTAATCCTATACTAAGGTAACACAATTCAAGTTATACTCTTACACTTCCTTGAAGGTTTCAGGCGGATATTATGTCAATTGAATTCACTAATTCTCCCCTAGTATTGGTTGTCTTCTTACAGTACAACCAATCACAGGCTAATTTGCTCAACAATTAACTAATAATCCTAACACAATACAACACAGTAAGAACAAAAGCTTGAATATGAATTAACTCCATATAACATTAAGGGTTTCATCTACACCCTAGCAAGAAAAATTAGAACATCACAAGCATAAGTAAAGCACAAATTAAAATCTAGTTTGGTGCACTGGCTAATCCAGGCATAAGTTTTACATCACACTGCCTCAACATATTTATACATGCAAAACCCTAGTTCACTTCAATTTGGAGAACAAGTTGCATGCAGTGTATGATCCAGAACCGGAACCAACACATTGGAGGGAAAGAGAGCCACGTCGTTTGGTTGATATTAGTAAGTGGGAGATTGCGGAAAATGGTTATGAAGTTGATGACAGTGGTAGGCTGAGAAAAGTGAATGCCTACAATGTTAACTGCAAGTGCACAGCGCCTGTCGTAGGCAGGGCAAATACAGGTCGAACCACAGAGACTTGGAGGGTGTAGAGTTGATGCTTATGGTCTTACTAAACTGATTCCAGGTGAGAGTAACAACAAGAGGGTTTTGTTTGTGTCGATACGACTAAGTGGAATTGTGAGTGTAATCTAAGGCAGCAAAAGCTAAAGGTGTTGTTAGAGAGCACTAGGGTGATTAAATTCACCTCCTAATCCTATACTAAGGTAACACAATTCAAGTTATACTCTTACACTTCCCTTGAAGGTTTCAGGTGGATATTATGTCAATTGAATTCACTAATTCTCCCCTAGTATTGGTTGTCTTCTTACAGTACAACCAATCACAAGCTAATTTGCTCAACAATTAACTAATAATCCTAACACAATACAACACAAAGTAAGAACAAAAGCTTGAATATGAATTAACTCCATATAACATTAAGGGTTTCATCTACACCCTAGCAAGAAAAATTAGAACATCACAAGCATAAGTAAAGCACAAATTAAAATCTAGTTTGGTGCACTGGCTAATCCAGGCATAAGTTTTACATCACACTGCCTCAACATATTTATACATGCAAAACCCTAGTTCACTTCAATTTGAGATTAAATGGCGACCCACTCACCCAAAACCTCCGAATTTGTTGTTCCCTCTCGCTAATTCGTCTCCGAACTCCATTAATTTGATGTTCCTCCTGCTGTTGACGAAACCCTAACCCTAACTCTTTCTATCTCAACCTTAGCTTCTATGGTAAGAAGCTATGAAGGAGATAGAGAGACATTAGGAGGTGGCTGAAGGCGGCTGTACTGGTGGTTGTGTTGGTGGCTGGTCGGAGTGGAAGAAGGTGGCTGCTCAGAGTTTGGTCGGGAGAGAAAGAAGTTCTCTGCAAATGTCGGGGGAAGAAGAGATAAGAGAAAATGAGAATAGGGGTTGTTTGGTCGATGGGTGTAGGTGTAGATGGTTTCGGTGTGAGGCGGATGCAGCGAGTGGTGATGAGAAGGATGGAGCGACCGTTGGATGCGGGAGACACCGATGCGTGGGCTGATGCGACCGTCGGATGCAAATGGATCAAATCTGACGGCTCAGATAAGACGGGCTTGGATCCGGGTTATGGGCCGGGTCTTGGATTGCTCGATCCCATGTCTTGTAAATGGGTTGCTACTTGTTGGGTCAGAACTGCGATGCGCGCGGGCTTTGGCTTTGCTCCATAGACGCTCGTCTCCAATTTTTGCTCTTTTGGCTCCTCCAATTCTCCGAGCTTTATTTACCACCTAAAAACACAAAATTAATTAGTACAAGTATTTATTCTTGAAAAGATAAAATACATAATTTGGGATAATATCTCGATTTCTAAGCACAAAAGATGAGTTAAATGCCAATAAAAAGGTGTAGAAATATGCAATATTTGGCACTCATCAAATACCCCCAAACTCGAATTTTACTTGTCCTCAAGTGAAACAAAGTAAGAAATCCTAACTATACCACTGTCGCTGGTCTCTCGAATGCATTTAGCGTATGCACTAAGCCTTTAAACCCCTAGGTGTCCCTAGTGGACGAGTTGTAGTCTCGTGAGGGTTGGCGTAGGTGTACCCACAAAACCTTCTCCAACTTCGTAACGTAAAGAGTCTCAAGCATCCAAGGAGCTATGAGGACATAGAATTTCTCGCATGCTAGTAACATGAAGTTAGAACTACCAAAGAACGCATTCTCATCCTTAAGAGTTGAGCGAGAAATAACCATATCATATGAAAGAATTCGGTTCGAGAGTGATCACAAGCCTCGACTTCGCCTCACCATTAGGGTTTTATGATAATTGCACTCAAAAAGATCGCTTTTTTAGTCTCTCATGTGTGTGCAGCAGGAATAAAGAGAGAAATCCGCACACGTTGAAGATGAGAAGGATAACCTTCCGAAATAATTTCTCGGAGACTCCACAAAGTTGTGGACAAAAAGAATCTTTTGTGATGATC
>JAJJWW010017360.1:0-34206 GCA_023531295.1 Papaver armeniacum
AGTGGTGGTAAGTGGCGCTCCATAAGATGTATTGACCACGGTAGCTCCAGCGAGCGAGGTACATCGACAGGGTGTTATCACACTATCTCCATCGGAAATTGATTCTTTGATCAGACTTGAGTTCTACCATATTGAAATGGATTGATGATTGAATTGGTCCTAAGATCTACCCTTTTGAAATTGATAAAATTGAATCGGATTTTGAAGAAATTGACTTTACAATAGAGATTAACCTCCCATTTGTGGTCGCCAATTGTTTATGGGTGAAAACTATTTACGACGGTTTTGGTAATTTGGGATGTGTGGATGAGAAATGAGTCTAAACCTTAAACAAATGCCTTTACACGGGAGTGCTTGTAGGTCGAGAAATCAATACATTGCAAATCCGGCCTAAACCAAGAAATGGTCGTTCCAGACTTGTTTCGGTCACAAAGTGAAGGAGAGCGGGGTTGATCTTAGGGAGGAGAGCGAAGAAGGTGTTGAGATTGTGAAGGTGTTGGCTATGTATGAATTGTATCGAAAGCTGAAGCGGCACGGGATGTAAGCTATCGGTTACAGTGTTTGAATACGATGGTATCAACACTTGCCTACTGTTATGCGGACTTGTTACATTGTTGTCGTTGGAAATAGGGAGGAGAACCTGTTTATACAAGTCATTTGAGCCTTATTCCACGTCTCGTGGGAAGTGGAGGAAGTGGAGTGATAGAGTAGTGGAGTTGTGTGTTGGTGTTACGACCGGTCTTTCCCACTTCTCATGTCATCTCTAACGTCCATGACTTCACGACACGTTCTTGTGATGGCGCGTTGCACTGTTTATGTAAAGCGGACCAATACCCCGATATGTATCCCCAGTTTGTGACATGATTGGTGTCTCGAGTGTGTGGATCGTGGGACCCATAAAAAGTTGCATGTAATGCTAACTTAAATAACTAAGTTATTTAGGAAGTCGATACTTGTGAAGTATCATGTGTATTCTATGCCGTGCTTGCATCATGGTGTGGTAAAGTGACGGGTGGTGATCACCAAGACGCCTTCCGACCAATTAACTCGACCGGGGTTGTATAACCAAGCCGGTAAAGTTGACCCAGGGCGAGATGATCTTTGGACACTCATCACGGCCAGTTGATGGAATTAGGGTTTTGAAGAGGTGCGCGGGCATCACTCTTGACTTGGTCGAAACCAAGCATGGGAAGTGTTTTGGAAAGGGCCAGTAGGGCATCGTGCCAAACGGTATGCGGTGTACACGTCCGTACCTCCTTTGTCCCATGAAGGTGCGATCTAGGCCACTGTTTATTTAGGTAAAGAGGAGTGGTTGAGATCGAGTTTGCAACATAAATGCAGTGCCGCAAAAGCCGCGCATCATGCCCACTTGGGCGCGCATTCCAAGATGACCAATCTTGGTCGGTCTTGGCGATCGGTCTGGCGTGTAGGTGGTAGGCTGGTGTTCACGCCTATACGTCCCATGGCGTGTCCCGAGCCACTCAAATCGTTCGGCGAAGTTGAGCGGTCGGGTGTTTTGCAATTGGAAAGTGTAACCACGCTAGTTTTGGGCGGGCGATTTGGGATAACGGGCATGGTATGCCTTGGCCGACCGGGTGAGGAGATTGATGGGTCCACGGTGGTCATCTTTGGTATATTAGGACTATCCCCAATCTTGGACCCTCCATTCGTGTCGGAGAAGATGGACGCTCGTGATGCTCAAAACCTAATTTTGGCTTTCACGGCGGGTGTAACCATGCTTTATTCGGGCGTACGAGTGGGATGACCAACCATGGTTGGTCGACCGATCAGTCGGAGTATGTAGGCGGAGCCGGTGATTGTGTTGACATGCTCGGGCCTTTTGAATCTACATCTACACCCTCCGTACATGCACTGCGAAGATGGATGGTTGAGACTGTTTTGTGACACATGTAATGTCTCATAAGCCCTAATTTAGGGTTTCGCCGTCCAGCTCCTGGTTTGGACGTTTTGCAAAGTATGCCAATGCGGAGGCCGACCATGCGGGGGTCGCGTCGGTTCGGCGGCGAATATTCCATACACAGCAGGTGTTATGGAATTCATCAGGGCCATCCAATCATCTTCGAGTGAAGTTGGATGATCGAGATCATATCCGGTGATACGGACAGTCAGGATGATCAATCGGGCTAGTATAACACACAGAGATTCTTTCGATCGAGCTAGTATAATACAGAGAGTTGCGGCTGTACGGGTATTTAAAATGCGTGCTTTTCATTATAATGTTTGGAGGTTCGTGTTGCTCTTCTTTGAGAAGCAACACTCGTCGTCATGCCGCAGCGATAATGAGTACAGAAATACAAGGCTTCTTACGCATTAATTAATAATGCTATAAATTCACGGGGTATATGGGATTGTTGCTACATGCTCCAACCTGGATGAATTTCGTGTATTTAATTCACGAGAATGGGATTGTTGTCACATGCTCCATTCTAGGTGAATTAGTAAAGTGAAGAAGTATTCAACACTTATTAATGGCTTTATCTTTTACAAGATGTTAGCGCATAATTTTTCGGCTTTACAATTTTAACCTTAAATGAAAATCCACTAGTCAACAACATTATTACGGACAATTAAATTAAAAATGATTTTTTTAACGAAATTGAGTGACTCACAAATAAATTTATTTACAAATAATATATTAATAAATAAATATTTTGAAAAATAAACATTTGAAATAGAAGAATGACGCAATTATCAATTTCATCAATAATCATGCCAAACACATAAATTTTGAAGGATGGAATCAATTTTAGGTAGTTTGAATTCTAGGTAGTTGGAACTCCTAGAATTCAAACTCCATCCATGCCAAAAGCAGCCTTAAGTTTATCATTTGATTCAATGGCTGAAACATATTTTATGACTATCCTTACTTTTTGGCAGATATATCTAAGATTCTAAATGCGGTAGACGGTCGTGATACTATGTTTGGTACACGTGGAGAATTTAAGGGTTGCATCATACTTTCTTTTTTCCTTTCATGGTTAAGCAATCAACCCAAATGAATCTTAGGTAAAATAAGTAAAAGAGCATGGTAAAATTACTTGATTCGAGTTAATTAAGCTCGATGCGAAGGGAAACCTTGTTCGTTTTCTATTTTTCTTTAGTTTCATTCCATCCTGTGAATCGAGATAGATATCAAGATTGGTGTTGTACTAAAACTCTTGCATATTACTGAACTATGGGGATATATTGAGACGATGGTTCCCATTGTCAGGACAGTATTTGCGAACTCCATGCGCACTCGGTTACCTGTCTTGTTCAATGCCACCCATGGTTTTAAGTTCTAACACTTTACCACTAAGCGCCATATGTTTTTTCTTCCCAAAATTATAAAATAGAAAGGTCAACTAGCTTTTTACATGTTGATATATAAATTGTTTATAAATTTGCTTCTCGTTTGGAATAACTCATAATTTTTCCAGTATGGAGTATTCCAGTATAAACTCCATGTTGGAATAACTCATAATTTTCCACGGTGCAGTTAAGGAACCTGCCTCCATATAAAAATAATTGATAACATAATATAAAAATACATGTCTTGTCATGCATCGGAGTTTAAGACGAGAGATTCTTATAACCATTTTACAAGATCATTTTGCTTCAAAATGGATTCTTTGTTTTTTTGTGCATAACTTAGTACAATATCTTTCACTCACACGGTTTTATTTGTCAATTTTCGGTGTCGTAGTTGAGTTTATGTGGATTGTATTGTAACAAATTTCATATATACATACATGTAAAACAAAATCCTCATTTAAATAGTATTTATATTTATCTGGATACGTTTTTGTGTTTCCTATGCATATGTATGTGTAATTGTTGGAAAAATTTTCTTGTGCAGTGGCATCTGAGGAGATAAATCTTTAAAGGCCAAGTTCTAGTGGGACATCAATATGGTTGTTCACCTACAAAAGGAAAAGAAAAACGAGCAGATAAACAACTTGAGTAAGTTGGAGAATAAGGAAATTATAGAGCTAACCTTTGTTATAATATATGTTTCATCACAAAGATTGAACCGTTTCAGGAGAAGCAATAGCACAGGCGGCAAGCGCATGAAAAATTGAGATTTATTTGTTGTCTGAACCCCATGTTCACCAGCAGAAAAATTCACATGTTCAACCGCCATGTAGTTGTCAAACGAAGCATTAACATTGTGTTTGTGGGTGAAAACCGTTTTGCTGATTTAGGTAATTTTGGGTGTGTGGATGAGAAGCGAATCTAAACCCTAAACAATGTACCGCACGGGAGTGCTTTTGATTCGAGAGATCAATCTATGCAATCTGGCCTAAACCAAGAAATGGCCATTCCAGGCTTGCCGGTCACAAAGTGAATGAGAAGGGTTGGTCTTAGGGAGGGAAGCGAAAGAGAGTGTTGAGACCAGAATAGTTGATTACGAAGGTGTGGTTTGTTTATGACTTGTATCGGAAGTAGAGGCGGTTAGCGAGAATGGAAAGCTACCGGGTGATTTCTAGATATTGTATTGTTCTTGACCCAAACTTGTTGTTTGGTGAAAATAGGTGAAGCCTATTTATACAAGTCATATTGAAACGTACCACGGTCCGTAGGAAGTGGAAACGATTAAGTGGTGGAAGAATATAGTAACGTGTAACCGTCAGACGTTATGCTTCCATGATGAGGGAAGTGAATTCGTGTAACCGTCGATCATTACGCTTCCATGATGAAGGAAGTGAATTGTTTACACCTTTACTTTTCACTACCACTAATTGTCCTACCTCATGACACTTTCTTGTAACGGGCGAATTGCACGCCGCACGCTGTAAACCGCCAGACCAATACCCTGATGAGTATCCCCCAGTTTGTGACATGTTTGATATCTCGAGTGTTTTCGTGGAAAACGTGTAGCAGGTTGTCATGTGTGGCAAGTCAAAGTCAAGAGACTTTGCCATAGGTTAATAGCATGTGATGCTATTAGGATTGCCTTGGTTGGCCGCCTAAAACTTTCCACAAGTCCGTCAGTTTGGTGGCGAACTTGAATGGCTGAGATTACATCTCATGAGGAAGGGTAGTCGTTGATTATGGCCATATATTTGTTGTGTAACAAAGTGGCGCCATTATCATAGTGGCGTCTGGCGTAGCCGTTGCGTAGCGGATTGCACGGGACTTAAGTCGAGTCGGTTCGGTGGCGAACTTGGATGGCGGGTGCATCTCATGAGGAAGAGTGGCCATTGATTATGGCCGCATCTTTTTTGTATAGCGAAGTGGCGCCATTGGCATAGTAGCGCCTAGTGGAGCCATGGCATAGCGGCATGCTAGTGGCATGCTAATGGCGTAGCCGCGGCATAGCGGCATGCTAGTAGTCGTGGCATAGCGGCATGCCAGTAGCCGTGGCATGGCGGCATGCCAGTGGCGTTGTGGCATGGCCACGCCTGTGGTATTGTAGCATAGCCAAAGATAACGTTTGGCTCCGTGGCCAAAATTAGGGATTGGCGGCGTGGCCAAGGCTAGGATTTGGCGTCGTGGTAAGAATTAGGGCTTGGCGGCGTGGCCAAGGCTAGGATTTGACGTTGTGGTAAGACTTAGAGCTTGGCGGCATGTCCAAGGCTAGGATTTGGCGTCGTGGTAAGAATTAGGGCTTGGCGGCGTGGCCAAGGCTAGGATTTGGCGTCGTGGTAAGAATTAGGTCTTGGCGTGGCCAAGGCTAGGATTTGGCGTCGTGGTAAGAATTAGGGCTTGGCGGCGTGGCCAAGGCTAGGATTTGGCTCCGTGGTAAGAATTTAGGGCTTGGCGGCGTGGCCAAGGCTAAAGAGTGGCATCTTCTTAGCAGAGTGGCATGTTGGCATGCGATCAATATGTTGTTGTGGTAAGGCGCATTTGGCTTGCCGATTAGTATGGTGGCACGGCGAGGGTGCGTTTGGCCTTTAATGTATGGTGGCAAGTTTGGAGCGACTTGATTGGCCGAGGAAAGGGCGTCCAAACATAAGGCGCGACTACACTTACGGTAAGAGTGTGGCGGCTTTTAGAGCGACTGATTGGTCGATGGCAAGTATTGGCCCATCCACAACTTATGTGCGCGTGGCTAATTTGAGGCGACACGATTGGTCGAGAGAAATATGGCCGGTTTTAGGAAGGGGCGTGGCCAATGGCAAGTGGCGCCAGTTGGCCTAAGGCATGGCCACGTCTCCCTTTCTTCTGCGACTCCTGTTTTCGATTCGAGCAGGTTTTGCACACCTGCTAATCCATGGCGGATTAATTACCTAGTTTTCCTAGGTTTAATTTCGACAAGTAAGGTCGGATATACTGCATGAGGCGCAATACCTAACTTCCAGCAAAGTTAGTCGGGGCAATTGATTGAATTCTATGTGTTGACACGTAGTTCTTTTAAGTTCATTGCCAGATAGCAACATGCTTTTCTGATTGAATACCTTATGCAAAGACCTTATCCTTGATATTTGGAAATTCGTGCTACTCTGCTGCGAGTGAACACAAATCGTCATGCCATATCAACATTAAGGGTTCAGCCAGAGAACATAGCACGGAAGGCATTCAAAGGAACTTATATTAAGTGAATGTATGCGAGGCGGCAGAAATTCTGAGAACATCCGGGATGGTTGATACATTCGCCGATCTGGATAAATTTCATGTAAGTATATTGAACGACTCAATAAATATGCGGTGGAGAGGTTAACACTCACGGCACCGTTTCATACAGTGACATCGCATCGGATGTAAGGTTTTACGATTTCAACCCTAAGCTAAAAACCACCATCAAACACATTGGTACACCCTTTGACATTGAGGTTAATATACGCAAGATAAAATAACATTGCTGTGACTAAATAAAATTTCCAAATTAGACAAAGATGAACCCAAAATATGATCAATTATTAATACCAGAAAACAGATCTAGGCTAGGTAGGCGATTTATATCCTTATTTGCAAACTCATATTTGATCTGCATTTGACCTTGAAACAACAGATCAATCATGCCGCCGCCATCATGTATCTAAAAATAAAGATAAATATTATAGATAAATAAAGAGTTCGTCCTTGTTGGCTTTAAATTTATTTTGTGGATGCTTACATTCCGGAGTTCGTTCATAAGTTTCATAAACATTTCATGTGCGTCTTGCTCTTAATGCACATTCTCTCACATACATTTAGTAAGCCCGATACTTGAAATATTGGCAGATCGATTTTGGAGGTCAACAAAAATGTTTTGAACATCACGAAGAGTACTTCCAGAAGTCCCCGTGAATTGGTACACAACCTGTAACGAGCGAAGATAATAATAATGAACTAATAAACCTTTATCAAGTTAATCAAACGAGCAGAAGAAAATGTTATGAAAGATCTAAATAATATAGTTTGAATAACGAAAACCTGTCTCATGGATGGAATGTGATACAAACATTGAACTAATGAATAATAATAAGAAGAAAAATATTAAAAGGAAGTTCACCTTAAAAATGCTCTCAAGTAGTGAGGTGCGACATATATGAATAGTTTGATATATATATATATATATATATATATATATAGTAAAAATATATAGTTGTCTATTGATGATTATTTGAATTAAGACAAAACAAAACCTAGTTTTTCACACATAACAAAAGAAGTAGAAATTTTATGAGTACTTTGAATATTTCTAGATATGTATTTGTTTATCATAATTTCATTTACATATATTTCTTACACAAATTTGTTAAAATTGATGTTTCTCTTTTCAGTGAAATTTTATACTATAATATTTTTATGTGGCCCCATTAATATTCTTATAGAGGTTCAACTGTATTTGCATATGTTTGGATGTCTGTCTTTAGTTTTGTTATTTGGAGTATAATAATCTCAGTGTTAACCAGGTGTAACTTTTCGTATAATTCTCCCTGTAAATAGATTTATCTTTATCTTTACTTGGAGGTATTATATATATATAATTTCAGCATTTTTTTCTCAGTTGTGATTAAAAGATGAATGAAGCTCAATTCATGGAGTTTTGGGTCCCACTAGAGAATATTTAGACCAAAAGGAAATCATTAGACAAAATCTACAATAATAAGAAAAATTTTGTCCCTTTTCACAGAAAATGTAAACCAGTAGGAAATCGTTGGGCAAAATTTAGACCAATAAAGAATTATTTATTCATTTCATTTACGTAATTGTGTTTGTTTTAATTGTAAGCTTCCTCGTCTCATCATATCGTTTTAACTATTATACTGGTGAGTTTCATCAACTTCATCCATGTTTCAAAGAATGTATGTTGATTGTTAAAAGGCTCTTCCACTAGTTTCTTTGTTCTTGCATCACTAGAAAAAACTTGCATTTTTTTTTATGCAATTTTTTTTTTTCATTGATGAGAATTAATCCATTATAGAGATGTCTTGATCAACCCAATCTTGTATTTCATGTGGAAGATCAGACCAATGACTAAAATTAGTTCTCATAACTTTAGCTCTCTTTGCTATCTTATCAGCAACACAATGTGCTTTCCTCCTAACTGAGATACATCTCCAGTTCTCTAATGAACTTAACATAAACTTAATATCAAGAATTAAAGTTTGATTCATCCAATGAACAAAGTAATCAGGCTCATTGATTGAGTTTAATAAAACCTCACTATCAGACTCAAAAATAACCTTCTTGACTTCATCTTTCTTGCCAAGATTAACAACTTCTTTCAAAGCTTTACATTCCAGCTCTTCTACTTCAATTCCATCTTTCATTCCTCCATCAAGGTAGAAACCTTTGACACCAATGGAGGTACTTGCAAAATCCCTTACAATTAGTCCCAGACCACCTTGTAAAGTTTCTTTTTTAAAAGAAGCATCAATGTTAAATTTTAAGCACTCATTATCTGGAGGTATCCATTTAATATCCAATTTTCATAAGAAGCATTGCAGAGACCAATTGGTCTAAATTCAGAAGTTTTTTTTTTTGACTTTTACACTTAGGAATAAGTGATATATATGTTTATTAAGACATCTAGGCATATGACCACTTTCGAAAAATCTTTTAACCACATTAACAACATCTTTACCAACAAGAGACCATTGAGTTTGATAAAAACCTGCTTGAAAACCATCAGGTCCAGGTGAGCTCCAAGCAGGCATATTCTTAACAACATTCTCAATTTCAATATCATCAGGCACATCATGAAGTAAAGCATTATCAGCATCACTAAGAACACAAGAGATAACATCAAAATTTTCCTCAGACAAGATAGGATTTGAGTATCTAGCAACAGATCTAAAATGATTAGTAAGAAGATTACTAATATCCTTCCTGTCCCTAAGCCAATTACCATCATTATCACAAAGAACATATATATTATTAGTATGCTTTCTTTTATTCACCATAGTATAAAAGTATCTGGTATTGTTATCCATGTCAAGTCCAGTTTTATCTCTAGACTTTTCCTTGTAGAATTCAGATTGTATTTTATACCAGTTTTCAAGTTCACTAGTAATAGACTTAACTCTAGCATGTTGGTCCTCAGAATAGTTCTCATTTTGAGTTGTTTCTAAGACATTTTGCAAATTATTTATATTCTTTTGTATGTCTCCAAATTCCATTATATTCCATTGTGATAAAGATAATCTAGCACTGTGTTGTTTTTGTTTCAACTTGTAGGCAGGGCTACCTAGAACATCTAAATTCCAAGATTGTTCACGCTTATCCTTAAAACTATTATGTCATATCCAAGTCCTAAAGAACTTAAAAGGCCTCCATAAATGATTAGTTATAGGGTCAATAATAGCGAGAATATGACAATGATCGAAGCTATGAAATTCAAATGTAAAATCTTAGCGAGAGAAAAATTGTAAACACCAATCATTATTACTCAAAGTGCCATATCCAATCTTGATTTTTTGGTTCCAAGTACCATAAGAATTCTTGGTCGGTATAATCCTTACCTTCATAGCCAATATCAATTAAACTGCATCATTAACTTTATTTTGCACCCATTTATCGGATGTATTGTTATTGTTATCCAAATGAAAATTGAGATCACCTAGTACTAACCAAGGTTGTTGAACATCCTTCTTCGAATTGACTAGGAAATTCCATTGAGTTTTCTTAGGTTGAGTAAGTAGACCCATACATGAAAGATATGATAGCTTTAGGTTTACTTGGATCTAATTGAATGACTACATGAATGATGTTATTCTCATGACCAATAACTTCAACATCTATACCATCTTTCCACATAAGAATAAGTCCACCATCCTTACCAATTCTATCTATGCAAACATAATTGAGATAATGCACCTTGATTGAGCTATTTGTGATCATCCTCCTTTCATCAATTTTAGTTTCACAAAGAAAAATGAAATCAGGGTTTTGAGTTTTAACTAAGTTTTGAAATTGTTGTTTTGTAAAACTATTGGCAATTCCTTTTCCATGAAATAATTTTCATTTTGAAAATAGTAAAATTAAAACAAAAAAGTAAATTGCAAAGAATAGGAGTTACCTTAGCTTCCTTAGTGCTGCTACATGGTTTATCCCTTGTTGTGACTATTTGAGTTGTCTGTGTGTTCACAAGAATGCCAGAGTTTGAATCATCAAGTTCAAAAACAAGATTTTCTGGAGAATTATTCCTCTGCCTCTTACCAAGTCTTTCACCTTCGGCAGCAACTACTTCATTAGCAGAGATTTGACCAATTACATATCCATCCTTTGGAGGGACAAAAATACTACTTTTCATAGTAGTCTTCTGATTGAATTTAGGAACCTGATCTCCTCCTCTAGTAACAGTTATCTGTTTCCTTTCACCTTTCTTATGTTCCCCAAAATAATGAGACTTAGCATGTGCCTTAACAAGGTAATCAATAGCAGCCTTACAAGCACCTTTAGTGTGATTAAGAATGTAACAATTAGGAAAAATCTTATGAGGTTGTTTCTCATAGAAAAACTTAATCCATCTTGTGGAACCTGCATTGGTAATTTCCATAACCCCTCTTCTCATTGGAAACTTAATATCAACTTGAACACAAACTTTGACATAATCTCCTAGAACTGGAATTGCATCTACGGGATCATTTGCAATAACCTCACCCATAATACTTCTTATCTTTGTAATGACTTTGACATTCATATGTTCGGGGAGAATTCTTTTAAGCTGGATCCAGAAACATTGAACACTCCAGTTCAAATCTTGATAAATAACCTCAGAGTTATAAAATAAGAGAATAACAAGATAACCATTGATACTCCGAGGGCGAGTATCAAACACCTTCTTGGCGTATCTTTGTCTTTAAACAGAATTCCATACTATTGTGATCCAATTCAAAAACTTTGAGATCTCCTTCAGGTAATAAATCCCAAGTGAGAATAATGTTTTCCTCTACCGTCTTAAGTCCCATTTTACCTTCAATGATAACCTTTCCTATCAGACTAATTTCTTCACTGATTTCTTCCTTTTCTTCTTCATTATCAGCTTGATGATACACAACCTCCGCAACATCTCCAAGATCAAGAGCATCTTGCATAAATTTTGCAGATAAGTTTGTGACAAATTTGTCATTTTCTTCCACCATTAGTTGATTAAAAGTTTTCCTGAGATAAACTTGATAACTATTTTCAATATGTGGACTATCACATATCAAAGGATTTTTATAAGGTTTAAACCCTAGAAAAATCGGGTTTGACTTGAATTGAAGAAGATATTCATCGAGTATATTGAGATGAGTATATTGATCGAGTATAATTTCTCAGAGAAAATCTCGATCGAAAAGGTAAGTCTGCATAGTTGTAATAATTACGAGAGTAATTAATGCGGTTTGTTTGTAACGAACTTTTTGAAATTTGAATTTCTCCTGGCGCTTTTAGAACCCAGTGAGTCATCACAGTAAATCGGTGAAAGAACTGCTCCAGAAAATCAAACTTGACAAATAGTGAACACACAATAGCTTCAAAAAGCTTTAGAACAACATTAGCAAACGCTTGAATCACAACTGCAAACAAGGTAAACACCATTAGGGATAAAACCAAATGCAAACACATTATGAAAAAGGAGATTAGCAAACCATGTTTCAAAAAACTTGAACAGAATAACTTATAATGAGAATAATGATCCAAAAACCGTGAAAAGCATAGAAACTATAACATTACAGCAGCATTGAGAGTGAAAAGAAAGGAATATAGCATCAGAAACAGATTAAAATCATAAAAACAGATTACTGTTAACAACTGAAAAAACGGGGGTCTAACAACCACACCCAATATTTCGCTTAGCAATCTGTATGGACTAACTCCAATATACTTTTAAGAGAATCAACTAGACAGTCAGACTCAATTTTGATAAAAGTATATCAAAGAGTTATATCTCACTTTCTCAATTCAATACTTATAGTTGCAGGAAATCCTACACTACACCCCTCACAAGAATCTATACAATCAAATCATTTTTAGAATGAACAATTGTAACTTTTATTGATTAAAATCTTAAAATGTTTACAAGATGAAATGGAAATCAGTTAAAGAACTACAATCACTCTAAACTTTCTCTCTCCTAATGACTTGCCCAACACTCGAAGAATCGATCCTCCCCCCAACAGACTTGTTCAACTCTTTATATAGGGTAGTACATAGTAGATGACAGCTAAGTTGTCATTTATTTTCGGGAATGACTTGCGAAATATCGCAAGTGTACAAATATATAATTTCGCAGTTCTCCTAGATCTCGCTAGGTCTTCATATCTTTCTCGTATTTTGGCTGTCGTCATTCATTGCGTCATTTATATTACTCATCTGCGATACCTTCGCAATCTTGTCGTTTATTGATCTCACGAGGTGCGATGTCGCGATATTCGATCCTACATCTTGCCTCTTCTCATGTCTTCCGTAAAGAAGAGAATGTCATGAGAACCAGATGTCTACGAAATGCCGCAATCGTTTGTTTTTCATCAATCTTTTGCCGACAAGATTACGTGGATTTGGGATGATTTGCTTACACGTGTCTAAAATTTCCCCCCTTTTACCAGGCACATTTAATGCTATCTCGGTTACCCTTTTCACGCCTATTTAAGGAGGAGTTCCTTATAAAGTGTTTCTTTTTCTTTTACTTCGTCTTCTTCATCACCGTAACTTTTTAGCGCCGTTTCTCTTTCTTCGCTGCTTTGTTTTCATCTATTTTTCACTACGATTTCTATGGAGCCATCAAGGTTTGTTAATTTTGCTGAATTTGATCTTTTTGTGATTGATCTCTCCTACTAAAGTTGTTTTGTTTTGACATTGTTCTTCTTTTAATGACTCCTATGTTATTTTTGTTTGGTAAGAACAAATCTAACACTAAGTTCACCGTCCCGAACCCTCTTTATTCCCCCCGCCTTCGCAATCGAAAGTTACCGTTACTAAAAGAAAGCCTGCGAATGACAAGGTATTTAAGAAACATCTACTCTTAAATAACAATATTGTTGCCTCTGTTTCTTATTTAACTTGTTATTCGCATGATGACAAAAATGTTGACAACTCTCCTAAAAGACCTCGCCGTTCTAAGCTTGTTGCATCTTCTATTTCCTTTCCTTCATTCAAACTCACAACTCCTCCTGCAGTATCTTCGCAGGATAAACCATCTTCTCTTGCGATATCTTCGCAACATAAATCAATCCCTTCTTCGCAAGATAAACCATCTTCTCCTGCGATATCTTCGCAGGATAAATCAATTCCTCCTATTCTCACCACCTCTGAAAATCCCATTGTCGATATTCCAGAATTTTCCATCAATGAAGTTCCTCAAGATGGACCCCTTTCTACTTTTTACCATCAATGCCTCTGTTTAACCCCCACTCATTAATCTTCATCAAATTTCTTCTTCTGGCATTTCTATGACCAAGAATAACTCAATTCTTCCTTCTTCTCCCACCATTTCCTCTTCATCTGGGTCTGTCCCTCTTACTAAAGAAAACCTGGAGGGGATGGATGTAGCTTTCAAGGTTTTATCAGACATCATGAATGATGTCAAGAAGACCTCCGTTGATCCCATCAGGTTTAGCGTTTGCGAGTCTTTGAGTAAATATTTCGGTTCTGACAAAATATCGCAAATGTCTTTAGAACAAGAGGTTAAGACATTGAAGAATAATCTTCAAAACATTTATTTGGATCGTGATAATCTTCGCAAGAAGAATGAAGAATTAAAAGGTATTACTTCCCCTTCCCTCCCCCTCTTTTTTTTTTTTTTTTTTGAAGACCTTGTTCGCCTCTCAAGTTTTAAACCAGAAACGAAAAATGCAGATATATCAGTTGGAATCTGTCATCGAAGAAACTCGAATGGATAGAGATGTTTGGATGGAGCAATATAACCAGTTAGATAATCTTCATACATACTCTGTTGATCAAATAGATAATCTTACCCAAGAGAATGTTCACTTAGTTCAGAAACAAGACTCGGTGACCAATGAATTGTCTCATCTCTCTTATTATTTGAGTAAATCTAATTTGGAGTTGGAAACCTTATTAGATGAGAATGGAACTCTATCTCAAGAGAAGCGAGTTTTATTAAACAGGATGGCGATTGCTTCGCAACAGCTTGATGTCTATCAGAAAATATGTAATGAACAGGAACAATCTCTCTGATTATTTGAAAAGTAAACTTCAAGAAGTCACTGCTGAGAGGGATAAGCTTATTCAGGGTAGAATAACTTTAAGTGTGAAAACAAGCCAACTCAAGGATCAATATTCCAAGTTAAAAGAATCCTACTCCTCCCTTGCTAAGGAGAATACATTACTTGTTTCTAACGAAAAGAGTTTGCGCGCTCGATTAAATGGTTTGGTTGGAGATAATTTTGACAATGCCATGGATCACCTGGAAAATAGTTGCTTGGATTTGACCCAACATCTTATTTCGCAAAAGGAAGGTAGTCATAGAAATTGTTTGCCTCATCTATTATTCCTTTATCAAGTCTTCAAATCTTTTGTTTATATAAATCCTTTTGCTCTTTGTTTTTGTAAATTACGAGAGAGATCTTCGCTCCTCCTTTATTCGGAGTCTAACTATGCCAAGATTCGCAAGGAGAATGCGTCGCTTACTTCTTCTCTTGCTAAGTCTCGCGACCGAGACGAAAGAAGATTGGATTACCTTATTCATTCCAAAGATATCCAGAGCAGAAAACACCAGAAGGCACTTCTTCGCCAATTTCATCTCAAAGAAGAAGGCATCGTGAATAATATACTATTGTCCAAATCTCTTGATCCTGTATCTATCGAACCTCTGGAAGTTGAAGAAGATGAAATCCCTAATTTGCCTGATAGTGATTATGAATACGAAAGTGGCGAGGATGTCGCAAATGAATAGAAGATCCCCTCTAATAATGAAGCTATCAATAATGACCCCAATGAAGGGGTTTCTGGCGAGAATCAATCAACTGGCGAAAATTTGAAAATTGTTGAAGCTGATAAAATTGTTGAAGAATGTTTTACATCTTATCTGGCGAGAAGAATGATGTAGAGAATTAAATTTCTTTATGACTTTGTATTTTCTAGCTTCTTTATCTTCATCACTTTTTGCATAAGATACTTTTCAATTCCTTCTGAAGCGCACTTTTTGATAAGAAAGATTAAGTCTACTGTTAAACAATTCTCTTTCCTCCTCTTACTATCGTATGATTGACTTTTTCTTTTGTGGTTTTGCTTATATTCAAATGATTAAGCAAGTCATTCTACATTAATATTGCAAGTTCAGTCTCGCAAGCTTGTTTGCTTACTCTTTTTGTGTGGTCTTATTTTGCCTTCCTAATTAAAGGTCTTATTTTGCCACCCCTCATTATTGCGACAAAATCGCAGGACGTCTGTACACTTTCATGTAAAGACCCATTGATCTTGCCTTATCGCTTTCTTAGTATTATTGCCTCTGCAGGATATTTTCATTGCGACAATATGACAGGCCTAGAAATTCTTGCGAATTTAAATCCCCATGACATTGTCGTCTTGCGACGAAATCGCAGGATGTCTTTACACTTTCATATAAAGACCCATTGATCTCGTCTTATCCTTGCGTTAGTATTATTGCCTCTTCAGGATCATCGCACAAATATGACAAGTCTAAATTTTCTTGCGAAAAGCTTAGCCTCATGACATTTGCGTCTTAAGACACTTATCAGCTCCCCTAATGGAGGGTGCCGCCCTTATCATCTCCCTGGTTGCCCCTTCAAGGAGGCGTACATCGGCCATACAAGACTAGCTCCTCCCATCCGGTATTAACAACAACCGGTTGTTTTCGCAACCTCTTATCCCTTATACCTATAGGGATTATGGTTACGAGATTGCACCTAAGTGGAGTTTTCTTGGGTAGTATGCGGCATGTGCCAAGACTTGCCAAGAATGGACGAGACACTTCAAATGCCCCATGCACTCTTGGCTCAACCGTGTACTTCGGCGCCTTGGTCATACAACGGCTCTTGGAAGAGACCCTCGGTCGTCCAAACCAGGTATAACCTTATATAGTTGGAAATCCAAGGTATCTCCCCGGATGGGCTTTATTGACCCCAAATCTTCATGACTCAAGTTCCGGGGCGGTATAACCTTTTTCCCGAGCCATGTCAAGAGATACCCCTTATATGACACACTTTAGGTCTTACATTTTCCTCTTGCGAAATATCATTCGCGAAATAGGGTGTACGCCATAAAGGTTCGTCCCGTTTGTATAAATCATTCATTTTTGATTATCTTTTTGTTTTGCGAGATACTCGCGAGATTCTTTCTTTATTTTATGCAATTTGGAATCATTCTTTTGCAAAAACTTTTATATGAATTCATTTCACTTTATTCATTTAAGAGTACGTCACGAGTTTAATCTTCTTCCCCAATCTTTTATGGGTAATATCTCTTGAGATATAATCTATTCCATGGTCTATCCAATTTGTGGACCACATCTTTGCCTTTAGGATCCATCAATCTATATGCCCCTGTTCCAACTATTTCCTTAATGATATAAGGTCCATCCCATTTTTTTCGCTAGCTTGCCGCCACTTTCGCCGATATCTTTGGCATTTCTCTCAATACTAGATCGCCCGGTTGAAATTCTCGTGTCTTGACACGTTTGTTATATTCTCTGGCTAATCTTTGATAATTCTCCATATGTTGTAGTGCTCTTTCTCTTTTCTCTTCTAATTCATCTATCTTGATTAAAATGTTACCCGCACTAAGATTTTTCTCCCAAGCCTCTTTCTTTGTGGTTGGAATCATAATTTTGGTTGGAAGTACGGCTTCAACTCCATATGTTAAACAAAAAGGTGACATTCCGTAGCTTCTCGCCTTGTTGTATTGTAAGCCCAAAGCGCATTATGCACTTGTTCACACCATGCTCTATTATGTCCTTCTAACTTTTTCTTCAATATGTCTGCGATTGTTTTGTTTGTGGCTTCGCTTTTGTCCATTAGCCCGTGGGTATAAAGGAGTTGATTTCCCATATTTTATACGAAACATTAACCAACAATTCTATATTTTGTCCTTCAAACTGCTTCCCATTATCAGATACCAACTGTGCGGGAATTCCAAATCTGCATATAATATTCTCGAATATGAAGGTAAAGATATCTTTATCGCGAATGTGTTGTACCGCTTTTACTTCGCCCATTTCGTGAAATAATCATAGCGACAATTAGATATCTTCTCCGCCTGTTCTCGGTAAAAATGGTCCTACAATGTCTAAACCCCACTTTCCAAAAGGCCATACACTTGTTGAAGAATTTAGTGGTGCCCCGGTGCATGTATTTTCTTTCCGTGCCTTTGGCAATCTTCGCAACGCCTTGATATTTGTTTCGCATCCTCATGCATATATGGCCAATAATAGCCCTCGCATTTTTGCCTTATGTGCTAAAGATCTTCCACCACTATGATTGCCAAAGCATCCCCTGTTGTGCAACATCTTTAATATTGTTTCTCCTTCTTTTCGTGTTAAACATCTAGCGAGGGTCCATTAAAGGATCTTCGGTATAACACCCCATCTCTTAGTTCATAATTTGTTGCACGGCTTTTTAATTTGTGTGTCTCTAATTTGTTTCTTGGTGTTTCCCCTTTCATCGAGATATGCATGAAGTTCCACTCTCCAATCTTCATCGCAGTACATACGTTCCATCTTCTATAAGAATCACATCTTGTCTCTTGCTCTTCCTCTTTATTAATTGATGGTGATAGAAGTGTTACGTATTTTTATGCATCTCGCAGCTGGATCAGTCATTATACTTTATATAAAGGCAAAAGCATCTGCGAGTCTATTATCTCTCCTTGATATATGTCTCCATCTTATTTTTGGTATATGTATTGAAATTCTTCAACAAGTTTTTTGTACCTTTTCAAAGATGGTTCATTTGTAGTATATTCTTCTTTTATTTGGCGAATAGCTAATTGTGAATCACTGGTGATTCTCACATTTTCCAACTTCATTTATATTGCGAATCGCAGAGCATGTATTATAGCTTCATATTATGTTTCATTGTTGGTAGATGCAAACTCCAATCTGAAAGAAAATGTTATTTTATTGCCTTCTGGTGAAACCAAAATGATCCCAACTCCATTGCGTTCCCCATTTGACGATCCATCTACCAATATTTCCCACCTGTTTGGCTCAGTTAACAAATCTTTTGGATCTCCATGGTCTTCTTCTATATCCATCATTTCTTCCTTTGCTTCATCCTCTTCCAAAGGAAACTCGCTAAAAAGTCTGCAACAACTTGTGATTTTGGTGAAGATAGTATTTCATATTTGAGTTTGCAATGACTTACTTGAGCATTCCATCTCTCAACCCTTCCTGATCTTTTTGAGTTTTTCATTACCGACTCAATCGGTACTTTTGTCATCACCTTTACTGTGTGCGCTTGGAAGTATATGCGAAGTTTAAATGTTGCATAAACTAATGCCAAAATTAGTTTTTCAATTTTTGAATAATTCCTCTCCGCGGCATTGAATGTTTCTTGATGTAATAGATTGGCTTTTCCACTCCTCGTCTATTCGCAATAATACCGCACTTAATGCATGCGAGGTTGTCGCAAGGTAGATTAATAATTCCTCTCCTGGTTTTGCTTTTTGTAAGATTGATATATCCATTAGATGTTCTTTTTATTCCTTGCAAAGCTTTCTCACATTCATCAGTCCATCTAAATTTCGTTCCCTTTTTGAGTATGTTGAAAAAATGCTTACATTTGTCGGATGATCGCGAGATGAATCTTCCTAACGAAGCTAATAGTCCATTTAACTTCGCACATCTTTTACCGTGTTGGTGTTGGCATATCTCGAATCGCTTGTACTTTCTCTCGGGTCAACTTGTATTCCTTCTTTTGATACAATGTAACCTAAAATTTTCCCGATGCAACTCCAAAGGTACATTTTTCGGATTTAATTTGATGTTAAAATGCCTCATTTGTTCAAAAATTTCCCTCAAATCCTGTACATGATCTTTTGCTTCTTTACTTTTTACTAACATATCATCCACATATACCTCTAGTGTTTTGTGTATCCACTTCGCGAACACTTTTTCTACCATCCTTTGGTACGTTGCTCCAGCATTTCGCAAACCAAATGGCATTTTTGTATAACAAAGATAATCCTCTTGGAGCGAAGAAAGCGGTATTTTCTTGGTCTTCTTCGCAAGTGGAATTTGATTGTAACCTTTGTATCCATCAAGAGATGATATCCTTTCATTTCCGCCGCTGATTCAACCATTTGCGGAATATCTGGCAAAGGAAAGCTATCTTTTGGACAAGCTTTATTGAGATCAGTAAAATCTATGCAAATTATTATTCCTTTTTTCTTCTTTGGGACTACGGCCATATTTGCTATCCATTCGGGATACTTTGCTTGTCTAATGATTCCTGCGTCTAGCATTTTCTGCAATTCTTCTTCTATTTGAGGATGATATGCTGTTGCGATTTTTCTAATTCTTTGTTTGAATGGTCTTGTATTTTTGTCAATCTCCAATTTACACTACAATCAAATCTAAAGATAGCTTTGCAGGAAATCTCCAATTCTATTTGCAGGAAATCCTACACTACACCCCTCACAAGAATCTATACAATCAAATCATTTTTAGAATGAACAATTGTAACTTTTATTGATTAAAATCTTAAAATGTTTACAAGATGAAATGGAAATCAGTTAAAGAACTACAATCACTCTAAACTTTCTCTCTCCTAATGACTTGCCCAACACTCGAAGAATCGATCCTCCCCCAACAGACTTGTTCAACTCTTTATATAGGGTAGTACATAGTAGATGACAGCTAAGTTGTCATTTATTTTCGGGAATGACTTGAGAAATATCGCAAGTGTACAAATATATAATTTCGCAGTTCTCCTAGATCTCGCTAGGTCTTCATATCTTCTCGTATTTTGGCTGTCGTCATTCATTGCGTCATTTATATTACTCATCTGCGATACCTTCGCAATGCTGTCATTTATTGATCTCACGAGGTACTGATGTCACGATATTCTGATCCTACAATACTTACTCAAGCAAATAGAAATCTGCGAGTCTAATTGAATACAAGAGAAATCACTTGAACGGTACCAAAGACCAATGTTCAAGGATCAATCACTACGGGAAAAACATCGATCAACTACACCAAAAAACAGTTTCCATACGATATACTACGACGGATATTGATAGGTTGCACAAGGGGGGTTGTATAAAGTCTTTAATTCTTTGCAACTCGTTAGCTAGAGTCGTAAACGTGGTTGTGGTTCAGTTTTGTACAACACTTGCTTCAGTTGTGAATGTCTTTTGAAATTTCCTCTTAATGCCTAACACAACTCTTACCTGGGTTGTGAAAATAACTCCTACACTACATTTTTTGGGGTTGTATAAATTTAGTTTACAACTACGGTTAGAGTTGTATGTGAATTCCTTGACAACTATTATTATAGTTGTATGTGAATTCTTTGACAACTTTGGTTGGAGTTGTATGTGAATTCCTTGACAACTATGATTAGAGTTGTATGTCATTTCTTTGAAAACTTTGGTTTGAGTTGTATGTCACTTCTTTGACAACTATGGGAAGAGTTATATGTCATTTCTTTGACAACTCTAATTATGTGTTGTGGTACATATTCGATTTGAAAAAAAAAAAATTGAGAATTTAAATACAAAATTAAATCCATAATACTTCAATAACCATGTATTTGAAAACAAGATCAACATTTCCAATTATAATCACTATTGTTATTACTACAGAAGATCAGTTGAACTTCTACACTAAAAAAAAATCGATAACACTTCGTTTTAGTAAAACCCTTCTAGCTATTCTTTCTCGGCTTCCAAAAATCATCTCTCAACCCTTGGAATCTTTATCGTGGGTGACATTGTGATCTGCAGGCTTCGGCTCAATGGCGTAATCTCTCGTAAAACACAAGTGAAAACTTAATTGAGTATAGGAAACACATGTATGGACATGCACGAGAGAACTTGAGTCAATCATAATTTAAAGGGTAAAATGGCAGGAGTGTTGATATTTAATGCTTACATTGTCATAATTATCAGCAGCTGCCCCATCCTCCTGAGGAATCCCAGGAGAAGTCCCCATGAATTTTGCCAGCACCTTATCTAGTTTTGAAGAACCCAAACTATGTCTGCTGAATGAACTGCTTCCAAAGCTTACCTGAAATCCGCCAGTGTGACCGAGAGATTTAAGAGGCTTGCAAAATGCACAACATCTGACATGGATAAGTAGTGTACTACACGAACTATAAAAGTGAAACTTCTAAAGCTCTTAGTAACAGTGTACAAGGTCTACCAAATAACAGAAAGGGAATAAGTAAAAGTGTAACAATCCTAAATATAATGAAAAATATAAAAGGTAACATACACATAGATCATTGGATATGGAAATATGGGAAGGCATCTAAGACTGACATACCTCAAATATACAGAATAATCAGTTCTTGAATGAACAATGAAAACATGTGTTCAACGTGAAGATTAAACAGAATCCAAGCACAAGTGCTTTTGTTTGTTTCCACTTATAGCTACAGTACATGGAACATTTCAGTATATGTGCCTCAAGAAAACAAAACTGACAGTAAATTGTTTCAATTGCTCTAACTGTCCCAAGGATCTTGAGAACAACGATTTATTATCTCGTGGAACGACCTACCATGGCTTGCTTTTACACCAAAAGGAAAATGAAGAAAGCAAAGGTGCTTTCCCGCAAGGAAAAAAGTTAACCTTTCTTGCTTCACCTAACCTCACTTATGTCCCTATCAAATAAGATCATTTTTTAACATACAAAAACCAACTAAGAAAAGAAGGTCATTTCATCTGTTGACCTAAAGATGTACTTTTTAAGGCAATCTAACGTATACAACATAAAAGTGGATCGGGAGCAATCATCAGGTGCGAAAAAGAGAGTTAGTTCCACAAACTTATATTGTTGTACCGGTGAATTCACTAGTGAAAAAGATGAGCATTGTTATTCCAAAGATAGGAATCGAGGTAACATATAGTAACCATTCAAAGCGAAATATAAAGTATAGGGTCCTACTCTAATTTTCGGGCCAAAAGTGAAAGTAATGAAATTTCACGAGTTAATACCTTCACTGCGTTTTGTGGACCCCCTTTGGCAAATTGATTGGCAACTCGTCTCCTTTACGTTTGCTTTAAGACGCCACAAAGAAATCCCGAAAATTGAATCCATGGGTTAAAGTCGGTAATTACGATGACAGACAACTTGGATACTCTTTTTTTTTGCTAATGACTTTTACAATTACATTGACCAAATTGATTCATGCGTGGCTATTTTTACCTCTTCATTTGATGAATCATCCGAGCAGTCATCACCGGGTTCTTCTTTCTTTGTTCTTCTTTGCAGTAGAGCAACGAGGTTTCTTTGCAACTGGTGTCATCGGTGGATTTTTTATCAATAAATCAACCAACGCCATAAAACCAATAAGAAAAATCAACAAGATCGAACCTCATCCTCGGAGTTACTCTCATCGGAGCTATCATCACTTGGACTCTTATTTCTTTTTTGGCAGCTGTTTTGCTCGGGCTTTCTTTGCTTGGATAGCCTTGGCGGGGAGGTTCCTAAAATGAAAAGACACACAAGTGAGTCATACTGGTTGTGCAAATAGGAAATTTAAGCACATTACAAGAGCATAAACACATGCATAATCACCAAGTGCAAAATAAATTAAAGAAACAAGAACAACTCCTACCAAAAGATAAATCAGTTGAAAGAAAATTATAGTACTAATATGAACAACATCTACTCGTTCAAATGATTAATATTACACATGGTCAAGAAAACTCACATCCTCATAGCTTGAATCATCGGAATCATCATCACTACTTGATTTTTTTCTTTCTTCTTCACATTTCCGTTCTTAACGGAGCAAGATTCAGTGGTATCCCAGCAGTAGTACTTAATTGGTCCAAATGGATGAACTTCAACACCAATTGTAGATGCAAAATTAACAACAACATGAAAAAAAATCTCATCAATAACCAAAATCAAACTATCAATTAACAAAAATCATTATCAACAGCAAAAATCAAACCAGATTTTTCATAAGAAAAAGCATACCCCTAATTTTTCTGAGTAAACCCTAATCTCAGAAATAAGAATGAAAGAAATTGCTCTTGTTACCTTAATGATGATGATGTACGAAGAATCGAATGAGGAGGAGCATTCTTGAAGCAATTGATTCGAGAAACATGTGATTGAGGGAAATTGCGCATCAATACCAGATTATAGCTTCACCGGTTATTCAATCCCTAGCCGATCAACCAGATATCACAGTTCACAGATCCACCTGCAACTCCATCAATAACAACAGATTCAGCAATCCAACCCACCCATCTTGAATCGAATAACTATAAACCCTAAATCTGAACCAATTTGCACAAACCCATCTCAGATTCAGTTTTTTCTCCCTTGTACGCAGTTGAACAAACCCCAAATACATTTCAATCATTTGAACCCTAAGTTTCTCCAGATTCAATCATCAAAACCCTGTTGATTTCAAGAATCCATATCGATCTCTTCTCAACTACAACAATAGACAACTCAAATTTACCCCATCACTAATCTTCTTTCGACTCTTGCAATTCATTCAACCCATTTCATCTCGATCGATTTCTTCATCAATGTAAAGATTGGTATCTCTAGCAATTTCCATCGTCTTTTCTTCGTCACTTGCATCTCAAAATCACCAGACCCACAGTAGCAGATTAATCTTCATTTTCTCATCTGAGTTATGGAGCCGCCATGGCTTCGTTTCTTTGTTCTATGAATTTGAGATTTGGTTTCGTTTCTTCAGATGTAGAATTTCTGATTTGCTTCATACTGAAACTGATTCCTTTGTTAAATCACTGGTTAAACAAATCTTGAATGAGGATTTTTTTTTCTGAGGGAGGTGCAACTTGAGTTAGGGTTTTTTTCTGAGGGAGGGGAAGATGAGAGACGAGAGAAAAGTGACCCAATGAAGATAAGTGAGAGAAAAAAAAATCGTTTTATCTAAAAGAATTTGAACGGATAAGATGTGGTAAGATGGGGTCATACGGATTATGAAACTATTTGGACGGTATAGATTTAAGTTGAGATTGTCATACGGATCAAGGAAAGTGTGTTTTCGTTACGCTTTCTCTTTGTGTTAATACGAACTCATGTTTTCGATTTAATTATCAACCTTCGACATCAAAAAAATCCAAAAAAAATATTAATAAATTTAGGACATTGTTATCGACATTCGATATAAAAAAATCCAAAAATGTATAAGAATGAATCGGGAAATGAAACATGAATTCGATAATTTGTGTGTTTCTTTGTGCTTTCTCTTTGTGTTTTTGTGCTTTCTCTTTGTGCTTAGGTTTGAATTTCGACTAGTCGCATAGGTCATGAAGTAATTTTTACAAGTCATACAGGTCATGAAGTATCTTTAGTTCACACCGATAAACTCAAAGTTATAAGATTACTAGAGATGGACCACGAAATTCAGGATGGTTCTGACTTCAAACTTAACTGGATATATCATCAAAATCGATAAATATGAAGCTCAGTGTTGATTTGAACTTCAAATGTGGTATAACGGCATACAAACTATGAATACATCCATTTACAGTAAGATTCCTTCGAAATATTCCCTGAAACCTTAAACAAACCATATTCTGGCATAATGTACGCATACCTTGGCTCCGAGATCGAAACATGGCCGTGATTGGACTACTCTAAGGCAGAAACTTCGTAAGAACGATGAATACATCCATTTACAGGTAAGATTCCTTCGAAATATTCCCTGAAACCTTAAACAAATCATATTCTGGCATATTGTACGCATATCCTGGCTCCGAGATCGAAACTCCGCCGTGATTAGACTACTCTAAGTCCGAAACTTCGTATGAACGATGAATACATCCATTTACGGGTAAGATTCCTTGAAATATTCCCCGAAACCTTAAACAAACCATATTCTGGCATATTGTACGCATACCCTGGCTCCGAGATCGAAACCTGGCCGTGATTGGACTACTCTAAGTCAGAAACTTCGTAAGAACGATGAATACATCCATTTACAGGTAAGATTCCTTCGAAATATTCCCTGAAACCTTAAACAAACCATATTCTGGCATAAAGTACGCATATCCTGGCTCCGAGATCGAAACCTGGCCGTGATTGGACTACTCTAAGTCGAAACTTCGTAAGAACGATGAATACATCCATTTACGGGTAAGATTCCTTGAAATATTCCTGAAACCTTAAACAAACCATATTACGGCATATTGTACGCATATCCCGGCTCCGAGATCGAAACCGGGCCGTGATTAGACTACTCTAAGTCCGAAACTTCGTAAGAACGATGAATACATCCATTTACGGGTAAGATTCCTTCAAAATATTCCCCGAAACCTTAAACAAATCATATTACGGCATATTGTACGCATATCCCGGCTCCGAGATCGAAACCCGGCCGTGATTAGACTACTCTAAGTCCGAAACTTCGTATGAACGATGAATACATCCATTTACGGTAAGATTCCTTGAAATATTCACCGAAACCTTAAACAAACCATATTTCGGCATAATGTACGCATACCCCGGCTCCGAGATCGAAACATGGCCGTGATTGGACTACTCTAAGTCGAAACTTCGTAAGAACGATGAATACATCCATTTACGTGCAAGATTCCTTCGAAATATTCCTGAAACCTTAAACAAACCATATTCGGCATAAAGTACGCATACCCTGGCTCGAGATCGAAACCCGGCCGTGATTGGACTACTCTAAGTCGAAACTTCGTAAGAACGATGAATACATCCATTTACGGGTAAGATTCCTTCGAAATATTCCCCAAAACCTTAAACAAACCATATTCGGCATATTGTACGCATATCCCGGCTCCGAGATCGAAACACGGTCGTGATTGGACTACTCTAAGTCGAAACTTCGTAAGAACGATGAATACATCCATTTACATGTAAGATTCCTTTGAAATATTCCCCCGAAACCTTAAACAAACCATATTACGGCATATTGTACGCATATCCCGGCTCCGAGATCAAAAACCTGGCCGTGATTAGACTACTCTAAGTCCGAAACTTCGTATGAACGATGAATACATCCATTTACGAGGTAAGATTCCTTCAAAATATTCCCCGAAACCTTAAACAAACCATATTCGGAATATTATAAGCATATCCCGGCTCCGAGATCGAAACCTGGGTCGTGATTAGACTACTCTAAGTCCGAAACTTCGTAAGAACGATGAATACATCCATTTCGGGTAAGATTCCTTGAAATATTCCCTGAAACCTTAAATAAACCATATTCTCGGCATAATGTACGCATACCCTGGCTCGAGATCGAAACCTGGCCGTGATTGGACTACTCTAAGTCGAAACTTCTTAAGAACGATGAATACATCCATTTACGGGTAAGATTCCTTGAAATATTCCCCGAAACCTTAAACAAACCATATTCGGCATAAAGTACGCATACCACTGCTCCGAGATCGAAACCGGGCCGTGATTGGACTACTCTAAGTCATAAACTTCGTAAGAACGATGAATACATCCATTTACGGGTAAGATTCCTTGAAATATTCCCCGAAACCTTAAACAAACCATATTACGGCATATTGTACGCATATCCGGCTCCGAAATCGAAACTCCGGCCGTGATTGGACTACTCTAAGTCCGAAATTTCATAAGAACGAAGAATCCATCCATTTTAGGTAAGATTCCTTTGGAATATTCCACAAAACATTAAACCAACCCTATTCGGCATATTGTATGCAAACCCGGCCCGAGATCGAAACACGCCGACGGTGGACTACTATAAGTGGAAATTTCGTAAGAACGATGAATCCATCCATTTACAAGTAATATTCTTTTATAATATTCCCCGAAACATTAAGCAAACCCTATTCTAGCATATTGTATGCAAACCATGGCTCCGAGATTGAAACCTGGCCAGGAACGGACTAGTATAAGTCTGAGAGTTCGTAAGAACGATGAATACAACCATTTACGGGTAAGATTCCATGGGAATATTCTCAGAAACCTTCAACACACACGAATTCATCAACTTCGAGAAAGAAACTGGCTTCGAGATCGAAACCTGGCCATGAGCGGACTAATATAAGTCTGAAAGTTCGCAAAGACGATAAATTCAACCATTTACGGGTAAGATTTCATGGAATATTCTCAGAAACCTTAAACACACACAAATTCGTCAACTTTGAGAAAGAAACTGGCTCCGGGATCGAAACGTGGCCATGAGCGGACTACTATAAGTCTGAAAGTTTGCAAAGATGATGAATCCAACCATTTACGGGTAAGATTGCATGGGAATATTCTCATAAACCTTAAACACATACAAATTCGTCAACTTCGAGAAAGAAACTTGCAAGGGATCAAAACTTGGCCATGAGCGGACTACTATAAGTCTGAAAGTTCGGAAAGACGATGAATCCACCCATTTACGGGTAAGATTCCATGGGAATATTCTTAGCATAAGTGAATAAAATTTAGCAGAAGTGAGAAAAATTTAGCATAAGTATTTATACCTCAACGACAACTCTTATAAAGGTTGTCAATAGCGATGAAAAGAAAATTTAGTGAGAAAAATTTAGCGAAGTGAGAAGTTTTTTGCGAGAAGTGAATAAAATTTAGCGTATGGGAATTTTTTGCGAAGTGAGAAAAATTTAGCGAAGTGTTTATACCTTTACGACGACTCTTAAGGGGTTGTAGAAGGTCTATTTATCCTTTTCTTCTTATCTTTTCCATCTCTCATCATAACCATCCATTTACATCATAATCGTCCATTTATTTCTTTTCCTTAACATGTTTTTCCTTATCACTTTTTTATAAAAGTAAATGTAAAATATAAGGCATATGCATGTAAATGTGGAATGGTGGTTGAAACCAAGTCTTCGGCGAGAGGTTCGAGTTCGATTCACCTTAGCCTCATTTTTTTTTCAAAGTCAATTTATCATTTTACAACTCTTGTAAAGGTTGTGAATGTTGATTAAAAGAAAAAGCACAAATCTACCAAGATTGTGAATCCGCAGGATGGTTGACATCTTGTGCTAACACCTAGTAAGCTTGGGTTCGATTCTCTACAAGAACATTTTTCAATTTTTTTTTTTTTTTCTTATGTTCAACGACTCTTATTAGTGTTGTTTTAAAATCATTCACTACCTTTAGGATATGAGTCATAAATTCTAAAGGTGGTCACTCTCTCGCAACCCTTTTCACACAACAAGTTGTGGTTCTGATTCTTGCCACTACTCTTAGGAACTCGTTGGTCCTAAGAGTTGGACATATTTTACTTTGACAACGCTTTTGTTGGAAAAAGTTGTAAAACATACTACATTTTACAACTTTTAATTTACGAGTTGTCAATCTACAGTTGTAGATTACTAATTTTCCCGTAGTGAATCAATTTCAATTAATAACCAAAGGTTGGATTTCCCAATTGATCGATTCAACGCACAACCTGTGATATTTCAATTATATAACAAAATATAATGCGGAAAAGAAATAACACAGACACCAGAAGTTTTGTTAACGAGGAAACCGTAAATACAGAAAACCCCGAGACCTAGTCCAGATTGAACACACACTATGTTAAGCCACTACAGACACTAGCCTACTACAAACTAACTTCGGTCTGGACTGTAGTTGAACCCCAATCAATCTCACACTGATCCAAGGTACAGTTGCGCTCCCTACGTCTCTCGATCCCAGCAGGATACTACGCACTTGATTCCCTTACTGATCTCACCCACAACTAAGAGTTGCTACGACGCAAAGTCGAAGACTTTTAATAAACAAATCGTATCACACGTGAAAAGTCTACAGAATAGACAAATTTGTCTCCCACGAGACCTATGAGTTTTTGTTAGTCTTTTGATAAATCAAGGTGAACAGAACCAATTGATAACCCGGACTTATATTCCCTAAGAACAGCCTAGAATTATCAATCACCTCACAATAATCTTAATGCGGAAAAAGAAATGACACAGGACAATTTAAGTTTGTAAATGGGGAAACCGCAAACGTTAAAAAAACCCGGGACCTAGTCCAGATTGAACATCAAAATGTATTAAGCCGCTACGTATACTACCCTACTACCAATTAACTATGGTCTGAATGTATTTGAGCCCGAACTCGGCCTCTCACCGATTTGGTTGGAGCACCGGGATCGGTCGAACTCGCAAGCGTTGCTATCTCAAGCTTGTTGTCAAGTTTAGTTGCCAAAAATATAAGTCTTGATTTCTAGTCTACTTATAGTTAAGTCTCGGATTTTTGATAGAAAGTGTAGTTGAGCATTATACTTCACGACGTTCATCGATTGAAGACGAAGACCTACTAAGGGGAGCTTCTGGAACTTCATCAACAAAAGGTATGTGGAGACTTGAACTTATTTATCACTCAAAAGTCTATCTATTCTATCTCCTATTTGAAATAAAAGTCGTATAGCTATACAAACTTCATTTATGCACATTTGATATTTCGAGCTGAGTTTAACTCGCTTACATATTTCTCGAAATATGTGTTGGTAAGCTTTCACTTTAACCAAGTTCATCATATATTCTTGACGAAAGTCAAAAGATGATCATGTAAAAATCGCCTGGTAACATCTTACATGATTTGTGTGAGACAGTCATTTAATGTAGACTCGGAATGTTTCGTATTGATCATTCGATCACTTGAAAATTTCTTTGAAGCTAATAGTTTGTGTGAGACAGCTATTACCGTCTTCCGAGAATGTTTCAATGGTTAAAATGAGAGTTTAGAACAATTGGATTGAAGCATAGTATGCGTGCTTGCATATATGTAATCCATGTCCGGGAACCATGGCATGCATACCATATGCGTACTGTTGGATTTGAGAAAGTCCGGGAACTTGGTATGCAAACAGGTATGCGTACTGGCGTAAGGTTCATGTCTGGGAATTTATGCTGAGTTTGGATGGTACGCCTATCGGTTCACGTACTGGTAAAACCCGAACATGGTCCGGCTACTCAGATATGCATACCTGTACGCAAACCTAAGTAAATGATGTTCTAAAATCGGGTTGTTCATGAACTAATACATTTATATATTAAGGAATGCAATCTTTTGCAAACCGTGGCTATAATGTTCATTACTTGATTCATGTGAATCAAAATCGATTTTGCTTCAATTGTATCTTGTATACTTCTATGAGAATATAAACAATTGAAAAACTCTAGAACTAGTTTCATTTGTATCATTTGAACTAGTTATGATTAAGATGAATGAGGTTGATATGAAAGTGTTCATATGGCTGACTTCGGTTAACTATTGTTGAGCTAACAAGTGTACATGTTTAGGTACGGTTACTCAAACCTAAATGAAGGTACATTTCATTTGTGTGTAACAAGCTAAGTTTGATCTAACGGTTGAAAGATATTAGCTTGAGTCTAATCGGGGTTTTCATCTAACGGTGAATATTGAATTATTTGTTACCAAGGTAACATTGATTGCAAAACCCCGATTTGAAGACTATATAAGGGAGAACTCCGAAACTAACATAATCCCTACACCTCCTATGTGATACTAGTTGCGACTAGAGTCGATTCTACTTTAACCTTAGGTTTTTCACGAAACCCTATAGGTTAACGACTTGAAGACTTCATTGGGATTGTGAAGCCGGACCCAACTATTTTCTCCGTAGTTGCGTGATATAATCTTGCATCTTCTATCGTATTGAGTACTATCTTCTTTAAGATTGGTTCGATATTTATTCTCCGATAGAGAAGATAAAAAGTAATCACAAATATCTTCGTCTCATCGTTTGATTCCACAATATCTTGTTTCGCTATCATACGATTAATATTATTGTGAGGTGATTGATATTTCTAGGCTATTCTTCGGGAATATAAGTCCGGTATATCAATTGGTTCCTGTTCACCTTGATTTATCAAAATATGGAACAAAACTCATAGGTTTATCTGTGGGAGACATATTTATCTATACAATAGACTTTTTGTGTGGGGATTGGTTTATCAAGTTTTCGACTTTGGGTCGTAGCAACTCTTAGTTGTGGGTGAGATCAGCTAAGGGAATCAAGTGCGTAGAGTCTTGTGGGATTCAGAGACGTAAGGAGCGCAACCGTACCTTGATCAGTGTGAGATTGGTTAGGGCTCAACTACATTCCAGTCCGAAGTTAACTTGGAGTAGGCTAGTGTCTGTAGCGTCTTAATACAGTGTGGTGTTCAAATCTGGACTAGGTCCCAGGGTTTTTCTGCATTTGCGGTTTCCTCGTTAACAAAATTTATGGTGTCTGTGTATTTATTTTCTGAATTTTATTTTGTTATATAATAGAAATATCACAGGTTGTGCATAGTTGAAACAATTAGAGAATCCAACCTTTGGTTGTTGATTATATTGATTGACACTTGAACATTGGTCTTTGGTACCGTTCAAGTTGTTTCACATAATAATCAGGCTCACGGATTTCTATCTGTTTGATTTGCTGATTACATTGTGAAACAAAGATACAACTCTTGGATATATTTTCATTGATTGAGTCTGACTGTCTAGTTGATTCTCTTGGAATTATATAGGAGTTTTTCCATATAATAATCGAAATATTGGGTGTGGTTGTTGTAACCACGCTTTTTCAATTGGTATCAGAGCAGGCAAACACGTTTAAGACCTCATAAGTCTGTGTTTGTAGCGATCCGACTCTATGGACAATAGTGTTATCTCGGAAAATCGCATCACCAGGAATAAAAGTTTTGTTTCTACGAAATCTATTAAAGAGAAAGATTTGCCAATCTCAAATATAGATGACCCAGTGTTCCAATGAAATAGACTTGCACTGACAAGTGTTACACCGATTACCTTTCGAACGAGTCTGACTTTGTTAATGAAAGGGAAGCAGCCAAGGAGAGTGAACTGATTCTAAACCTTGTTAGAATCCAGGATGATAGAATCAATTGGTTGGAAAACAATATCAATGCTCTTATCGGTATGGTAAAATATAGTGACTCTAAATCAAAGGCTTTTAGAGAAAAACGCTAAAGTTTGTTTCTCACGAATCTTGCTCGAGGCGGATCTCAAAAAGGATGCTTTGAAAATTGAACATCTTTTGAGTAAACTCTCTATTCAAGGATGTTCTAAAGAGTCCACTATACCAATCGCTTATGACCCAACTGGTAGGCCTCGGAATGTGTAAATATTATGGCCTACGTGTTATAATCCGCAAGTGCACGGCGTCTATCGGAGACGCGGCAAGTACGGGTCGATCCCACAAGGACTTGTGGTGCTCTAAGGTTGATCAAGGCTTACTTCCACTGAATCTGTGCAAGGTAATGTGACATTTAACTATAAGTTGGTGTTTTTGTTGCCGAAACTACCGAGTTTGAAGTGTAGTGAACCTAAACTAAAGTAAACTGTGACAAAGGGAATGCTAGGTTTTCAAATCCACCTCTAACCCCTATCAGGCATTCAACTGTTGAAGTTCTTGTTCCTATGCCGGATGAGTGAAGATTGTCAATTCTATCACTTATCTAAGGAGTTTCACCTAGTGACACTTCAATATTCACTAAGACACTAATCTCTAGAGCACTGGTTGTCTAATTAAGCACAACCAAATCAAGAGAATTAGCAATAATCATTGAAGTAAGGGCTGAAACACATTCAACACAGATATAACCTAACTACAATGCATACATGATATACACTGTGAGAGAAAAGCATTGAGGTGTTAAATGAAGCTATCTAATAACATTAAACACCCAAGAACAATCCAACAGAGTTTTAGCACAATATTGAATTAGGGTTTCATTGAAACCCTAGCATACTAATTTAGAACATTAAAACAACAAATTAAATCTAATTGTGCTCTTTGGCTAATCCTGCATGCTTTCTATCAACACAATTCATCCCTATTTATACATGCAATGCACTCCAAAATTACCAAACCCTAGTTTACTTTAAAACATAAATTAAATGTAACCCATACTCGATATCCTCTCGAATCGAGCTTTCTCTTGATTAATCGCTCGACTCTTCTTCAATTGATTGATTGATCGAAACCCTAACCTATCTCTGTCTATTTTCTCTTAGCTCCTAGGAAAGAAGCTATGAAAGAACTAGAGAGTGATTAGTAAGGTGGAGCGGCTTGGGGTGTCGGGAGATGATGGAGGTGGTGGCTCTGGTGGTGGTATGGGTGAAAAAGGTGGAGGTAGGGTTCGGCAGTGGGAGAGGAAGAAAGAGAAGAGGAAGAGAAGAATAGGGTTCTATTGACCGGGGTATAGGGTGTTGGTCATTTTCATTGCAGAGCTGGGACGATCGATGTTTTATGGGGAAGTCAGTAGCCGAGCATTGGATTTAGTGGAAAAAGATCCAAACTACCGAGGAAGACTTGGAGTAACCGGCATTGCTTGGCGGAGCAGCCGATCTTCGATGCGCGTGGAGGTAGCGACCGTTGGATGTAGCCGGTGCGAGATCTCGACGAGCTCGTGATGAGCGGTTCGATCCGGTCCGGGTAGCTCCAGCCCATGTCTTCCTTGTTGGGTTGCAACCGATTCGCGCCGCGGCTTTGGCTATCTACTCCATAGACGTTTGACTCAATTCTTCGCTCTTTAGCTCCTCGTTTCCGGACTTTATTTATTACCTAAAAACACAAAATTAATTAATACAAATATTTATTCTTGAAAACAAAGAAAACATGTAACTGGGATAATATCTCGATTTCTAAGCGCAAAAGATGAGTAAAATGCCAATAAAAAGGTGTATAAATATGCACTATTTGGCACTCATCACCA
>JAJJWW010017361.1:600000-755611 GCA_023531295.1 Papaver armeniacum
TGGAATACACACGGCCGACCCCGCATGGTCGACTATTGGCCTTTGCTTGCCAAGAAACCGTCCATACCAAGCATTATGGACGGAAAACCCTAAATTAGGGTTTGCGGCATATTACATGTGCCGCAAAACGGTCTCAACCATCCATCTTCGCAGGTATAGATGGAGGGTGTAGATGTAGACTCAAAGGGCCCGGAGCATGTCGACACAATCACCATGTGACCGCCTACACACTTGACCAATCGGTCAAAACCAACCATGATTGGTTACAACACATTCGTCCGCCTGAAAGAGCATGGTCGCACGGCTTTGAAAGCCAAAATTAGGGTTCAAGCCATCACGCGCGTCCATCTTCTCCGGCACGAATGGAGGGTCACAGATCAAATCGAGCAGGTCCGGTCATACCAAAGATGACCACCGTGGGCCCATCTACCCCTCATGTAATCGGCCAAGGTATATCACGCCTGGCCAATCCAAAACGCCCGCTCAAACATGCGTGGATACACTTCCCAAATTGCAAATCGATCTCGACCACTCAACTTCACCGGACGAATTGGGTGGCTTAGATCACGTTTTCATGGGACGGTGAGACATGGGCGTGAACATCAACCTACCACCTACGCGCTGGAGTGATCGACCAAGACCGACCAAGGACGGTTGTCTTGGAACGCGTGCGGGAATATCACGCGGTTATCAACTCCTTTGCGGTAAGAAATTTCTGCCGCAAACCGATCTCAACCACTCAACTGTGCCGGTCAATTTGAGTGGCCTAGATCGCGCCTTCTTGGGAAAGTGAGACATGGACGTGTACACCGGCATGCCATCAACATGCATGACCGGTCGGTCCTCTCCAAAGCCCTTCCCATGCTTGGTTTCGACCAAGTTGAAGAGTGATGCTTGCGCACCTCTTCAAAAACCCTAGTATTCATTAACGGTCGCAGATGAGTGTCTCAAACATCATCTCATCCGTTCAACTTGACCAGCTTGGTTATACAACCCTGGTCAGGAGTTATTTGGTTAGTGAGGCGTCATTACCCATCACTTTACCACACCACAATGCAGTACCTGCATAAAATACACACGATACTCCACAAGTATCGACTTCTTGAATAACACAGTTATTCAATTCAAAGATTACATGCTATCTTTCGTGGATCCACGATCCGCACATTCCGGACATCAATCATGTCACAAACTCGGGGGATACTTACCGGGGTATTGGTCTGGCGGTTTACAACGTGTGCGGCGTGCAACGCGCCATCACAAGAACGTGTCGTGAAGTCATGGACGGTTAGAGATGAACTGGAGAAGTGGGCAAGACTGGTCGTGTATCACCAACGCACAACTCCACTACTCCATCATTCCACTTCCTCCACTTCCCACGAGAGACGTGAATAAGGCTCAATGACTTGTATAAATAAGTTCTCCTCCTTATTTCCAACAACACAAGTTCAGACGAGACAGAAAAACCAAGTGTTAATACAAATCGTATTCAAACACCCAGAGCATGCTTGCATCAACCGCAAGCCTGCTCATCTTTCTGTTACAAGTCATAAGCAAGCCAACACCTTCACAATCTCAACACCTTCTTCGCTTCCCTCCCTAAGACCAACCCCATCTCCTTAACTTTGTGACCGAAACAAGTCTGGAACGGCCATTTCTTGGTTTAGGCCGGACTTGCACAGATTGATCTCTCGAATCTACAAGCACTCACCGCGCAGTGCATTTGTTTAAAGGTTTAAATTCATTCCTCATCCACACCCCAAATTACCAAATTCTGCAGGAGTAGTTTTCACCCATCAACAGCCAGAATGCCAATCGATGTCCTGCATAAGCATTTTATCGCTGACAACATTTTCTTTTCTCTTCAAACGAGCACCCCAGCGAGTTCTATCATTCTTCATATTTATTACCTCATAGTTTTCGAAGAAGCTCTCTACTGTATATTTTTAAGTGCATATCTCTAAGTCCACAAATTTAGGATCCATGAATTCTTTTGGGTAAAGAGACCCCTTACCAGCACCTTGGTTGGCGAATTCAAGCATTAAGCGGATATAATCCCCTCTCAATTGGTAGACGGCTCGCGAGAATTTCGCATGAGCAATAATTTCATAAAACAAGGGAAGATCAGGGTCATATAGAGGAATGGGAAGGCCAGCAAGAATCTGACCTAGCGAAATTATGATTTCCTGATTATCACAATGATGATCAGCAAACAGTTTAAGCGGATTTAATGGATTTAGATTCTTGATTGGGAATGGTGGATAATATGAAACCTTTCTCTTCAAAATCTTTCTGAACTTTTTCCAGAAGACTTTCATATCTGCGACCAACTTGAGCCATTTTTAGTATGGGAATGAAGAGAAGATTGAAGATCAAAAGAAATAAAAAGAAGAAGATTTACAGTAGCAGAAGCGGAAGTTACAGAGAGGGATTAAAGAAAAGTTGCAGAGAAAATAAGAAAGAAAGTAAAAAAGAGGAAGAAAAGAATAAGAAAAGTATATATAGAGAAGGATTTTCGAAAAGATAAACACATTTAATGCGAAGAGTAAACGTGAACGGTTGAGAAATAACAGTTGAAAAAGACGTGTCAATAAATGGATGAAGGAAGAGATACGTGTAATAAATTATGCGTAAAAGTACAGAATCATGTCAATACAGAAAAATATGAAAAAATGAACAGCTGCGGCATTTTGAAAGTACTAATTCTCATGACATTCTCTCCTTCGCAGAGAAGACATGAGAAGAGGCAAGATGTAGGATCAGACCAAGACCCTTGCGAAATCCATAAACGACACATTGCGAAAATGTCGCAGATGGATAATATAAATGACGCAACGGATGACGACAGCCTGAACACGAGAAAGATGTGAAGACCTAGTGAGATTTAGGAGTGTTGCGAGATTTAACATTTGTACACTCGCAAGAATGTCGCAAGTCAGATCCGAAAATAAAGGACAGCTTAGCTGTCATCCACTATGTAATGTCCTATATAAAGATCCGAACAGGCTTAAGAGAAGAGAGATCTTTTTCGAGTATTGGGCAAGTTATTAAGAGAGAGAAAGTTTAGAGCAGTTGTAAATTCTTTAGCTTATTTCCTTTCCATCTTGTAACATTTGTGAGTTTAATCAATAAAGACTATAATTGTTCATCTTAAAATGACTTGATTGTGTGAATTCTTGTGAGGGGTGTAGTGTGGGATTTCCTGCTACTACAAGTAGTATCGGTCTGGCTTCACAATCCCAATGAAGTATTCAAGTCGTTAACCTACAGGGTCCCGGTAGAAACCTAAGGTTAAAGTAGAATCGACTCTATCTTATACAACTAGTATCACAAAGGAGGTGTGGGGATTAGGTTTCCCAGTTGCTAGAGTTCTCCTTTATATAGTCTTTGAAATCAGGGTTTGCAATCAATGTTAGCTTAGTAACAAATCATTCAATATTCACCGTTAGATGAAAACCTGATTAGATTCAAGCTAATATCTTTCAACCGTTAGATCGAAAACTTAGCTTGTTACACACAAATGAAATGCACGTTTTTAGGTTTGTGTAACCGTACCCAAACATGTACATTTTTTGGTTCAATAGTAGTTAACCAAATGGTTATCCATATGAGCACTTTCATATTAACCATATTCTTCTTCACCATAACTAGTTCAAATGACTCAAATGAACTAGTTAGAGAGTTGTTCAATTGCTTAGATCTTATAGAAGTATACAAGACACAATCGAAGCAAAAACGATTTGATTCACTTGCATCGATTCATGTAATTTATAGCCACGGTTTGAAAACTTGCATTCCTTAGTTAATATAAGTATAAGTTCACGAATAATCGTTTTTAGATAATAACCAACCTAAGTACGCGAACTAGGTACGCGGACTTAAGTACCCGAAATAAGTTTGTAAAAAGTTTACAAACTCCAACAGATTTTCTCGGGAAGAGAACCTCCGACAGTACGCAGACTGGGTTCGCGGACTCTTGTTCCGGTTTCCTGAGCAACAAGGTACACAGACTTCGGTTCAAGGAATACGGACTTCTACATGTATGAGTTTACACACAATGCTTATATCGAACAATGGTTATATAATCTAAACTCTCATTTTAATCATTGAAACATTCTTAGAGGACGTTATATAGTTGTTATTCACAAACTATTTTTCGCCAAAGCCATTTTCAAGCAATTGAAACATTTCATGACTTTCGTCACTAGGTAAAGATGAACTTGGTCAAAGCGAAAGCTTACCAACACATATTTCGAGAAATAAATAAGCGAGATAAACTCGGCTCGAAATAGCAAATGTGTATAATCAAAGTCTATATAGCAAAATGACTTTTGTCTCAAGATAGGAAATAAAGTAGATAGACTTTTGAGTGATAGATAAGTTCAAGTCTCCACATACCTTTTATTCAATGAAGTTCCACCAGTTCCTTGAGTAGTTCTTCGTCTTGTATGATGATCGCCATGGAGTTCTTGAGATCAACTACACTTTCTATCCTAGTCCGAGACTTATCTATAGTAGACTAGAAATCAAGACTTATAGTTTTAATCACTAAAATTGACAAACATGCTTGAGATAGCAACGCATGCGAGTTCGACCGAGCAGTGCTCTAACAATCTCCCCCTTTGTCAATTTTAGTGACAAAACTATCAGTACATATGGAATACAAAAATAGATAAATAAACTTTTGTAGCTCTTCTTTCACATGCCTAATCTTCAACATTACTCGAAATCTTCGTCACTTCCAAGTACTCCAATGATCCAAAAGGTTGTAAGTTTAGCATCATCGTTGTTGAAAATTCGTAGCTATAACAATGAGAAAACAAGAATTCTTAATCATTGTTATACAGTGTCATAATATTATTACACAACATCAAAGTTCAATTGTATCACAACTTCGACAACAATACTATGGTGATATGTATCACTCCCCCTTAGTCAATACTCCATCTCACATGGAAACCACTCCCCCTTATATAATGATCCGAAAACCATATGTATTTGTAGTGTGAACTACACATTAATTCTCCCCCTTTTTGTCAATAAAATTGGCAAAGGTACGAAAACGGGATCCTAATGAAATTTCCAAAGAGACATTTCATGAACAAAAGTAAGCACATATCAACTTATTTAGATGCACTCATATAGCCGAAGCTAAATGCTTAAATCAAGGAGTTTATAAAGATACAAGATAAACCCTATAATATTCCACAGCCGCACTCCCCACAAAGATTTGGCAATTAAGCACAAGTTCAATTAAGAACTCTCCCCCATAATATGTCATTCCCGAAAGAACAACAGGAGCAACCTTAATTTCATAAGAAAAGAAGGATTTCTTTTGGACATAACAAATCACACACGAATATGAATTTGAATCCAAAAATACTCAATTAAATTAACCACAAGAAAACCCATGATTAATCTAATCGGAAATGCTCAACATAAGAGAACTTACGGAGCCTCAGAGTATATACATAAATTATGGATCGGGGAAGAAAAATATTGCGGAATAAACAATGATTCATTCTATTTTCCATCACTGTTTGAACAATGACATACAATAGACATAATCCTCATAAACACTTCACCCTATCTTCCATCAATATTTTCATAATGACATAATAGGTTTCAAACTTTTGTGATGTCAAAAGTTCATTCATTCTTTTATCAATACATGCATATCGACATACGAAAGACTTAACTTTTGACAAGATATGGGACAATCATAGTTCACGGGCGTAAACACACATATCCCATAACAAATTGCAATATATAAAACCATAAAGATTAATACTGCAAAAATCATCTTCCAAACAATTTTTTAAAATTTAAACAAATAAACATAAAAACATGAAGATGAAAACGTTGGACATAGCTATGTGTAATCACAATAATGGCTATTCCAAACTCTAGTTATTCTTCCAAACAAAATAAGAAAAGAAGATTTACTAGATGTTAAGACCTTTGAAGAATTCTTTATCATCCCCGAACTCCTTGTCGTCAACAGCCATTGGGACATAAGGTTCATGAAGATAGGAGTTAATATCAATAAACCTTCTTGACTGATGTCGAACCAGGGCCTTCTGAATCTCATGAGTCTTAAACACAAAAGCCTTTATTTGTTGAATCTCCTTTTGCGTCTCCTTCAACACTTCAAGAACATCAAAAAACTTCTGAGAATTTGAAGGAACAACTCTAGGCTTCCTCACATTCCTTCTTTTTCTTTTCAATATCGGAGCTAACGGAGATTTCTCTTTTTCCTTCATGATTGATGGCTTAAAAATCATATTAACATCTTTTCCATCAGAAGACATGATGCTTGGAGCATCCATAAACGTATGGGTTTGTGAGAGGAAATCACAATCTCAACAAGTGGTCTTAAGATAAAAGAAGTTTCAGGGAAGGAAAAAAGAATGTAGGGTTAACCTTTAATAGGTTCGTGCACGCACAATTCTGAACCCTAAAGAGAGTAAAATTGTCGAGAATAACCCTCCTTTATTGATAGACAGGGAATTCCAAAAAACAAAACTAAGAAAAGAAGAAAACAAACTTTTCCTAAAGCCTGAGAGGTACACAATCTTGTCTCTTTTGATCAGGCACATGAGACAAGATTTACAAATCAACACAATCAAGTTGTGTTGCGGTGAACAATTATTTGTCCACCATGTTCCTCTTGAGAGGAATCCATAGACCTCTGTCTATCAAAACGATTTGACCATATTTTCTTCTCTAATGGTCTTGTTTTGTCCTTGGAAACTAACTTATTAGACGAAGATAAAATCTTACATACCTAAGCAATCTTCTGAGCGAGTTTAAGCTTGTTTGCTAATCGATTTGCTCTTCGTTGAAGTTTGTTGACATGTCTCAACTTGTGTTTGTACTTGTAACACTTTGATAGTTCATGACCCTTGAGTGAACAATATGAGCATGTCAATCTTGAGTATAATTCATGCATCTGAGATGTGCAAGCATCTAGACACATAGAGGAACCTGAAACATCATACACAGAGTTTCCAAAGAATGGGTCAATTTTATCTTCCAGATTGGTTGAGTTTTCTTCCGAAAGAATATCAAGATTGATGTGTGTATTGATACAGTTATCAAAATCAATATTTTCACAAAGAAGTGCAACGCTTGATTTCTCGTCTTCATTAGAATCATAGCTATCAGACATTTCATCAAGAGTTGCAGCAAGACCTTTGTTCCCAGTGTATTTATTTCGATTTGGACACTCATTTGCCCAAAGCCTTTACACTTAAAGCACTGAGGCATATCCTCCTCATCAGTTTCATCAGTATCCCTATTTTTAGGAGGTACACGATTATGAGGTTTATCTGACGACTAGGATTTATCCTTGGAAAACCGTTTACTTCTCTTCAAAAGAAGATCCTTAAACTGTCTTGTGATCAACGAGACTGACTTGTCAAGATCTTCATCTGATGAATCAGTCTCAGAAAGATCATCTTCAGAGATATAAACACTTTTACTTTTATCAAGTAATTTAGTGTTCTTTAGTGCTTTGAAAGCAACATCCTTGCCAGACTTGGACGTATTCTCATGATCAAAGATCTTTAGCTTCCCAACCAGAGTATTTCTGGAAAGCGTTGCGAGATTATTCCTTCAACGATAGCATGCTTCTTAGAATCGTATCTAGATGGCAGCGATCTGAGAATTTTCATCACAATGTCCTTTTCAGGAATAGTCTTACCCAATGCAAAAGATGCATTAACAATTTCAGACACTTTGTGATTAAACTCATCAAACATTTCTTCATCTTCCATACGAAGGTTTTCCCAATCAGAATTTAGGTTTTGAAGCCTAGCTTTTTTCTCACTGGTATTCCTTTCAAGTACGGTTTCTAAGATATCCCAGGCTTCTTTAGACTTAGTGCACATAGTCACATGATACTGAAGATCTGGGGTAATGGCATGAATGATAGCATTTAAGCCGTCAGAATTATGCTTTGCAGCAAGAATTTCTTCTGGACTATATCTACTTATATCCTTCGGTATAGATACATCGCCTTATGTATTAACCGGAGGATCATAGCCATTAACAACACGTACCCATGTTTGAAAATCACGAGCTTGAAGAAAAGCACACATAGCAATTTTCCACCATAAGTAGTTTGAGCCATCGAAGACTGGTGGTACGTTTATGAAGATATAATTCCTGTCCATAGAGTCAAATCGCTACAAATACAGACTTGTAAGGTCTTTAAACGTGTTTTCCTGCTCTGATACCAATTGAAAAAGCTGGGGTACAACAACCACACCCAATATTCCGCTTACCAATCTGTATGGACTAACTCTAATATACTTTTAAGATAATCAACTAGACAATCAGACTCAATCTTAATAAAAAGTATATCAAAGAGTTATATCTCAATTTCTCGATTCAATACTTACTCAAGCAAATAGAAATCTGCGAGTCTAATTGAATACAAGAGAAATTAACTTGAACGGTACCAAAGACCAATGTTCAAGTGTCAATCAATGTGAATCAACAACCAAAGGTTGTATATTCTAATTGATTGATCTTAACGCACAACCTGTGATATCTCAATTATATAACAAAATATAATTCCGAATAGAAATAACACAGACACCAGAATTTTGTTAACGAGGAAACCGCAAATGCAGAAAAACCCCGGGACCTAGTCCAGATTGAACACACACTATATTAAGCCGCTACAGACACTAGCCTACTACAAACTAACTTCGGTCTGGACTGTAGTTGAACCCTAATCAATCTCACACTGATCCAAGGTACAGTTGCGCTCCTTACGCTCTCGATCCCAAACAGGATACTACACACTTGATTCCCTTAGCTGATCTCACCCACAACTAAGAATTGCTACGACCCAAAGTCGAAGACTTTAATAAACAAATATGTATCACACAGAAAAGTCTACGGTAATAAATAAATATGTCTCCCACAGAAATACCTAGGAGTTTTGTTCCTTCTTTTGATAAATCAAGGTGAACAGGAACCAATTGATAACCGGGACTTATATTCCCGAAGAATAACCTAGTATTATCAATCACCTCACAATAATCTTAATCGACGCGGCGAAAGAATATATTGTGGAATTACAAACGATGAGACGAAGGTGTTTGTGATTACTTTTATATCTTGCATATCAAAGAAATCAATCTCAAGCCAATCGTTACGATTGTACTCAATACGATAGAAACAACAAGATCATATCACACAACTACAAGAAAGTAGTATCGGTCTGGCTTCACAATCCCAATGAAGTCTTCAAGTCGTTAACCTATAGGGTCTCGGTAGAAACCTAAGGTTAAAGGAGAATCGACTCTAGCTTATACAACTATTATCACACATGAGGTGTGGGGATTAGGTTTTCCAGTTGCTAGAGTTCTCCTTTATATAGTCTTTTAAATCAGGGTTTGCAATCAATGTTAGCTTAGTAACAAAGCATTCAATATTCACCGTTAGATGAAAACCTGATTAGATTCAAGCTAATATTTTTCAACCGTTAGATCGAAAACTTAGCTTGTTACACACAAATGAAATGCACGTTTTTAGGTTTGTGTAACCGTACCCAAACATGTACATTTGTTGGTTCAACAGTAGTTAACCAAATGGTTATCCATATGAGCACTTTCATATTAACCATATTCTTCTTCACAATAACTAGCTGAAATGACTCAAATGAACTAGTTAGAGAGTTGTTCAATTGCTTAGATCTTATAGAAGTATACAAGACACAATCGAAGAAAAAACGATTTGATTCACTCGAATCGATTCATGAACTTTATAGCCACGGTTTGCAAACTTGCATTCCTTAGTTAATATAAGTATAAGTTCACGAATAATCGTTTTTAGATAATAACCAACCAAAGTACGCGAACTAGGTATGCAGACTTAAGTACCCGGAATAAGTTTGTAACAAGTTTACAAACTCCAGCAGATTTTCTCGGGAAGAGAACATCCGACAGTACGCAGACTGGGTTCGCGGACTCTTGTTCTGGTTTCCTGAGCAGCAAAGTACACAGACTTCGGTTCAAGGAATAAGGACTTATACATGTATGCGTTTCCACACAATGCTTATATCCAACAATGGTTATATAATCTAAGCTATCATTTCAATTATTGAAACATTCTTAGAGGACGTTATATAGTTGTTATTCACAAACTATTTTTCGTCAAAGCCATTTTCAAGAAATTAAAACATATCATGACTTTCGTCACTAGGTAAAGATGAACTTGTTCACAGCGAAAGCTTACCAACACATATTTCGAGAAATAGATAAGCGAGATAAACTCGGCTCGAAATAACAAATATGTATAATCAAAGTCTATATAGCAAAACTCGGCTCAATATAGGAGATAGAGTAGATAGACTTTTGAGTGATAGATAAGTTCAAGTCTCCACATACCTTTTAGTCGATGAAGTTCCACCAGTTCCTTGAGTATTTCTTCGTCTTGTATGATGATCGCCATGGAGTTCTTGAGCTCAACTACACTTTCTATCCTAGTCCGAGACTTAACTATAGTAGACTAGAAATCAAGAGTTATAGTTTTGATCACTAACATTGACAAACATGCTTGAGATAGCAACGCATGTGAGTTCGACCGAGCAGTGCTCTAACAGATTGTCTATGGACTGAGTCGAGACAATGCAACTAATCGGTTCACACTTCGTGTGATCGTCTATGGATACGAGATCGAGACAATACGACAACAATATAACTTGTGTGATTGACTATCGATACAAGATCGAGACAATACAACAACGAAGTATGTTTACTTGATAAATAGTTCGGAATTATCCAAACACAATAGGATTACTATCAAGTAAATAGGAATTAACGTTTGTGTATTTTACTTCTAATTATAATAAAAACAATTATAATTTCGGAAATAGAAAAGTAAAAGACACATCAAGATTTTGTTAACGAGGAAACCGCAAATGCTGAAAAACCCCGGGACCTTGTCCAGAATTGAATACTCTCAATATGTAGTTGCAGGAAATCCCACAATACACCCCTCACTAAATTTTGTTTAACTAATCCATTCAAAAGATAATAGATGAACAATTATGAATGTTTATTAATAACTTTCTTGAAATGTTTACACCGGAAGATGGAATTACACTTAAGAACTTACAAAAATTCTCTCTGTTTCTCTCTCCTAATGACTTACTCTCCAATCCAAAAAGACCTCTCTACAACAAATTCACTCATCTCTTTATATAGGGTAATACATAGTGAATGACATCTAAGTTGTCCTTTATTTTCGGGAATGTCCCGCGAAGTGTCGCAGACATACAAATATTCATACTCGCGACACTTCTTAACTTTCGCCAGATTTCATATCGTCATCCAGTGTGTCATTCATATTTAACCTTTTGCGACTCACTCGCAATGTTATTTATCCATTGTCTTCGCGAAGTGTTGTTGTCGCGATATTCTGATCCTACATCTTGCCTCTTTTTTCTTGAATATTGCTTGAAGAGCGATCTTTAAGAAAAAATACGTTGTTGTAGTAGTCTCTGATTTTTATTGATGAAGGAACGAGCGAAAGAATACTGGACTTGAAAAGTACGTACTTGCCTCTATTCTTTGGCGAAGTTCCGAAGTTTTTAGAAGTATGTATGAAATATCATTTCTTGCCTCATGGGTTATGGAAAATAATGGATCTTGCAATCTCTTCTCGCGAGTTAGGAAAATAATTGAATCTCATATGATAAGAAAATATGTTGTGCAATACCCGAATACTACATTTTCTCGCCTCTCCTTATGTCTCCTTACGTTGTGCGATACCCGAATTCTTTGTCGCAACCGTTCATTTTCCAAAAAATCTTCTTCAGCATAGCTCCATGAATCTGGGAATGACCGTTTACACGTGTTTAAAACCATCCTTTTTACCGGTACATTTAATGTTATCCGGTCATAACACTTTCTTGCCTATTTATAGGAGAGGTCTTTTATGAAGAACATTTCTTTCCTTCTATTTCATCTCCTTTATCGTCTGCAACTGTTCTTCTGTTATTCTTCTTCACCATCGTCTTCATCATCCTTCTACTATTTCTTATCTGCTATTACTTCCATGGCATCCAGGTTTGTTAATCTTGCTAGATTCGATTGATTCTATGATTGATTGATTTTGTGACTAGCTTCTCTTGTTGAGATTATCTTATTCCTTTTAATCTTTTTCTGCCATTTTTGTTTTAGCAAGAATAAACCCAGCACCAAGTTCACCGTGAAGAACCCCCTTCTTTCTTTGGATTCGCAGTCGAAACCAACTTCTCAACAAGAATCCACCCTGCAACCAAAGTCCTCTTCGCAAGCTAAACATACCGTTTCTAAAAGAAAGCCTGCGAGTGATAAGGTATTTTAAGAAGCATTTACTTTTTAATAACAATATCGTTGCCTCTGTTTCTTACTTAATTTATCATTCACAGGATGACAAAGCTATTGAAAAAACTCCCAAAAGATCTCGCCACTCTAAACCTGTTACTCCTGATGTCCCTTTTCCCTCATTTACACCTTCTTCTCCTGCTGCGAAATCATCGCAGGATAATCTTGTCGCAAATGACAATAATCCTATATCTCAACTCCTCATAGATCAAGTTCCTCATAATAGTCCTACTACAAATGAACTTATTCCTTCTCCTACCATCAATGTCCCTGTCATTCCTCCCATCACTACCTTTCCTGAAATCTCCTCTTCTCATGATGTTCCTTTGGCGAAGAATGATTCGTCTCTTCCTTCTTTACCCGAGCAAATTCCTCTTACTGCAGAAAATTTGGAAGGAATAGACGTGGCTTTCAAAGTTCTCTCGGACCTTGTGAATGATGCCAAGAAGACTTCTGTCGATCTTGTCAAGTCTGATGTCTGCGAGATTTTAAGTAAACATCTCGGTCCTGATAGAATCTCGCAAGCATCCTTAGTTCAAGAAATTAATGTGCTGAAAAGTGATCTTCAAGCTATGACTGCTAAATGCAATAATCTTCATCTTGAAAATCAAAAATTTCACAACCTCTAACTAGATCGTGATAATCTTCGCAAGAGGAATGAAGAGTTAAAAGGTATACTCTTTCCCCTTAATCTTTTTTTTTTTTTTTTTTTTTTTTTTTTTTTTTTTTTTTTTTACGACTCAAACTCTTGTTCGCCCTTCAAGCTCTAAACCAGAAACGAATAATGGAGATATATCAGTTGGAATCAATTGTTGAAGAAGTTCGAGTTGAAAGAGATGCTTGGATGGAGCAATATAACTTCTTAAATAATCTTCATACATATGTTGTTGATCAAATAGATAATTTGTCTAAAGAAAACTTTGATTTAGTTCAGCAGCAAGACTCATTAAGTAAAGACTTATCTCGCCTTTCTTACTCTTTGACTAAGGCTAATTTGGAGTTGGAAACTTTATCAGATGAGAATGGGACTCTTTCTCAGGAGAAGCGATCTCTGCTAAACAAGGTCGCGACTTATTCGCAAGAATATGATGCTTGTCAAAAATTACGTGAAGAACAAGAACAATCTATTCACACTTTGAAAAACCAACTTGAAGAAATTACTGCCGAGAGAGATAAACTTATTCAGGGTAGAATAACCTTGAGTCTAAAAGCAAACCAATTCAAGGATCAATGTTCCAAATTAGAAAAATCCAACTCTACCCTTGTGACCGAGAATTCTATACTTGTTTCGAATGAAAAAAGCTTGCGAGCTCGATTGAAAGGCCTAGCTGGAGATACATTTGATGATGCCATGGACTGTTTGGGGAATAATTTTGCAGCTTTAATTCAAAGATCTTACTTCTCGAAGGAAGGTAGTCATATTATTTGACTATCTTAATTCATTAATTTATTCCAAAAAATCTTTAATTATCCTGAAAATTCCAAAAATATTCTGTAAGAGTTTTCTTTAATCTTGTGCACTTGTTATGCAGACTCTGAGAAAAAAACTTCGCTCTGTTATCTCCACCCTCAGATCAGATTACTCTAAGATTCGCAAAGAAAATGGGTTACTCGCCGCCTCTCTTGCTCGTTCTCGCGACCGTGCAGAACGAAGATTTGATTATATGTCTTACTGTAAAGACATAGATAGTAAGAATCGTCAAAAGACGTTGCTTCGTCAATTCCCCCCAAAGTCAAGTCCTTGTGAATGATATTTTATTGTCTAAGTCCCTTGATCCTATTCATGTTGATCCTTTGGAAGTAAGTGATGATGAAGTCCCTGATTCTCCTGACAGTGATTATGACTATGAAAGCGGCGAAGATATCGCTAATATTGAAGTTGTCAACAAAGATCCGACTGAAAAAATTTCTGATGAAAATCCACCAGCTGGCGAAAATGAAGGTGCTGAAATCATTTCTGATGAAAATCCACCAACCGGTGAAGGTGAAGCTGATAAAGGCAGTGAAAGATCTCAACCATCCTCTCGTGGTTGATAATATTGATGTAGAGAATTAAACTTTCTTTGTAATTTATCAAAACTTCTTTTGTTTGTAAGGATTAAGTCTTTGATCGAGTAATCCTCTTATTTTCTCCTTTTTCTCTTATTTAAGATGCTTGAACATAATCTCGCGAGCATGTTCGCTTACTGAATCTTTTATTAAGTAAAACCATCTCAATTAAGAATTTTGCTTTATTTCTTCTCATTGCGACAAGATCGCAGGCCGCCTTTACATTTTCATGTAATGACCCATTGATCATGCCTTATCATTTTTGATGGTCTTCTAAGTTTGACCTTCCTATTTAAAGGTCTTACTCTGCCACCCTTTTATTGCGACAAGGTCGCAGGACGTCTTTACATTTGCATGTAAAAACCCATTGACCTTGTCTTATCATTTTTCAAGTATTTTTGCCTCTGCAGGATATTTTGCTTGCGACAATATGACAGGCCTAAACTTTCTTGCGAAAGTAAAGCCCCATGACATTGTCGTCTTGCGACGAAATCGCAGGACGTCTTTACACTTGCATGTAAGGACCCATTGATCTCGTCTTACCCTCGCGTTAGTATTATTGCCTCTGCAGGATCATTGCACAAATATGACAAGCCTAAGTTTCCTTGCGAAAACAAAGCCTCGTGACATTTGCGTCTTTGGCACTTATCAGCTCCCTAATGGAGGGTGCCGCCCTTATCATCTCCCCGGTTGCCCCTTCAAGGAGGCGTACATCGGCCATACAAGGCTAGCTCCTCCCATCCGGTCTTAACAACAACCAGTTGTTTTCGCAGCCTCTTATCCCTTATACCTATAGAGTTTATGGTTACAAGGCTGCACCCTAAGTGGAGTTTTCTTCGGGCCGAAAAACATGCGCCAAGACTTGTCAAGAGTGGTAAGGAAGTTCCATGATCCCCGCACTCTTGACTCAACCGTGTACCTCGGCGCCTTGATCATACGCTGACTCCTTGAAAGAGACCCTCGGTCGCCCAACCAGGGTATAACCTACATATATAGTTGGGAATCCAAGGTACCTCCTCCGGATAGGCTTTCATGGGCCCCAAATCTGCATGACCCAGGTTCCAGGGGCGGTGTAACCTTTTCCCTGGGCCATGTTAAGAGATTCCCCCTTATATGACGCACTTTAGGTCTTACATTTGCCTCTTACGAAGTATAATTCGCGAACTAGGGTGTACGCCATAAAGGTTCGTCCCATTCATTCAATCATGTTTATTCATTCATTCATTCGTTATGTCTTGCCATTCTGTTCGCGAGACATTCGCTGATATCTTGGTCTGTATTTTATTGAATTTTGCAAATATCTTGCATTAAAGTACTTCATCTACCCCATTTTTACGGGTAGTATTTCTTTAGATATAACCTGTTCCACGGCCTGCCTAATCTTTGTCCCATATCTTTGCCTTCAGGATCCATCAATCTATAAGCCCCTGTACCAACTACTTCTTTGATAATATAAGGTCCATCCCATTTTCTCGCCAGCTTGCCTCCATTTTCTCGCTGATATATTGGTGTCTCTCGCAGCACCAAGTCTCCTGGTTGAAATTCACGTATCTTCACACGCTTGTTATATTCTCTGGCCAATCTTCGTTGATAATTCTCCATGTGTCGTAACGCCTTCTCCCTTTTCTCTTCTAATTCGTCCAACTTGATTAGAATGTTACCTGCACTAAGATTTTTCTCCCAAACTTCTTTCTTAGTTGTTGGGATCATAACCTCTGTTGGGAGCACAGCTTCAACTCCATATGTTAAGCAAAAAGGTGACATTCCAGTAGCTTCTCTTCTGGTCGTATTGTATGCCCATACTGCACTGGGTACTTGTTCGCACCATCCTCTATTGTGTCCTTCTAACTTCTTCTTCAATATATCCGCAATTGTTTTATTTGTTGCCTCCGCCTGACCGTTAGCTTGCGGATATAGTGGAGTCGATTTCCCACATTTTATTTGAAATGCATTAAGTAACAACTCTATGTTTTGCCCTTCAAATTGTTTCCCATTATCAGACACCAACTGTGCGGGGATCCCAAATCTGCATATAATATTCTCAAATATGAAAGTAAAAACGTCTTTGTCGCGAATGTGTTGTACCGCTTTCACTTCTGCCCATTTTGTGAAATAATCCGTTATGACAATTAAGTATCTTCTCTGTCCTGTTCCTGGTAAAAAAGGTCCCACGATATCTAAACCCCACTTTCCAAAAGGCCACACACTTGTGGAAGAATTTAACGGTGCCCCAGGTGCATGTATTTTCTTCCCATGTCTTTGACAATCTTCGCAGCGCCTTGACATTGCTCTCGCGTCCTCATGCATATATGACCGTAATATCCTTGCATTTTTGCTTTATATGCTAAAGATCTTCCACCGCTATGATTTCCAAAGATCTCCACTATGCAACATCTTCAATATGATTTCTCCTCTTCCTTGTTAAGCATCGAAGTGAAGGTCCATCAAAAGATCGCCGATAAAGCACACCATCTCTTAATTCATAATTCGTTGCACGGCTTTTCAATTTGTGTGCTTCTAATCTATTTCTTGGTACCTCCCCTTTCATCAAGTAAGCGTGAAGTTCTGTTCTCCAGTCTTTATCGCGACATTGTGGTATGTCTTCTACTAACATTGCATCCGCTTCTTGCTCTTCTTCTTTATTGATTGATGGTGCTAAAAGTGTTTGTATTTTGATATTCCTCGCAGTGGGGTCTGTCATCATACTTGATATAAAGGCAAAAACATCTGCGAGTCTGTTATTTCTCCTTGATATATGCCTCCACCTTATTTTTGGTACCTGTGCTGACAATTCTTCGACAAGCTTTCTGTACTTTTGCAAAGATGGCTCATTTGTAGCGTATTTCTCTGTTATCTGGCGAATTGCTAATTGCGAATCACTGGTAATCCTCACATTTTCTAACTTCATTTCTATTGCGAATCGCAGAGCATGTATTATAGCTTCATACTCCGTTTCATTATTGGTGGATTCAAACTCCAATCTAAAAGAGAAAGCTAATTTATTGCCTTCTGGCGAAATCACAACAATTCCCACTCCATTACCTTCTCCATTTGATGATCCGTCCGCCAATATTTCCCACCTATCCGGTTCAGTTAACAAATCATTTGGGTCTCCATGCTCTTCTTCTACATCCATCATTTCATCCACTGCTTCATCTTCCTCCAAAGGAAATTCTGCCAAAAAGTCTGCGACTACCTGTGACTTGGTTGAGGATAATATTTCATATTTGAGTTTATAATGGCTTATTTGGGCATTCCACCTTTCAACTCTTCCCGATCTTTTGAATTTTTCATTACCGATTCGATTGGTACTTTTGTTACCACCCCGACAAAAGATGTGCTTGAAAATATATGCGAAGCTTGAATGTTGCATAGACTAACGCCAGGATTAGTTTTTCAATCTTCGAATAATTCCTTTCTGCGGCATTAAAAGTCTTACTGATATAGTAAATCGGTTTTTCTACTCCAGCGTCTATTCGCAGCAATATTGCGCTTAACGCGTGCGACGTTGTCGCAAGGTATACCAACAATTCCTCCCCTGGCTCTGCTTTTTGCATAATGGATACTTCCATTAGATGTTCTTTAATTCCTTGTAATGCCTTTTCACATTCGTCTGTCCATTTAAACTTTGATCCTTTTTTCAGAATGCTGAAAAAATGTTTGCACTTATCAGATGACCGCGAAATGAATCTTCCTAGTGATGCTAATAATCCATTTAGCTTTTGAACATCCTTTATTGTCGCAGTGTTGGCATATCGCGAACGCTTTCACTTTCTCTCGGGTCGACTTGTATTCCTTCCTTTGATACTATATAACCCAAAAATTTTCCCGATGCAACTCCGAAGGTACATTTTTCCGGATTTACTTTGATGTTGAATCGCCTCATCTGTTCAAAGATTTCTCTCAGATCTCGTACATGGTTTTCTCGCTTTCTTACTTTTTACGAGCATATCATCTACGTATACTTCAAAGTGTTTTATGTATCCATTCTCGCGAACACTTCTTCTACCATTCTTTGGTATGTTGCTCCAACATTTCGTAAACCAAACGGCATTTTTGTATAACAATATAACCCCTCGGAGCGAAAAAAGCAAGATGCTCTTGGTCTTCCTCGGCGAGAGGAATCTGGTTGTAACCTTTATACCCGTCCGAGAGATGATATTCTTTCATTTCTTGCTGATTCGACCAGTTGTGGGATATCTGGCAATGGAAAACTATCTTTGGGACAATCTTTGTTTAAATCAGTGAAATCTATGCAAATTCTTATCCCCTTTTTCTTCTTTGGGACTATAACCATATTTGCTATCCATTCAGGATACTTTGCTGGTCTGATGATTCCTGCATCTAGCATTTTTCGCAATTCTTCTTCTATTTGGGGGTGATAAGTCGTTGCGATTTTTCTAATTCTTCGCTTGAACGGCTTCACCCTTTTGTCTATTTCCGTTTGTGACAAGCTATCGATGGATCTATACTGCATATCATCCATGTTCCACGCGAAGATATCCTTATAATCTCGCAGCAATTCTACAGTCCTTTTTTCCTCATTCGCTTCCATACTGGTCCCAATCTTCAACATCCTGGGCTCTTCATTAGTTCCGACATTCACTTCTTTCGTTTGCTCTGCCGCGACATAACTAGCTTGCGATTCTCCCATAGGGGTTGGTCCTTTCAACTCTTTCGCGAGTTCATTTTCTTCTCCCGAGATCTCGCTAGGTATCCCTTTTCCTTCCTTTGTTCTTATCATGTAAACTCTAAATTCTTCTTCTTTTTTAGCTGCTTTCGCCAGTTTTCTGCGATACTTTCGCTTCTTTGCTTGCTCTTCATGATATTTTATTTCAATTTGATAACATATTCTTCCTTTATCCACATCTCCTCTAATCTCGCCGATTCCGTTGGTGTGGGAAATTTGATACATTGATGAAATGTTGATGCTACAGACTTTTATTGCGTGTACCCATGGTCTCCCTAGCAATACGTTGTATGGCGATTCCATGTCCACTACACACTGGGTTACTTGTGTCTCGATATCTCCTAACAGAATTCGTATTTTTACTTCTCCTTTAACCTTTGTTATGGATTTACCAAAACCATGGATATTGTAGGCCGTGGGAATCATTTCTTTATCTTTATATCCCATTTTCTTGTAAGCATGATAAAACATGATATTCACCAAGCTTCCCGTATCGATTAAAGTTCTATTTACCGTCCACGTTTGCGCTGCCTTTACTAATTCTTCTCCTTTGCACGCATTTATTGTGATTACCAGTGGAGATGTGTGATTCAAATGTTCTTTAGATATTTCTGAAGCTGTGAATGTTATCCTTTGCTTTTCCCATTCTTCTAAAGGCAATGTCACCTCTCTATCTGTGATTTTCTTTCCTTCAAAATCCCTCTTGTGTATTCTTCCTTTGATATTTTCATGAAACTCATCAATCATTGTCTTTGTGCCCGAACTGTACTCCATATCTTTCTCCTTTGCCTCGTCTGATGTAATATTTTCTTTCATTTTCTTAATTTGAATGATTCTGATTGCCTTCTTCTTTTCTTCATCCCTGTTTCTAGCGCCAATATGTAGTTGCAGGAAATCCCATAATACACCCCTCACTAAATTTTGTTTAACTAATCCATTCAAAAGATAATAGATGAACAATTATGAATGTTTATTAATAACTTTCTTGAAATGTTTACACCGGAAGATGGAATTACACTTAAGAACTTACAAACATTCTCTCTGTTTCTCTCTCCTAATGACTTACTCTCCAATCCAAAAAGACCTCTCTACAACAAATTCACTCATCTCTTTATATAGGGTAATACATAGTGAATGACAGCTAAGTTGTCCTTTATTTTCGGGAATGTCCCGCGAAGTGTCGCAGACATACAAATATTCATACTCGCGACACTTCTTAACTTTCGCAGATTTCATATCGTCATCCAGTGTGTCATTCATATTTAACCTTCGCGACTCACTCGCAATGTTATTTATCCATTGTCTTCGCGAAATGTTGTTGTCGCGATATTCTGATCCTACACAGGATTAAGCCGTTATACAAAATCTAAACTAACTTCGTATAGTTGAGACCAAGCAACTAAACGTATAGTTCACTTAGTTCCGTCTGTATCCCTGCGCCTCCAACTTGTTAATAAGTCATGCACTTGGAACAATTCCTTTGGTTCGTATTCCAAACAGTAAAGGGAAAACAAATTTGTTTGGTAACAACTCTTTTCAATCAAGTGATATGAGTTCGACAAAAGGCTCTTCCGTTTATCCCAATAAACTCCTTTGTCAGGTCCTTAGATCTATCTAATAACAACTACCTAAGTAATTGTCAAGATTTTGCAGTCAATACTTTGAATCACAAAGAATTGTATTGATGCCGATCTAATCAACTAATCAATCCAATCTACCACAAGGATAAACCGATTATAGTTGGATCCTCTTTAACCAAAACAAGTATTGTGCACACCAAAGATTATGAACCCAAATCAGAAATCTTCTTCATCTTCAAATCTTCTTAGATCTTCAACAAACACCTTCACACAATCAACTTGAATCTCTTGTGATCAATCACACACTGAACGGAGTCTGTTAACAATGGATTATCACAAGACGTCTTTAGATCTACAAACAGTCTAAAGATCCCCGTCGAAACTTCGATCTAGTTTGAGTGAATCTTATATCAGAAGAGAAGATTCTCAAGCATAAACAAACTAGGTGCAATCAAAGTTCAACAACCGTTAGTGAATCAAATCAATCGAAAACTAATTATAAACCGCAATTATCTTGTTTCCCACCAACGGTACTAATAGAGCATCTCAATCCCAAAGAAGTCTTTAAACCGAGCGGCCGTAAGAGATTTCGCCTAATTAGGTTACTTTTCTCTCCGAATAGGCGCCTCTACCAGTAACAACACAACTAGGTAGTTTTGCTGGATCTGAGGATTAGTTATCTCGAAATGCAAACTTTAATTTATAGACCAAGGAAGTTTGGACACCAACGAATTTCCAAAACCGAAAATATTTTCAAGATATGCAATATATTTCCAAATTCGGTTTCCATAATTCCTGGAAATGCTTTGTCCAAATAATATGTAGTTGCAGGAAATACCACAACACACCTCTCATCATATCTTGATAATAATTTCTAGATCTAAACTTATTTGATATGAGAATAGAGATAAAAATCCTAAAATTATAAATGGAGAACTAAGAATTTACGTGGTTCGATCAATATGATCTACATCCACGGGGTAGGGTTTTTCACTATGATTGTTGAGGTTACATTAGTATTACATTTACAATCTCCATTAATGGATATTTTGTAGAGCTCTAGATCTAATTATTTGGGGAAGAAGATGATAAAGAAAATCTCTCTCTCTCTCTTACAAAAATGTGTATCCTCTCCAAAAATGTGTCTCCTCATTTTCTCTCTCCTGCCTTTCTCTTTATATAGGATATTACATAGTGGATGACAGCTCATGTACAACTAATATTTCCCTTAATTTCGGATTTACCTTGCGACATTTCGCAGGTCTACAAATGTTAGTCTTCGCAAGTCTTCTTGACTCTTCGCAGAATCGTCACACCTTTCTCATATTTAAGCTAATGTCATTTGTTGCGTCGTTTCTAATATTTCTTCTGCAATATTATTAAGTTGCGTCGTTAATAATTCGCAAGTGAAGGTTGCTGCGATATTCTGCTCCTACATCTTCTAATATTTTTTGCGTCGTTTCTAATATTTTTTGCTCCTTAAACTTTAAGATCTAAAAATAAATATGAACAGTAGCCAATCTTCATGGAAATTTCTTAAACCAACAAATTACAGGAAGGATAAATCCTTTACTCCTCCCTGTTTCTAGCGCCAAATGTAGTTGCAGGAAATCCCACAACACACCCCTCATCATATCTTGATAATAATTTCTAGATCTAAACTTATTTGATATGAGAATAGAGATAAAAATCCTAAAATTATAAATGGAGACACAAGAATTTACGTGGTTCGATCAATATGATCTACATCCACGGGGTAGGGTTTTTCACTATGATTGTTGAGGTTACATTAGTATTACATTTACAATCTCCATTAATGGATATTTTGTAGAGATCTAGATCTAATTATTTTGGGAAGAAGATGATAAAGAAAATATCTCTCTCTCTCTTACAAAAATGTGTATCCTCTCCAAAAATGTGTCTCCTCCTTTTCTCTATCCTGCCTTTCTCTTTATATAGGATATTACATAGTGGATGACAGCTCATGTACAACCAATATTTCCCTTAATTTCGGATTTACCTTGCGACATTTCGCAGGTCTACAAATGTTAGTCTTTGCAAGTCTTCTTGACTCTTCGCAGAATCGTCACACCTTTCTCATATTTAAGCTAATGTCATTTGTTGCGTCGTTTTTAATATTTCTTTTGCGACATTATTAAGTTGCGTCGTTAATAATTCGCAAGTGAAGGTTGATGCAATATTCTGCTCCTACATCTTCATGAATAGTATGAAGACTTAAAATATTAAGACTTAAAAAATAATGACCGAAAATCTCTTAAAAAATCTCCAACTAGTAAATGCACATTACTAATTTTTATTTTCTAAAGATATGCAAAACTAATTAAAAGATTCTTAATTTATTTCGATCCGAGATTCTCCTTTAGCTATTAAGGAATATCTTTGAACAATAAAAGATAAGCGTTACTGCACATGTTCAAAGTATGTCGACATCTTAACTTAGTAAATCATCTTTCATATTTACTATCTTGGAATCGATTTTCCACACTTCCAAACAAGTTTAGAATTGGTTCACCTGGCTTCCAAGAACTATGTGATTGATTATCCCATCAAATCACCAAACATGGGTTTCACGGTTCTACCAAAACAAGTTTCGGTTCTACCTCTATGTGGGTACTAGAATTAGTCACGCTATTGTTTGTGGGTGAAAATTGTTTCTGCCGATTTTGGTAATTTTGGGTGTGTGGATGAGAAACGAATCTAAACCCTAAACAATGCACTGCACGGGAGTACTTTTGATTCGAGAGATCAATCTGTACAATCCTGGCCTAAACTAAGAAATGGCCGTTCCAGGCTTGCTTCGGTCACAAAGTGAAGGAGAAGGATTGGTCTTAGGGAGGGAAGCGAAGAGAGTGTTGAGACCAGAATGGTTAATTCTGAAGATGTGGCTTGGTTTATGACTTGTATCAGAAAGTGGAACTGGCTTGCAAAGTGAAAAGCTATCAGTTCTTGGTGATTTCTAGATACTATGTTGTTGCCGACCAAAACCTGTTCTTTGGTGGAAATAGGTGAAGCCTATTTATACAAGTCATATTAAAACGTACCTTGGTCTCGTAGGAAGTGCAAACGATTGAGTGGTGGAAGAATGGAGTAACGTATAACCGCCAGAAACCCATACTTCCATGATGAAGGAAGTGGATCCGTTTACACCCGTTACTTCTTGCCGCCATTAATTGTCCTACTTCATGATACTTTCCTATAACGGGTGTATTGCACGCCGCACGCTGTAAACCGCCAGACCAATACCCTAATGAGTATCCCCCAGTTTGTAACATATTTGATGTCTCGAGTGTTTTCGTGAAAAACATGTAGCATTTTGCTACGTGTGGCAAGTTAAAATCAAGAGGCTTGTCGTAGGAAAATAACATGTGATGCTATTAGGCTCGTCTTGGCCGGTCGCCTAAAATTTGCCACAAGTCTGTTAGTTCGGTGGAGAACTTCGATGGCTGAGATCGCATCTCATGAGGAAGGGTAGTCGTTTATTATGGCTACCTTGTGTTGGCGCCTGATAATGGCGCAGTGGCGTTTTGGTGTACGTCAGTGGCAATGTGGCATGGCTGGCATGGATCGTGCATGCCAGTGGCACGGTGGTGTAAGTGGCGCCTGGCGTAGCCATGGCCACTAGATTTAGGCAGTTGGTCGCCTGAAGCTTGCCACAAGTCTGTCAGTTCAGTGGCGAACTTGGATGGCCGAGATTGCATCGCATGAGGAAGGGTATCCGTTGATTATGGTTGCCTTCTGTTGGTGCCTGGTAATGGCACAATGACGTTTTTTGTGTATGCCAGTGGCGCTGCGGCATGACTGGCATAGCTCGTGCATGCCAGTGGCACGGTGGTTTAAGTGGCGCTTGGCGTAGCCATGGCCACTAGATTTAAGTGGCTGGTCGCCTAAAACTTTCCACAAGTCTGTCAGCTCGGTGGTGAAGTTGGATGGCTGAGATTGCATCTCATGAGGAAGGGTAGACGTTGATTATGACCATATTTTTTTAGCACCTGTTAATGGCATAACGGCATAGCCGCGACGTAGTGGCATGCGCCTACGGCATGGTGGCATAGCCGCGTCTGTGGCATTATGGCATGGCCACGCCTGTGGCTTGGCGGCGTGGCAAAGGCTAGGATTTGGCACCATGGACAAAGTTAGGGCTTGGCGCCGTGGCCAAAGTTAGGGCTTGGCGCCGTGGCCAAGGCTAGGATTTGGCGTCGTGGCCAAAGTTAGCGCTTGGCGGCGTGGCCAAGGCTAGGATTTGGCGTCGTGGCCAAAGTTAGGGCTTGGCGGCGTGACCACGGCCAGGATTTGGCGTCGTGGTCAAAGTTAGGGCTTGGCGACATGGCCAAGGCTAGGATTTGCGCCGTGGCCAAAGTTAGGGCTTGGCGGCGTGGCCAAGGCTAGGATTTGGCGTCGTGGCCAAATTTAGGGCTTGGCGGCATGGCCAAGGCTAGGATTTGGCGCCGTGGTCAAAGTTAGGGCTTGGCGGTGTGGCCAAGGCTAGGATTTGGCATCGTGGCCAAAGTTAGGGCTTGGCGGCATGGCCAAGGCTAAGATTTGGCGTCATGGCCAAGGTTAGGGATTGGCGGCGTGGCCAAGGCTAGGATTTGGCGTCGTGGCCAAAGTTAGGGCTTGGCGTCGTGGCCAAAGTTAGGGTTTGGCGGCGTGGCCAAGGCTAGGATTTGGCGTCGTGGCCAAAGTTAGGGCTTGGCGGCGTGGCCAAGGCTAGGATTTTGGCGCCGTGGCCAAAGTTAGGGATTTGCGGCATGGCCAAGGCTAAAGTGGCTCGTGGCATGTTGTAGACTATGACCAAAAATTAGGGTTTCAGCTAAAAAATCTTTGTTTCGATCACGAAATCCTAATTGGAGTCCGTTATGGCATTGGCCACGAATAGAAAGTGGATTAGCACGTAGTGGTGTCATTTGTGGCACATTGGCATGTTACTGCGGCATAGTGGCATGTTGGCATGTTATTGCGGCATAGTGGCATGTTGTTGCGGCAGGGCGCGTTTGGCTTTCCAGTTAGTATGGTGGCGCGGCAGGGTGCGTTTGGCCTTTAATGTATGGTGGCGAGTTTAGAGCGTCTTGATTGGTCAAGAAAAGGGGTCGGCCAAACATAAGGCGCGACCACACCTCTAGTGCTCGTGGAGCATTTTAAAGTGGCCTGATTGATCGGTAGGGAGGAGAGGGGCCGGCCAAGCATGGGCGTGGCTATAATTCTGGTGTGAGTGTGGCGGCTTTAGAGCGACCTGATTGGTCTATGGAAACTGGGGCCGGAAGGTATGGGACCAGCCACAACTCATGGGAGTGTGGCAGGTTTAAAGCGACCTGATTGGTCAACGAAGGAGTAAGGGCCGGTTAGGTAGCATGGGGCGTGGCCAAGTGGCGCCGGCATGGACACGCTCCCCTCATTGCTGCTCCTACTCCGCGGCTCTGTTTATTCTTTGCTTTCTGACTGAGTATTTTGTGCAAGGGCCTTAACCTTGGTACTTGGAGGTCCGTGCTACTCTGCTGCGAGTGAACACAAATCCGTCATGCCATACCAATATTAAGGGTTCTGCCAGGGAACATAAGCACAAAAAAGTACTCGGTAGGCTCCGGCATTTGTGAGTAATACAACTAGGAGCTTATACACTCATTAGGCTCTATACTAGTGAACAATTCATCCAGGATCTCGAGTTTCGATATAATACGAAGAGAGACATAGGTACTCGTCTGATTTTGATATTGATAGGGTGTAGAATACATCCTATTTACTATCTATTATTTATGCTTTCTTTGCTATTTTTCTTGTAAATTATGTATTTTACGCTTGTTTTGAGTTTTATAGCTACTTTGGAGTCGCACGGAAGAAAAGAAGAAGAAATCACCAAAATTGAGCAAAAAGGGCATAATTGTAATTTCATAGGGCGAGCACTATCTGGAGCCAAGTTAAGGTTAAGGGGCACTCATGTTTGGAGAAGTATTAAATAATAGCCAAAGACAAAGTTAAGGGGAGGCCAATTGGCTAGCCCTTATCAGAAGTGACCATCTACTATGAGTACCCAATTTGTGGGTGTATTCTGGCAGTGGGGTGTCTTAATCTTCACCCCCCTTCTTTTATAACCTAATCGAATTTAGGTTTACACTTCAATTCTTCCCCAAATTCATTCACTTCAGTTCCATGGAATCGAGCGGAGATGAAGTAATGGCATGATGAATCCGGAAAATTGCAAAGAATGGGTTTGACTTCCTTGTGGTGTTGGTGGCCGCTGGTTAATGTTGATGAGTGGAAGAAGAAAATAAAAGCTGCTGTTCGAGAGAAATAAAAGGGGATCTCAATTTTGAAACTGAAAGATGAAATTGAAGTGGATTCAAAGAAGAAATCCATGATGTTCAGAGATCGAGACACAGTGGTGATTCAACTCAGAGAAGAAAGGAGAGCAGTTGGGTTCGATATCAGGGTTTGGTGATGTTGATCTCTGAATTGAGAGTTGATAATGAATCAAGATGATTAGAAGAAGCGGTCGAGTTGATTGCAGTAGCAGATTTGAGTGGTAGTGGTGTTGTATAATGGGTACTGCAGGGTGTTGTTGTTGTTCAAAGTATGAGCTGAGATTGCAGGGTGATGCTGGTGATGTTGCTGCAATTGACAAAAACAGAAGATGGGTTTTGTGAAGACTGAAACTGAGAATCTAATGTGGCTATGATTTAAATGCAGAGATGGTCGGAGTTCTTTGTGGTTGAGAAGCGAGATGAAGAATGAAGCTATTGAATGCTCGAATTGTTAGATGTATGCTAGGAATGTTACAGGGAAGAAGACATTAAAATGGCCTGAAATTATGGCCGGGAAGTCCTGTAATTAAACAGAACTCGGCCGGATTTTGATTCTGGCGAGTCAACTCAGACCGGCGATGACCGATCCAGCCGATCCAGCACAGCCGAGTAAGACGAGTAAGCTCAGCAAGACTGACTCAGAAGCTGACTCACCATCTGGTTTGACCTGATTGACTAACAGCTTGATCGGGCGGTTGACCCTTTTGACCGTTAGTCATAACGGTGGACGACGGAATATTCCAACGAATATACCATTGACGGAGAAATTTTCGTGTGGCCGGCGTGACGGATTCCGGTCAAATTAAGCCATAATACCAGTTTTCCGACGACCAAAAATTCCAGAATTTTCTATGGATTTCTCTCATGGGTGTGAAGACTTGGACTAGGAATTGGATGGAGAATTGGGCTCAAATTTGGAAAGAGAAGGTGAAAGAGTTGAGAAAGGCTTGGTTTTGGAAATTGAATTGCTAAAGGAAAAGGATTCTATTCCTTGGAAGATTTGGAGAATATTGAAGCCTATAAATAGAGAAGTTTTCTACATCTTTTACACACCTTTTTACACACACAATAATTCTCTCTTCTTTATTCTTTGTGTGAACTCCTTAACATGAGTAGCTAATTTTATTATTGATTGAGGATGAATTCCTAGTTCTTAACATGTTTTGAGTTTTGTTTTAAATCTACTTTGAAGTTTTTCACATGATTATCGTTTGTTTTTACTAATAGGAATGTTTATACATTCATGATTGATTGATAGATTGTTTGGGTGGCCAACTAAATTGATTTGTTAATTGATCTAAAGCTAGTGAAAGTTAGGGGATAAGTAATCGTTTCTTGACTCTTACATAAGTAGAAAACACGAGACCTTGCGGAGGGATTCCGTGGAGCGATTGTGTGTAAAAACAACGCTAGAGAGTGGACCAAGCGAACCGAGTCTAACTACTAGTACTAAACCTAAATTCATAGATCTTAATGCATTCAGGGAATTACATCTTGTAAGCGAACCTCAAGGTGGTTCTTTTGAATAGAATCTGATAACTAAGCGGACTTGTTACTCAGTGAAATAAGGGATTTTGGGGCTAGCTAAGCGGACCTGCTATCCTACGGTTGGTGATAATCTGTGACTAATAACAAGTAGAAAAGAACATAATTTGATTCATTATTTTGCAACGAAGAATGATTCCTTGATCTTATCTCTTATTGCTTTCAACTTTATCTTTTAATTGCTTTGCTTATTTTCTTTTGCTGTTTACACCCCCCTTTCGTGACAATTTTTACAACTAGAATCTCTTGCTCCTCGTGGGAACGAACTTGACTTCCATTATATTATTTTTAATTGAGTGGAAATAGATATTAATTTGATTGCACCTACGACACGCATCAAATTTTGGCGCCGTTGCGGGGAGCAACAGGCGATTTTTAGTTGTTTTTATTTTTATTTTTGCTTTATTCTTGCTTTGTTAGATTCTTTACCGTATCTAACTTAGTTTTTGAGAATCTTGTTTGGTGTTATACCTTTGGTGAATGCTTAAAGAGGGCCGCACCGAGTCCAATACGTCTTCGATCCAAGCACTCAACTAAAGGATTTTATTAACCAAAGGATTTTATTCGTGCGATTAACACTCCACTTCCTCCTTCTTCATCAAGTGATTCGAACAAAGAGGAAGAAACAATGGCTGAACGTACACTCAAGGACCTAGCTTCTCACAAGCTTGATACACAACAATGGTGTATCCAAACTAACTCAACCTTCGAGATCAAGCCGGGGTTGATTAGAGAGTTACCAAAGTTCCATGGCATGGTGAATGAGGACCCAAACAAACATCTTATGGACTTTTATACCATAGTTATGGCTATGCTTCCACCGGAGACTAATGCGGATGGAGCAATGTTGAAAGCTTTCCGTTTTCTTTGGCGGGTAATGCTAAGGAATGGTTATATTATTTGCCTTCCTAAGTATCACAACATGGAATGGTATGAAGAAACTTTTCCTCGAGAGATATTTTCCCGCATCCAAAGCTACTCAAATTCGCAAGGAGATTTGTGGATTGAAACAACAAGTGGGAGAATCATTGTATGAATATTGGGAGCGATACAAGAGGTTGGTGGCAAGCTGTCCACACCATCAATTTAGTGACGTTATGATACTCCAATACTTCTACGAAGCTCTCAACCCAAGTGATAGGTCTCTTCTTGACGCCGCGGGTGGTGGTGCACTAATGAACAAGACGGTAACCCAAGATACCGAGTTGATTGAAAGTATGGCTGCGAACTTGCAAAAATTCTACACAAGAGATGAACCAATGGTTAGGCGAGTGCATGAAGTAAGTGATTCATCACATCTTGATCAAAGGATGAGTAACATGGAGATAATGATGCAAAGGATGGCCACGGTGATTATTCCGGATGGTGAGACCGAACAAGTGAATGCTTTATATCCAAATCAAAGGCCAAGGTACGATCCATACTCCAATACCTATAATCCCGGTTGGAAGGATCATCCCAACTTTAGTTATGCAAACAAGCAAGCGGCGGTTTCCAATCCGTATGAGCAACAAGGTGGTTTCCAACAATCACGTTTCCAACCTCAACAACAATTTCAACCACAACAAGTCAAGGAACGTGATTCTTCAATTGATGACAAGCTCAATGCATTGATGCAAGGTATCACTACTTTGGTTCAACAACACCAACAAAAGACCGATTCGGCAATCAAGGATTTACAAATTCAAGTGGGCCAATTGGCGACCGATGTGAACCTATTGAAAGCTCAAGCGTCCACAAAGCTTCCTTCACAACCATTTGTTAATCCAAGAGAGAGCGTTAATGCGATTACTTTGAGGAATGGGAAACAAGTGGAGCAACCAAATCAACAAGATAAGGTGTATGATGAGAAAGAGGAAATTGAAACCACACCAAAGGAGAATACATCCCCAACCAACCAACCCGAGGAGACGGTTCCTACTCTCACAACTCCACCCCCGTTTCCTAGCCGATTTGCTAAATCAAAGAAAGACTTGGAATACAAGGATATATGGGACATCCTTAAGAAAGTACAAGTCAATATTCCACTCATTGAAGCTATTCGTCAAATTCCGCGTTGTGCAAAGTTCTTAAAGGAGTTGTGCATGAAGAAGAAAAAGTTAAAAGGGAATGAAGTCATGAGTGTGGGGAGAATGCTTGGCGTTCATTCTCAAGAAACTCCCACCAAAATTAAAGGACCCCGGTAGTTTCACTATACCTTGCACAATTGGTAAAACAAGGTTTACTCGAGCTTTGCTAGATTTGGGTGCATCGGTTAATGTTATGCCTTCCTCGATTTATGATTCTTTGAATCTTGGTCCTCTTAAGGAGACCGGGGTAGTTCTTGAACTTGCTAACCGATCTAATGTTTACCCGAAAGGGATTGTTGAGAATGTTTTGGTGCAGGTTAATGAGCTTGTATTTCCGGCCGATTTCTATGTCTTAGACATGAATGATGAGAATTCTTCCAAGTCTACACCTTTGCTATTGGGTAGACCATTCTTAAGCACCGCCGGAACAAAGATTGATGTCCAAAATGGCACCTTGACTATGGAGTTTGATGGTACACTCATCCACTTCAATATCTTTGAGACAACGCGATACCCTAGTGATGTGAAGTCATGTTTTCCCGTGAAAGAGATTGATCCGGGCTAATGAATCTTGCAAGGGCTAAGTCGGGCCGTCGACTTTAAAACAAGCGCTTAATGGGAGGCAACCCATAGGTTTTGTATTTCTTATCCTTTTGCTTTTGTTTTTTATTTTTGTTATTTCTTTTTCTTGTTCCTTATCATGTTAAAATTTCCCACCTTGACTTTACTAGGAGGATTCAATTACATTGAGGACAATGTAAGGTTCAATTGTGTGGGGGAGTGGTTAAGCATGTTTTTTTTTTAAAAAAAAAAAAAATTACAAAAAAATTTAAAAATTTAAAAAAAAAAAAAGTTTTACCTAAAACTTCAACTTTTAAAGATTTTAGAGTCACTAGCATACTTCTAGGTATGTTTACATAGAGATTTTGACCGACATAATTGAACTTGGAAATGTTAGGGAACTACATTCGGATTTCTTGCTTGTTTGAGTGTTAAATAATGGATTTAATCATGCCGGTGATGCGAATTTGGTGCAGGGAGAAATGCATTATTAGAGTTGCTGATCAATCATTAGTGGAGACTACCCGTATTCATATCATGTGAGGCACCAACCAGAAATTTTCCATCTACTAAAGAGCTTTCTTTTGAGTGTGTGTCACCGTACGTTAATTCCGGGTAGAATGGTGAGCTACCCAACCTCCCACCAATAGAAGCACTACTCTTGATCTCTTGAGTGCTAATTTTGTCAATCATGAGGGTGACGTCCATGGATGAAAGCTTCCTTCTTGTAGTTCGATTTGCAGTTAGCACCATTCTCTCTCTCGATAACAACGGATCCATAGAAACACTCTCATCATCAACAAGGAGCAACATCAAAATCTACAAGGAAAGTTGGAAAAGTTCAAGGTTTACAAGCAACGGAACGAGAAAAAGAGCAAATTTCAAATATAAGTAAAGCAACATACAAAGAGCAGATTTTTACATATATGTTGAGGACTTACAATACAATGAGGTAATTTTATATCCAAGTATGAAGACTTATTCATAAAAGCAAAGAAAATCAAAAGGTGAGAATTGTTGAAGTTTATGATTTCGAGACGATATAAGTTGTGAAGAATCAAGCGGTAAAATACTTCTCCCACGGCCATGGTTTATTTTGTATTTAATTTCTCTTGTTTTAAAAAAAAAAAAAAAAAAAAAAAAAAACAAGAGAAATTTTTGTTGTTAATAAGCCGTGGGGAAGGAAAATCTATAAGGAAGTTTCAAGCGACAAGGATTTTTAAGGTAAAAGAGTTACAAATTGTCAAGGATTTATGAAATTCGAGAGTTTATCATCAATAGTTGAAACCAAAGACGAAGACCAAGAAGTTAAAGACGAGGAGCGGAAGACGTTTCTATTGGATGCCGTGAGAGTGGTGTTATCATAATTGGCGATCGGATGTGAAGGTGAGTAAGTAATCTCATCCTCAATAATAAATGGTTGATTTCCTTTCTTAGAGATCGTCAGAAAAATGGTTTTTCAAAATATTAAAAGATGTGGGTTTTTAAAAAATATTTCGGAAGTTGTCCTTCCCACCATTCAAAGTGTTGCAGAAATTCTCTCTTCATTCCTACCTGCACACATGTGAGAACCATAAAAAAGCCGTCTTTTTGAGTGCAATTATCATAAAATCCTTTTTGGTGAGGCGTAAGTCGAGGCGAAATGCTTATTGATCGTTTCTCAAACACGCGTTCTCTCATTATGGTGTGGTTATTTCTCACTCAACATTTAAGAATGAGAATATGTTCTTTAGTATTTCTAACTTCTTATTACTAGAATGCAGAAACTCTATGTCCTCATAACTCTTTGGATGCTTGTGACGCTTGAACGCTTTGAAGTTGTGAGTTTTTAGTTTGATTTGCTCGAGGACTAGCAAAGTCTAAGTGTGGGGGAATTTGATAGGGTGTAGAATACATCCTATTTACTATCTATTGTTTATGCTTTCTTTGCTATTTTTCTTATAAATTATGTATTTTACGCTTGTTTTGAGTTTTATAGCTACTTTGGAGTCGCACGGAGGAAAAGAAGAAGAAATCACCAAAATTGAGCAAAAATGGCATAATTGTAATTTCATAGGGCGAGCACTATCTGGAGCCAAGTTAAGGTTAAGGGGCACTCATGTTTGGAGAAGTATTAAATAATAGCCAAAGACGAGGTTAAGGGGAGGCCAATTGGCTAGCCCTTATCGAAGTGACCATCTACTATGAGTACCCAAATCGTGGGTGTATTCAGCGATGGGGTGTCTTAATCTTCACCCCCTTCTTTTATAACCTAATCGAATTTAGGTTTACACTTCAATTCTTCCCAAATTCATTCACTTGATTCCATGGAATCGAGCGGAGATGAAGTAATGGCATGATGAATCTGGAAAATTGGCAAGTAATGGGTTTGACTTCCTTGTGGTGTTGGTGGCCGCTGGTTAATGTTGATGAGTGGAAGAAGAAAATAAAAGCTGCTGTTCGAGAGAAATAAAAGGGGATCTCAATTGAGAAACTGAAAGATGAAATTGAAGTGGATTCAAAGAAGAAATCCATGATGTTCAGAGATCGAGACACAGTGGTGATTCAACTCAGAGAAGAAAGGAGAGCAGTTGGGTTCGATATCAGGGTTTGGTGATGTTGATCTCTGAATTGAGAGTTGATAATGAATCAAGATGATTAGAAGAAGCGGTCGAGTTGATTGCAGTAGCAGATTTGAGTGGTGGTGGTGCTGTATAATGGGTACTGCAGGTGTTAACGTTGTTCAAAGTATGAGCCGAGATTGCGGGGGTGATCTTTGGTCTTTCATTCCGCAATTGACAAAAATAGAAGATGGGTTTTGTGAAGACTGAAACTGAGAATCTAATGTGGCTATGATTTAAATGCAGAGATGGTCAGGTTGCTTTGGTTGAGAAGCAGATGAAGAATGAAGCTATTGAATGCTCGAATTGTTAGATGTATGCTAGGAATGTTACAGGGAAGAAGACATTAAAATGGCCTGAAATTATGGCCGGGAAGTCCTGTAATTAAACAGAACTCGGCCGGATTTTGATTCTGGCGAGTCAACTCAGACCGCCGATGACCGATCCAGCCGATCCAGCACAGCCGAGTAAGACGAGTAAGCAAAGAAGACCGACTCGAAAGGTCGACTCACCATCTGGTTTTGACCTGATTGACTAACAGATTGGTGACGGTTGACCCTTTTGACCGTTAGTCATAAACGGTGGACTGACGGAATATTCCAACGAATATACCATTGACGGGGAAATTTTCAGGTGGCCGGCGGTGACGGATTCCGGTCAAATTCCGGCCATAATACCAGTTTTCCGGCGACCAAAAATTCCAGAATTTTCTATGGATTTCTCTCATGGGTGTGAAGACTTGGACTAGGAATTGGATGGAGAATTGGGCTCAAATTTGGAAAGAGAAGGTGAAAGAGTTGAGAAAGGCTTGGTTTTGGAAATTGAATTGCTAAAGGAAAAGGATTCTATTCCTTGGAAGATTTGGAGAATATTGAAGCCTATAAATAGAGAAGTTTTCTACATCTTTTACACACCTTTTTACACACACAAAAATTCTCTCTTCTTTATTCTTTGTGTGAACTCCTTAACATGAGTAGCTAATTTTATTATTGATTGAGGATGAATTCCTAGTTCTTAACATGTTTTGAGTTTTGTTTTAAATCTACTTTGAAGTTTTTCACATGATTATCGTTTGTTTTTACTAATAGGAATGTTTATACATTCATGATTGATTGATAGATTGTTTGGGTGGCCAACTAAATTGATTTGTTAATTGATCTAAAGCTAGTGAAAGTTAGGGGATAAGTAATCGTTTCTTGACTCTTACATAAGTAGAAAACACGAGACCTTGCGGAGGGATTCCGTGGAGCGATTGTGTGTAAAAAGAACGCTAGAAAGTGGACCAAGCGATCCGAGTCTAACTACTAGTACTAAACCTAAATTCATAGATCTTAATGCATTCAGGGAATTACATCTTGTAAGCGAACCTCAAGGTGGTTCTTTTGAATAGAATCGATAACTAAGCGGACTTGTTACTCGATTGAAATAAGGGATTTTGGGGCTAGCTAAGCGGACCTGCTATCCTACGGTTGGTGATAATCTGTGACTAATAACAAGTAGAAAAGAACATAATTTGATTCATTGTTTTGCAACGAAGAATGATTCCTTGATCTTATCTCTCTTATTGCTTTCAACTTTATCTTTTAATTGCTTTGCTTATTTTCTTTTGCTGTTTACACCCCCCCTTTCGTGACAATTTTTACAACTAGAATCTCTTGCTCCTCGTGGGAACGAACTTGACTTCCATTATATTATTTTTAATTGAGTGGAAATAGATATTAATTTGATTGCACCTACGACACGCATCAGATATATTCTCCAAATTCTCTGCGAAATATAGACATATCAATGTCTACTACATCTGATGCCGGGTCAGGTAGATAGAATTTTACAAATTTAGCCCTGAGCTAAAAACCACCATCAACAGCTAGTTACCAAAACTTGGTTGACTAGGTACTAGGATCGGTTCCCACATATATATGGTATCTAACTTGTATTTGTTGCATATGTCTATAGGATCGGTTCCCAATAACTAAAAACGCGTTGCACATGTTCATAAGATCGGTTCCTGATGCGTGTCGTAGGTGCAATCAAATTAATTAATATTTCCACTCAATTAAAAATAATATAATGGAAGTCAAGTTCGTTCCCACGAGGAGCAAGAGATTCTAGTTGTAAAAATTGTCACGAAAGGGGGGTGTAAAAAGCAAAAGAAAATAAGCAAAGCAATTAAGAGATAAAGTTGAAAGCAATAAGAGAGACAAGATCAAGGAATCCTTCTTCGTTACGAAACAATGAATCAATGTATGTTCTTTTCTAGTTGTTATTAGTCACAAATTATCACCAACCGTAGGTAAAGCAGCTAGATCAGTGCTAAACCCCTAAATCCCTTGTATCACCGGATACGGAAGTTCTCGACTACCGGATTCTATTTACCAAACCACCTAGTAGTAGATCACTCTAGATGTAATTTAAATAAACGCATTAAGATTTATGAACTTATTAGGTCAATATTAGTAGTTAGACTCTTAGATCAAGGTCTACTTGCTAACGTTGTTTTCACACACAATTGCTCCACGGAATCCCTCCGCAAGGTCTTGTGTTTGCTACTTATGTAAAGAGTCAAGAAACGATTACTTATCTCCTAACTTTCACTAGCTTTAGATCAAATTAACAAATCAATTTAGCGTGCACTCCAAACAATCTATCAATCAATCATGAATGACTAAACATTCCTATTAGTAAAAACAAGCGATAATTATGTGAAAAACCTCAAGATAGAATTGAAACAAAACTCAAATCATGTATTAAGAACTAGGAATTCATCCTCAATCAATAAGAAAATTAGCTACTCATGCTTTTGAAATTCACACAAATAATAATTATTAAAAGGAGAATTTTCAAGTTCACACAAATAATTAAGAAGAAGAATTGAAAGCAAAAACACAAGTGTTGTGTGTGTAGAGAGGTGTGTAAAAGATGTAGAAAACTTCTCTATTTATAGGCTTCAATATTCTCCAAATCTTTCAAGGAATAGAACCCCTTTCCTTTAGCAATTCAATTTCCAAAACCAAGCCTTTCTCAACTCTTCCACCTTCTCTTTCCAAATTTGAGCCCAATTCTCCATCCAATTCCTAGTCCAAGTCTTCACACCCATGAGAGAAATCCATAGAAAATTTCGGAATTTTGGCTCACCGGAAAATCGGTATTATGGTTTAATCCCGTAGGAATAGTCGCCGCCGGCCACCTGAGTTCTGTTGCCGTCAAGGGAATATTCGACGGAATATTCCGTCAGTCCACCGTTAGGACTAACGGTCAAACAGGTCAACCCGTCAGTCAAACCGGGTCAAGGCAGATGAGAGTCAGCTACTGAGTCAGCTCTAACTCGGCTGATTGGTCTTACTCAGCTGAGTTACCGAGTCAGGTTTAGTAAATCGCTGAGTTGACTCATCAGAACTGAACTCCAGCCGAGTTCTGTTTGTATTCTGGTGATTTCCCCGGCCAATTTCAGGCCGTTCTTTTCAGTCTTCTCCTGTTAAGAGTCCTAGCATACATCTACTCGATTTCATTCATATTCATCAGCATCACCTTCATGTATTCTTTTTGGTCTCGATTTCTCTTCTGCTCCCATTTCATCAGTCGACAACAGCCGCTCAACTCCGTTTTCACCATCCAATATACAGGCAATGCTCAAATTCATTCCTGAGCTCCATTGCTATCGCGTTAAACTCCCAGTATTGAGCAATCAACAAAACCCTGAGTCTTCATAACATCAACAGCAACATCGATTTCCTCTCACACAGCTGTTGTTCTTCTCAACCGAAACCCGTCGATCCCTAACTTCTCTTTCATGGCAGCAATAACTCACAGCACCAGATCACTCCCTTCTTTCACTCAAACCCATCACTTCTTTTACCAACAGCACCAAAACCCATCTTCTATTTCTCAACTCTTATCGATCTCAAACAGACCAAATCTTCATCATCTCCATTAACATCTTCCTCTGTCCCTGAAATCTTCGAATGATAACAATACTCTCATCTCGAATTCATCTTAAAGAACCCATCATCGATCTGTGGCAACTCTTCTTCTTCTTCCGTTTCTCGCTCGATCCCGAATAACAAGTTGACCATGACTATCTTTTTCCTCACTCGTGTATCAATTTCACATTCTCTTCTCTCCTTGCCCTGAGTTCGATCTCGGATAGTACACAACCTCTTTTTCTTTTCTTTCAGATGCATAATAATAATTGAGAGGAAATGATTGAGAATATCTTCTCGAGCTAGGGTTGTAGAAATAGGTTATTCAGTGTCTGGTCACTGTGATAAGGGCTAACCTGATGGCAGCCCCTTAACCTCATCTGGGACTGCATTTAGTATTCCTCCCAAAAGAGTTGCCCCTTAACCTCCACTGGGCTCCATATATCAATCGCCTGTAAAATGACCTTTTTGCCCTTTTGGCTCAAATTGGGTGATTTCTTCTTCTTTTCCTCCGTGCGACTCCAAAGTAGCTATAAAACTCAAAACAAGCGTAAAATACATAATTTACAAGAGAAATAGCAAAGAAAGCATAAACAATAGATAGTAAATAGGATGTATTCTACACCCTATCATACTTTGGGAATTTAACGACCGTTACATGAGGCTGCCAACAACCGAAGATACTAAGAGGTTATTGGCTCAAAACGCAGCTCGTGGTTTTTCCTAGAATGCTAGGAAGCCTCGATTGCACCCATTGGGAGTGGAGGTTATGTCCTAGTGAAGAAGCAGGGCGACACGTGGGACACCATAAGAAACCAAACCTTGCTCTACAGGCAGTGGCATCGTACGATAGATGGATCTGGCCTTGCTTTTTTGGCGAGCCGGGTCTAACAACGACTTGAATGTGTTGGCGCGGTCGGGATTATTTGATAGAGACAATGACGCGTTAGCCCATTGCGATTTTCGTATTATGGGCAACGAGTACAAACATGGATACTATACGGTGGATGGCATCTACACCGAAATGCACAGGGTGGTCCATAGCTATAAGAAACGTGATGTTATGCCGCGGTCGGAAGAAATTTAATGAATACCACGCAAGAGGAAGGATGTGGAGCGTGCTTTTGGTGGTCTAAAAAGTCGAAATGGGGTATAATAAGGAATCCTTGTGCATTCTTTGGTATCATCGTGACATACACACTATTATGAGAGCGTGTTTAATTATGCATAACATGTGTGGAACATGAGCCCGTGATACGGAATGGGCAACTTTGGATGAACGAGAAGATACACCTGCGAGTACAAGGTAACGTGGCGAAGCCGTGCGTATTGTCTCGAGCCATGCCGCTGGAGATTCTTGCAAACCGATATCACGGAGCACATTTGGCGTCGTCACCTCCTAGGATTGCGAGACGGTGAATTGGTCCCGGTGAGGAGGATGATGGCATCCTCACTTCCGTCTGGTACTACCGATGTGGATGAAAGCGGCGATGTTTACCCATTGGTGATGATAACTTTTATGAGAATGGAGAGTAGGATGCACGGGCACTTACTTTCGTAAGTGAGGATGCCGCCATTGTTTCCCTTTTATAAGACTACTCTTTGCCCTTGTTTCTTAAGACTTGTTATGTTTTTATAATTTTAATTAATAATTATGATATTTTAAGATATAATTTTTCGTAACAAAATTCGCTTTCTTATTTGTCTTACTAATATTCATTTTAGATTACTTCAGTATTTTTCCTATGTACCGCTAGTCACCGACATACACTTAAACAGCAAATGACCTAAACTTTTTGGAAAGAGCATTTTCACTATTTACAAATGACCCATTTCTGTTGCACTTATAAACGTCCTTTGTTTTTCACAAGATTACCTTTTCCATCAGACTACCACTATAAAACCGTCGATAAGGTTGCCTTTCAATATCATTCCACCACAATATCTTGAACCTCTTTAAAAAAATATATAGTTTGAAAAACGATCCTCTGGAATGAGTTATATTCGCAGGTGAATAAAATTTGTGTCCAAAGTTTAATATGTGGCAGAAAAACAGTCCAACCAGCCTAACGTGTCGATATAGTCCTACATAATTTTAATTACTTGTGCAATGCGCTTCACCGGTGATGAAGATTTAGGAGTAGTGGGAGCATGGATTGCGGTAACAAATCATGGAACACCACAGGGGGTTGACGAAGATCCAAAAGTTTTCTGGAATCGTGTTAGTCAAAACTTTGAAGATCTTACCGGAAAGCGACAACAACCGCACTAAAGCCTCGGTAAAAAAAAGATTTGGTCGATAGCGGATGTTGATGCTTTTTGTTGCATGTTTCTGCATGTAAACATAAGCCATCCTACGCTATCGTACGAAGCTCGGGTTAGTAAGCATATCCTTCAATATATACCGAGTGTTACCTCTATTATTATAAATACGAACGCATAATTAATTTTTTTAAACTACCCTTTTACAAAAAACAAGAGCCAGGATCGATTTCCGTGCGGAATTAGCTAAGCCTTTCATGTATGATCATCTATACGAGCTACTAAAGGACGTTATGCCCTCATACAATGTGGAATGATTATATACTTTAGATGTATTCCTAATAATAATATGTAGTAATGTTTCAACTAAGTTTAAGGTGGTCTTATTCGAATCGAAAAGTCTAAATAACATTCAGAGGTACAACATATAAAGAAACTGCCACATTGCAAATTAAATACCATAACGACAACCGATGGGGGAATTAAAACCTAGAAGGATGTAAGGAAAAAACAAACTACATAATGTGACACGATTAAGTAAATACTAAAGTTCAGACAATAGTTAAATGCAACCAACTGCTCCAAATTAGGTGTAACTAATGATTTGGACCTGGCGAATCATAATCTCATTTTTGAGATTGAGGAAATACTCCCTTTCACTCTCGTCGGTTATTTGACGCAGATCAATTATCATTATCTCCATGTCTGTCTCCATGTTGTTTGTTCTAGCTAACAACTCGGTGCTGTAGCCAAATTTCTAATAGACGGACCGCCATCTTTGTTCTTAGAAAATTCATCCTATTCTCAGCCTCTTTTTGGTCCCATTCAAACCTTTGACCATCCCTATGTTGGAAATATGCTAATGTCTGGTTCACTCCTTGATGACTCTTCTCTCTTAAGCTCTAGCTCTTTTAGACTGTTCCCTACAGTGCACGCCGGGGACCTTGATCCCGATAAAATGCATTTCTTCGTCCTTGGTCTGAGGATTCACCGTTTGTGGTTTGAGAATCGTTAAACGTTTCATCATTGGTCTGTCCGCTCATAGGTTGGCTCTGTTGGGAGGCTTGGCTGCAAGTTTGAGGAACTAAGATGGACGGATCATATTCCTGGGAAAGTGCATCTTCATAATTTGAAAACCTTTTGATGTCTCCAACGTTTTGGATCTTTCGGATCTTCCTCGTAGCGTACCTCTCCATCCCAGTCTTGTAATTAAATTTGACCAACTATGGATTAGTGATAAGTCCTTTTAAATCTAACAAATCTTTGTATAAATTAATTTTTCGAATCTCACCATAGATTACGAGAGTCGTTTCCGCTTGGGTTAGCCACGAAAACCTATCTAACATGACCAACATATCTTTTGACTTCCTTTCTCAATGTGGCTACTCGTTTGGAGCGACTTGAGAGATCTGTTTGTCTCTTCCCGCATCGTGCGTGGTATTCCTCAACAATACGAGACCAGAACTCCTAGACTCTTGTTCCCTACCGTAATCGGGTCACTAGTTATCGCACACACCAGCACCTATTACGCTACATCTTCCATTCTAGTGAATTTTGACATGACTGAAAATTTTGAAGGATGGGTGAAGCGATAGATGAGATGGAGATATGGTTGTTCTGATGGAAAATGTATTTGGTGTGTTTGGTTTGGGTGCAACAAACCTGAATTTGTAGTCCATGCAAAATACGAACGTTGGGTGTTATTAACGAGACGATTCTAGCGACCATCGGATCAATCGATCCGTTGGTGATCCAATGTCTAAGAAATGGAACGCAATTTCAAGATCGTGTGACGGATGTTTAAACTACGCCGCTTTTGGTTTCTAGCTGCGTGCCACGCCTGCATTTTAAATTTGCGTGCCTTAATTGGCCGTTAGATAAGCAGCGGTTGAAAGAATCCGATGGTTTACGTGGGTGGGGGTATTTTAATTCGGTGGGTGGCTTCAACGGTTTTATGGAGAGATGAAGCAATTTAGACTCTATAAATTGAGTATGACACCGTAATCTAGGAGGAGACACATAATTTTATATTTCCCATTGTGATTTCGTTATGGACACGCAGCAAATTAAAGTGATTGTATGTTTAAGTTGGGTAATATGACATTAATATAAATTTCTAGTACAACTAATTAAAATGATGCTTAAATAAGTCCATTTTATTCAGATACTTAAACAACGTAGTACAACCATAACACCAAACATGAAATTAAAACGGATTTGGTTTCTATCAACGATATCTCATACTTGTCGACGATGCATCTCACCAGTTTGTGGATTCCGAAGGGATGACTGTGTAGTACATAAACGAAGTTAATAATTTTATTTCATAAAGGTCCATGAAATAACACACTGATTTTGGTATTTTTGGAACATACCTCTTCAATGTTGGGTAGGGTTATGTTAATCCAATGGTTTTTGTTCGTTGGAGAAAAAATTACCACTTTCTTCAAAACTAATACCGCTCCCACCCTAATATGCTTCCCATAGTCCTGGATGTTCCACAACCCCTGCGATGGACGTTTCTTCGGCATTTTACCACTTGGATCCTGCAATATTATTAGAAACCCAACAATGAGTAATCGAATCCAACAATTAATCACGAAATTAAATAATATTACCTAAAGTGGACAAATCACCTTCACTTTCAAAGTTAAGTCACCAAAATATTGTCGTACCTCCTCGACAAGTACAACCAACCTTTCGATTCTTTGGTTTATTGGTTTAATAGATCCCAGTAGCGGTTCTCCCCCTACGAGTAATCTTGTTGTGCAAAGAACCAAGGTTTAGTCTAAAACTGAAGATCGTTAACACCTTCGGTTTCATCCGTAACTATTTGTTGGAAGACTTGTGTAGATACATCAGCCTCGCACGTTACTATCCTTCGATGTCTGTGATCTTGTAACTTTTGAAGCTCTCCCGCATTTGGTCCCGGAATGATTTTTATACTACTGGATGCACCACGAGAGTTATGGATTAAACAGTCGATTTTTCACTCTTGGACATGGGGTGAGATCAACGACAAACCGATTTATTTCGGTTATGATATGGGTTTTATATGGCAGCCACATACGGGTGTGTTTGTCGAGTACTCCATGGAACTGTGTTGTGTGGCATCCGAGTAACTATCTAACACCGCTGCAAGCTCGTCTTCATCAAAACCTTCCCATGGTTCGGCGTCGACCATTTGTGGATGATTATTATGTTTGGAAAAATGGATACTAATTTAGTTGGCTATTATTGTCTGAAGCAAGTTTGAAGGATATTATGTAAACTAGTGTTGGTTTATATAAACCAACAAAAAGTGAGGTAAACAACAGCCCACTTGCGTATGGTGATATTTTAACATCCACTTGTGTTGGACAATGACATTCGATATATAATTACAAGCTTCCAAAGTACCTCACTAGGCGTCCCCTACGCTTCTGACATGTTCCCGATATTTTTATTAATTGTGGGAATCCTCTTTATCCTTTTTTCAACGAATCGAGTTTATTATCCTGTAATGTTAACAAATTCAAACTTGGTCCCAGTTACCGACATATCAAATAAACAATTACTATATATATCGGACAACCATATGCGAGATCTCAAAGCAAAAACAAAACATTATTATTTACAAATTTTTTCCTACCTTAATAAACAGGGGAGGATGGAAAGATTTTGATAGAAGAAGATAACGCCCTAGTAACAAGTTATTGTAGGGTATATGATTTGAATCAAATTCAAGAAAACCACGAAATGGAAGACATTTTGGTCTCGATTCTTGCCGATTTTAGTATCCAAATGAGCAGCGGTAACAAGGTGTATTCAAGTAAGAGTATCCAACAACGCATAACCACCATTAAGCGGTATTGTATTCGTTTTAGGCAGTACCTTATTCTTGCAAACGGTATTCATGCAACGGCAATTTCAATGTATGAAGCTGAACAACAACATCCTTTTAGACATTTAGTTGAGGCGGTTTATTCGGTCCTCGCATATAATATCCAAGATCCCCGTAGTATAATGTTTTATTTTCTTAACTTTTCCAGTGTGTTAGTATAATAAAATGTTTTGTGGGTGTACCTCTATGTAAGCCCTCACGAGACTAAACTCGTCCGTTAGGGTCACCTAAGGGTTTAAAGGCTTGTTACACGTGCTAAGTGTAACCGTGATTCCTACGAAAGTGAGTTAGGTTATTTATTTAATGTATATGATGTCCTAAGAACAATTTATTAATCGGGTGATTATTAAAATTGTAGTTAACATCAAAAGGGACGTTTATGAACAGGGATGGCCTTTGAATATAACTTTTGGATTTTATTCCCTCCTGGGGGTCATTTGTAAACAGCGATAATACCCTCTCATAAAAGTAAAGGTCACTTACTTTCGTCCTTTATTTCATTATTAGTTGTAACTACGGTACTGTAGGATCATAATATCGCAGCATATAAGGTTCGCGAGATTAATAAACGATGGCACCGCGAGGGAGTCGCAGGGAGCTAAAATAAACGACGCGATGAATAAACGACAAACAAACCATAAGACCTGGCGAGGGTTGAGAAGTGTCGCGAGAATGAGTACTCGTGCATTTGCGACACTTCGCGAGACATTCCCGAAAATAAAGGGTATCTTAGCTGTCATCCACTATGTATTACCCTATATAAAGGGATGAGCGCGTCTGTTGTAAGGAGAGGGATCTTTTTGGAATTGTTGGGCAAGTCATTAGGAGAGAGAAAGTTTAAGCATACTTTAATTTCTAAGTGTAATTCTATTTTCCTGTGTAAACATTTCATGAATTCAATCAATAAATCTTCTTGATCTTATATCTTTCAATGGATTAATTAAGCAAAATCGAGTAAGGGGTGTAGTGTGGGATTTCCTGCTACTACATATGCGCTAGAAACAGGCTTTGAATCTTGTTGGTTCAAGAAAATTTAGAAAAATCGGCCACTGTTGGTGATGAATTCAATTGGATCTATAAGCTTTAAGGGAAAAAAGAGAAGGAAAAGCACCAGACAAAGAAAAGAACGATGTAGGCAAGGAAAAGGGATTGCTAATTGCTAGATTAAAGAAAATTCGAATAAATTAGTCATTGTAGGAGATGGAGTTCACTAGATCTATAAAATTAAGGGATGAAAATGGAAGTTTACGTAAAGGATCTTCTTCTCGAGCAACAAATTTCGTTAAAAGATAATGGATCTAAGATGTCGCATAAGGTACAGGAGAAGGAAATATTGATACAGCTCAATGGGACCAGCAAGTTAAAATTCTGCCATTTCGGAGAACGACGTGGTACCAAATACTCAAACGTACAAAAAGAATGAAATAATCAATAACCAAATGAAGAAGAACTCTCATTAACGGACCGAACATTGTCATTATTGAAAAATTAAACCAATCTTCATAAAACTATTGCGAAGACAACATATGACTGAGAAGGAGACGTAGAGTCTCAGTCATTGTGAAGACAACATATGGAGTTACGTAGAGTCTCAGTCATTGCGAGAGAATAAAGCTTGGGGTTGCGAAGGCAACATATGACTAAGAAGCACCAACAGAGAATGTTAGTTCCAGCGAGAGAATAAAGATTTACGTAGAATCTCATGAGGTGTAAACAAAGGAAGAAGAAGCTCTACGAAGTTCACTTCGCCGCAACTTTGATGAAGGAAAATCAGCGAAGTATTTGGGAGAGTTGCTTTGTACATTGGAGATTCACAAAGAAACGATTGACTGGGAAGATATAAAGAACAGTGGAGTTCACAGCGAGAGATGAATAGTCTACTTTGCAGCGAAGTAGCCGCAGTACCAGTGAAAGTTGCCGCAGTTCCAATGAAGATAAACAAACTTTAACAAACAAAGGAAATAAGAGAATCATAACCTACTTACTATTATCAAGCAATGGAAAAAAGGAAGGATCATGGGCGAAGTTTTTAGCTTCGCAGAGTACGCGAAGATGAAGGAGAACAAAGTGCAAGCCTGGCGAATGAATCAAAATGACCATCAAGAATCAAAGAACTAAACCACTCATAACAGCTTAAGAGAAGTCCTTAAACCCAAGAGCATGAAGGAGAGACAAAGCAAATAACATATACTGGTGAAGAGTTGATATTGAAGTTCACAGCATGAGTACATCTCAGAACCTTAATAATGAGAAAGACTCAGGAAAGAACGATGTAAAATTAACAGAAGAAGGAATGACAAAAAGAACATGTAAAGAAGAAGGAATGACAAAAAGAGAGAACAACAGGACACATCCGGCGATGAAGAGAAGTATAATGAAAGAGGCCAACGCAACCGTACAAAGAAATCCACAATAAGATTAAGAGAGGTCAGATGATTCAATGAAAGTCAATGGTGAGAATTCTTTATGTAAGCTTCGCAGGAATAGAGAGGAAAGGAGATGATCGTTGGGAGACCAACAAAGGAATATAGAACACGAGGAGCAAAGGAATAGACCAAAAGGAGACCATCGAGGAAGCGACGAGAATGAAAAACGTCTTGAGGCAGAACAAGGCTGCCATAGAACTAAGAATGACCGTCAGTGAAGACTACTCGGATGAAGATTATGTAGCAAGTCAAACCATGAAGATTTCATCCAAGACAGGATTTTCTAATAGAAATTACCAATAACCAAAGGACGAAGGAAGGAACAAAGCTACACAGCATGGGTACATCTAAGGACTAGAGTGATCAAAGGAAAAGAGAGAAAGCAGATGGCAAAAGAAGAGTATTCATAGGTGTGATAGAATTCAAGGGACTATGGAAAATTGGGTGTTTGCGAAGTTTACTCCACCTGAAAAACGGAAAGAACCACTATCAGCGAATGAAAGAAACGTTCATGTCTACAACACTAGTTCATGCTAAGAGGAAGGAAGGGAGAAGATAGGTCATCACGCACGGCATGAAAAGAAAAGGGACGAAAAGTAGAACCAAAGCTACAACGTGAAGATTAAACACAAAGCATCAGGCGAAGCAATAATCTCTCAACAGCTAATTTCGTCAAGCTGACTTTAGGCAAAGATCACAAATCAAGCTTAACAAATTCGCGGGGAAAAGATATACCGTGAAGGAAAGATTGAATTTTCTCGAAAAGATCCGAGTTCATAGTTTTCTTTGAACTTGTTACGTGTCAAACGTAAAAGGTAAAGAACCAAGTGATGCCCAACTCTTAAATAGTATTTATATTTTCGCAAGTTTACTACACCAATACGGTAGCAGCTCGAACAGATGGTCAAGGTTACAGAATATGAGTTGGAGGTTATGCATTCGATTTCACATACACACAAAGTTTTTGCATATTTTTGATATGGGAAGATCAGGATAAATGGGAGGTGCGGTCCTATTCTCTCACAAAACAAGAGCCAGCAAAGTTGGTTAGAGGAAAGAACAATGAGTCCGAGGACGCAGTTCAAATCCCACTTCTCGAGAATTTTTCCCATCTTTTTGACGAAAGAGAGTTGATGATTATCTCGCCAAGAATGAAGAAAAGAATGATTATTTCGCAAAGAATGGAGAAATGACGAGAAATGAAAGAATGAACGAACGGATGAATGAAAGAATGAAGACATGCGATAATTTCGCAAAGATAATGAGAAGAGAAAATCAAAAATGAATGATTGAATGAATTGACAAAAATGATTGAGTGAGTGAATGGGACGAACCTTTATGGCGTACACCTAGTTCGCGAATAACATTTCGTAAGAGGCAAATGTAAGACCTAAAGTCACGTCATATAAGGGGGTATCTCTCGACATGGCTCGGGGGGAAGGTTACACCGCTCCTGAAGCCCGAGTCATGGAAATTTGGGGCCCATGAAAGCCTATAGGAAGAGGTACCTTGGATTCCCAACTATATATGTAGGTTATACCTCGGTTGGGCGACCGAGGGTCTCTTCTTAGGAGTCGTGTGTGCTCAAGGCGCCGAGGGTACGGTTGAGCCAGAGTGCCGGGATGGATGAACCTACCACTGGCCATTCTTGGCAAGTCTTGGCACATGTTGCACTCGCCCAAGAAAACTCCACTTAGGGTGCAGTCTCGTAACCATAAACCCTATAGGTATAAGGGATAAGAGGTGCGAAAACAACAGTTGTTGTTAAGACCGGATGGGAGGAGCTAGTCTTGTATGGCGATGTTTCGCCTCCTTGAAGGGGCAACCGGGAGATGATAAGGGCGACGCTCTCCATTAGGGGGTGTCAAAGCAGACGCAAATGTCATGAGGCTTTGTTTTCGCAAGGAAACTTAGGCTTATCATATTTGTGCGATGATCCTGAAGAGGCAATAATACTAACGCGAGGGTAAGGCGAGATCAATGGGTCTTTACACGACAGTGTACGGACGTCCTGCGATTTCGTCGCACGACGGCAATGTCATGGGGCTATGTGTTCGCAAGGATATATAGGCCTGTCATATTGTCGCAACTAAAATATCCTGCAGAGGCAAAAATACTTGGAAAATGATAAGGCAAGATCAATGGGTCTTTACATGCAAGTGTAAAGACGTCCTGCGATTTTGTCGCGATGAAAGGTGGCAGGGGAAGACCTCTAATTAGGGAGGTCTGACTTGGAAGACCACACAAAAATGATAAGGCAAGGTCAATGGGCCATTGCATGAAAATGTAAAGGCGGCTTGCGACCTTGTCGAAATGAGAAGAAATAAAATACAAAGCAAGTAAAATTCTTGATTTATGAAGATACCTGCGACCTAGTTGCCACAATACATTTCAATAACAAAGGCAAAATACATGATGACAACTAAAATCTTCCATCTGAAGATAAATAACAGAGGCAAGTATGGGAATGGAAAAGATGGAATATTGTTATTCATCTTCATCTGATAAAGATACAGAAATATACAGATATTACAAGCAGAGAAAGAAAACAAAAAGGGTTATCTCTTTGGTGATTCTTCTTCTTCATCTGATTCTTCAGTCTCATTATTCTCATCGCCAGAATTTTCTTCTTCGCCGGCCTCACTATCAGAAACGTCCGAGACGGGGCAGATTCTCGGGAACCTTTTCAAGGAGACAGGGATATGAATGCGAGAGGGATATTGTGGTTCTTACAAACATACTCCATGCCTCCATTGCGAAAACGAACAAAGATCATTGTTAAAGTTCTCCACTTGTCATTAGAAATTGTTTCTTCAACTTGGAATATCTATTCTCGCGAAGGGAGAGATTCTTCATGAGCTGTTCTTTTTCGGTTTCGAGTTCTTCGATTCTACATTTGGAAAATTCTCGTGAGTTGTTCTTTTGATTCAAGCTCTTTAATTCTAGCTTGAAGCTTCCTCTCAGATTCCGCAAATAAGAAACAACAAGTTAACAATTTACAAGCAATACTACGTAAATAAGAAGCAATAAGGTATAATAAGCAACCTTTCTCCATCGGATATCATATCTTTAACCAAGGAAGTATGCTCGGCGTGAAGACTAACATCAACACCTAGGTTATTCTGGCATTATCTAAAACTTTCGTGACCAGGCGAATTCATCATCATTATTAATAACAAGAAGAGAAACGAACTTGCTCTTCTCATTTGCTTAAGCATGGTATTCGATGAAGGAGTTCATCTCGTTCAACTTGCACACCAAGAAGAGATTTGTGGAATTACGCTAACGCCCGTGCACCTCTCGTTAGTAATGCGATCGTTCTCATCTATGAGATCACTAATTTTCTTCCTTAAAATCTTGGTTTTATTCTCGGAATCAAGGTACATTCGTTTAAAGCGATTGGTTAAATTCAAGCTAGATACGTGTTCGATCTCTAAGAGATGATATTTGGATTGAAGATCTTTTAACGAAAGGAGATTAGTTTTATTTGAGGAACTACTTAGAGATTGATTAAGGTGAGCGAGAAGAAGGTCATTATCCATAGGTTCAGGAAATGTATGGAGAAGAATAGCCTCATCGGAAAGATTATATACATCTGCCGAAGGTAATAAGTTAGGAAGCGATATATCGACCGGTAAGATAGAAATAATAAGAGAAGGAAAAATCTTATACCATAAAGTTCTTGATTAGCGTTTTGGAGAGTGGACACCCTATCCCTTTGAGAGTCAAGTTCGGTATTTAACTTTTGAATTCTCTCGTCTTTATCGCGAGATGACGCAACTTCCAATTTCTAACTCTCGAATCCTCTTGTTCAATTGGGAATTCTTCTTTTCAAGGCTGTTGCGTCTTCTCTCAAGGTCCGAGGCAACTACAAAGGAAGTTCTTCCTACCTATAAAAGAAAAGAGAAAAATCATTAAAACATATATATACTTAAACAATTTAAAGTTGGCGGGGAAGTGACTGCACACATACCGAAGACCCAAGTGCATTCAAAGGTCAGGAGACACAACTCTAGAGACCCCATTGAATAAAGTATTGCCTTCCAGTAAAGCAGCATTACACACGTTCGCGAGAGCTCCACAAAGAGATGCTAGGGGAGCATCTCCCATTCCCTGGAAAGAATCTGAGAAAATGCTGGATAGTTGGTTCATAGGAGAATTGGCCGGTTGAGCCTTATTTCGAAAAGATGGGTTTGTATTATTATCGTTATCATCAGAAGAATCAGAACTTGAGTTAAGGCGAGAAGAAGACTGAGCCTTTCGTTTCTTAGATAACGGAGCGGAAGATTTATCTTCGCGAGCGACTGTTTTTCCCTTACTTTTAATCTTCGCAGCAATAGTTTCTTCAACTCCAACCTTCGCATACGTGTAAAGATAAGAAACAGAGGCAACAATATTGTTTTAAATAAGAAGAAAGGAAGTGTTTCTTACTTCACTCGTAAGCGATCGAAGCAACGTCAGAGTATCCTCCGACGGATCCTTTTTGTAGCTTCTTCTCAACCTGGCTATCTGAAAGATTTCACAAACTCAGCAATTATAGAAAGAAAGTTGCGAAAGCAAAATTTGAAGTCGGAAACATACCTCTTTCTTCTTCTCAGGCCATTTGAATTCCCAAGGATGATATCCTGCGAGATTCGCAGGAAGAATATGTGAACCCGCGATGTAAGGGCCGTTTAAGATCAAGGGTACGACCCACCATCTCTCATCTTTGGAATGACGAGGAGAAGTATTATTGCCTGGATGCCAATCAATGTCTTGCATAAGTAATTTATCTTCAGGGACATTATCCTTTTTCTTCAGGCGAACGCCCCAGCGAGATTTCACATTCACCATAGTTATCTTTTGCGTAATTTTCGAAAAAAAGTTTTCACAGTGTGTATTTTTCATGACTATTTTCAAGTTTGCGAATTTGGGATTCCTAACTTGTTAGGAGGGTATAAAGATCCTTTGCCTGCACCGCGGCTCGCGAATTCAAGCATCAGGCGAATACAATCGCCATTTAATTGATAAACAGCCCGAGAGAACTTTTCATGGGCCAAAATTTCATAAAATAAAGGCAACTCAGGATTGTATAAGGGAATGGGAAGCCCCGCGAGAAGCTGACCTAGCGAGACTATAATCTTTTGATCATCACATTGATGATCAGAAAATGACTTTGCGAAAAAGAATAGATGAAGGTTCTTGACCGGGAATGGTTGTGAGTAAAACCCTTCTCGAGCAATCTGTTGAACTTCTTCAAAAGGAACTTTGTATGCACGATGCAAGCCATTTATCAAGTATGGGAATGGGTGAAAGATTAGAGATTAAGATCAGCGTTAGAAAGAACAAAGAAAAGATTTGCAGTAGCAGGAGCGCAAATTGCGGAAGGAGAGAGTCAAAGAAAAGCTGCAGAGAGAAGCTAAAGAATGAAAAGGAGGGGAAAAGGAAATTATATATAGGGAAAAAGATCCTCGAGAAAAACGAAGTCATTTAATGCGAAGAGACATGAATGGTCAAGAATAAACGGGTGAAAGAGACGTGTCAAGAAAAGACATTAATAATCAAAATCCGTGTAAAAGTACAAAACTGAAACGAATAAAGATAAACAGTCGTGGCAAGAATATTATAAAAACTTTTATGATACTCCTCCCCTCGCAGGAGAAGTATGAGAAGTGATGGGAGACGGTACTTTATATATATCTCAAAGAAGCTCCGGAACTTCGCAAAAGAATAGAGGCAAGTACGTACTTTTCAAGAAAGGTATTCTTTCGCTCGTTCCTTCACCAACTAAAGTCAAAGGCTGCTACAACAATGGATTTTTCCTTAAAATCGCTCTTCAAGCAATATTCAAGGAAAAAGAGGCAAGATGTAGGATCATAATATCGCAAACATATAAGGTTCGCGAGATTAATAAACGATGGCACCGCGAGGGAGTCGCAGGGAGCTAAAATAAACGACGCGATGAATAAACGACAAACAAACCATAAGACCTGGCGAGGGTTGAGAAGTGTCGCGAGAATGAGTACTCGTGCATTTGCGACACTTCGCGAGACATTCCCGAAAATAAAGGGTAGCTTAGCTGTCATCCACTATGTATTACCCTATATAAAGGGATGAGCGCGTCTGTTGTAAGGAGAGGGATCTTTTTGGAATTGTTGGGCAAGTCATTAGGAGAGAGAAAGTTTAAGCATACTTTAATTTCTAAGTGTAATTCTATTTTCCTGTGTAAACATTTCATGAATTCAATCAATAAATCTTCTTGATCTTATATCTTTCAATGGATTAATTAAGCAAAATCGAGTAAGGGGTGTAGTGTGGGATTTCCTGCTACTACAGGTACGTCGTCACCAGTGGGGAATATGTCATAAATTGAATGCATTAATATGGGTTTTCACAGTTGCCGGATCCGTCCAATTGAGCCTATAAATACACCCCCTTTGAACGAGTGTAAAAAATTGCCCCTACAAACTATATATTATCTTTGTGGTTCAACATTTATCTTTGGTATCAACCAACAAATGGCCACCAAATACACACCACGGGAAGATGAAGCTCTAACAAGGGCTTACCGCAATGTTTCTAATGATCCCGACGTATTAACCGACGAGAAATCAAACGAGTTTTGGATGTACATTATGCATGAGTTTACCGATATAATTGGAAATCACAACCTTCGTACTTGGAAATCCTTAAAATCACGTCTATTCACAATAAAGAACGAGGTTAATTTTTTTGTTGCCATCCGATTCCATGTATCTCGGTGTTCCCGATGGGTGGTCCGCAGATAAGATTGTAGGTTTCCCTTTGTTATTGCAAACATGTGTTTCAATATATTTGTTTCCTTAAATAACACTTATCATAACTATATATTCTAATGAACTAGGGAGACCTGATGCGCGTGATTGTACCTACAAAGGAAGGGAAAGAGATTCATGTATTTCAATTGCTACCTCAGCATGAGCCATCACTTTTCCTATATGAACCCCCAAGTTTTAGCCCGTCGTGAAGCATGACGACATCATAAATTCGGGTTTTGTGGGTAAACCAGCATGAAAACCCTCACGAGACTAAACTCGTCCAGTAGGGCCGCCTAGTGGTTTAAAGGCTTGTTACACGGGCTAAGTGTAATCGCGTGTCACACGACAATGACATCAATTTTTAATGTTTTAATATTTTCCTCCTTTTTTTGGTCCCATCCTCGTGGTTTTTAATCAAAGAATGCGTGTGGTAATAGTGACTCATCATTTAGGTGGGTTAATATATGTTGATGTGTCATGTGAGAAGGACATATTATAATTGTATTTTTCCATGCATTATTTACAGTTTGTGGATTTGTCTTTTCTTTTTTGGTTAAAAGATGGTTATTTTAATACTTGAACCCATACATTTTCATAAGAATCTTCATACTTTTTGGAGATACATAATGATTTTCTTTTATTCATATCCCTACCCCCGTGAATCAAGGAACCACCTTATTTGAGTATTGTCCCTATATATATTTTGTGCAAAAAGAAATCCTCCCTTGAGAAACGATGGGTTTTTTGGACCAGTGTTTGTCCCTTCCATCAATGAAGGTTTCTTTTCCCCCAGGCGTTGGATAAATGATAGTCACCAACCACTTTTTAGAAATTATATAATGAGGGTATGTGTTATTTCAATCACAAACACCTCAACTACTCTTACTTTCATTATCTCCTTTTCTATTATAACATACCAAGTATTTTAGTTTTTTCCAAAAAATAAATGGCCGGATATTCAAACGAAGAGGATGTCGCGTTAATTCGCGTTTATTGTCGCGTTGCCAGTGATCCTATTATTGGGAGAGACATGGATACTAGGAGTTTATGGGAGCGAATCCTTGGAGAATATAGATCGGTGATCCACAACGACAATGCAAGATCAATAAAGTCAATCCAGTGTCGAGTCTCAATGTTGAAAAAACATATTAAGAGATACGTCGGTTTGTGTGAGAGAGAATACGGAGAATGGCTGAAGGGGGTATGACCTAAGAACGGCTGTAAGTTTTATTAAAATTGTATCATTTACGTTATTTTATGACACATTATCCGTAGAATAACACCATAAATGAATTTCGCGTAGTACCGCCTGGGACAAACTGCATATGAGGTGGAGGGAAGATTATGGACGCACGGAACGGTTTTTCAAATACTCAAGGATACATTTGGAGAGATCTTTCATCCTGAGTTCGTTCCTCCTCCGTTACAAGGAATTCAATATGGGGAAGAAGCATAAGACATGACAAAAAATGTTTAAAGGTTTTGTGGGTTAAACCTGTATGTAAACCCTCACGAGACTAAACTCGTCCAGTAGGGCCGCCTAGTGGTTCAAAGGCTTGTTACACGGGCTAAGTGTAATCGCGTGTCACACGACAATGATATCCTTTTAGATTTAATGATAAATTGTTGTGGTTTCCAACAAAATTTGGTGGTGAATTGGTATTGTGGTGGATATAAATATATTTTTATTTTTCATTTACGAGTGATGGTGACCTGTCATAATTATTATCACTTTATTTTCTTGAATATTGGCGTCTCCTAAGTGACCACATAGGCGTCCCCTACATTACCCTAATTCCCCAGCTACGCCATTTATTGAGAACTCTATAAATATAGTATCACTCATCTAAAATAAAACGCAGAAACAAACCTTCTTCTTTATCTCATCCATCTATATATCGTCTTCCAATTATCAAGTCTTCAACATTTTAAAAGAATGGCTAGTTTTTCATGCAACGAGGACGTCGCTCTAATTGTGGTGCATGGTGTTCTATTAGATTAGATCCAGAAATTGCCACGACCAAGAAAGCGTTGAATTACGGGTCCGGGTTAGAGTCGGATACCTAACCTCATGGGAGAATGGGACGGTAATAAGGAACGATCACGTGTTGCGGAACGAGGGTTAGGTGGTTGGTAAGGGAAGTTCTGAAGATATGTTATTTGTGTTCGGCGTTATTTGATGAACGTACCTAATCGATGGAACAATGAACGATGTGTGAGTAAAATTTAAATTTATTTTAAATTTAAATCCTTTTAATGAATCCCTCGTACTAACACATCTTATAATTTTATATCCAGTATGAGGAGGGTAAAAGGGCTTACGAAGGACAAGGACAATTCTCCAGGAGATGGCGTCTACATGTGGAGTCTTTGAAGTGATGAAATCACAATTTCCAGTGAGTATGATCTGAGATCTATGTACAACCAGTTCAGATTCCTCCTCCTCGGGATGCTATGCATGATTAAGACAACGACACATTGTCTGAAGGCTTTGTGGGTAAACCGGTATGAAAACCCTCACGAGACAAAACTCGTCCAGTAGGGCCGCCTAGTGGTTGAAAGGCTTGTTACACGGGCTAAGTGTAATCGCGTGTCACACGACAATGACATATATTTAATAGGTTTCTGTATTTTTGGTGAGTTTGGTAACTGCAGGGGGTATTTGTATCTGGGTTCAATTAAATTCTTGCTAGTTATAAAGTGTGGTCCACATCTTATGAATAATAAATTAATTTCATATGGACATTGAGTTCTCAACATTTAAGGCGAAAAAATGGTCTACAACACTAATTTTGTGGGGAGACATGTACCACCTTTTGTTCAACACCATCATTGAATGACGTTGCTAGTCCGGGCAAAAATTGTATCGCAGGACTCCTACAGTGTGACATTTCCCTATAAATGGATGCAGTTGAACCAAGATGGAATACACAATCTTTAACACATCATTAGAATTTTCCCTCTACTATTTTATACTATTCTTTCTATATGTATGCCGAATTCACCGTTGAGGAAGACGTTGCAGTTGTTTCAGCATGGATTGTTGTATTGGCAGCGCCGGTGTTTGAAGGTGTTAATAGACCCACCCGGAGCATATGGCATCAGGTACATACCAAGTTTGTCGAAAGATTTGAAGGTCAAATACGTAGATCGAGCCAAGCATTAAGATACAGGATTGGGAGTATAAAAAGAGACGTAAAATTGTATGTTTCTGCAAGGTAGACTAATGATATGCGTTCCATCGTGGGTCCTTCTTTGGGGATATGGATATTGTAAGAAGTTTTCGTTATAAAATACCCAATTTTAACAAACATAATATAGCATATGATAATTTGAATGCTTCATGCAGGAAACGATGACCAAAGCATATTTCCTTGAAAGAAACGGACGTCCTTTCGGATATTACGAATGCTACTTACTTATGAAAGAAGCCTTCAACGAGTACAATCCAAACGAGGTTATATACGCTTGCACCATAATAGATCTCGTAATCGCAACAGTTAAACGGGCTGAAGTTGCGGATGTCCCGTTGGGTAAATGCGTTGTATCGTTTGTTTTAGTTTGGTTAACATATGTTTATGATGTTAACCATGGTATTACTTATTGTGTGTTTCATCTTTCTTGCAATTAGGTCGCGAACCCAATTAAGAATGACGAGTTTTATTATAAACTTCCTTATTGCCCGATCTTTGGTGAAATCAAATTCAGTCATTGCAGATTAGGATCCAGTAGGGTAAAGGAAACCAATCCATTTTAGGGGTTTCCATATTCGGGGCCGACACAAAAATTTCTAAACTCGTCAATTAATGTTCTTGAACACCTCTACTTTGTTTGAAACACGCCTTGGATGATGGGAAATTACATGTCACCGACAAACCCTAGTAGAGAGACTAATCAAGTAAAAGACGGAAATTTTGAAACCTATGTGTATGACAGTGACATACTATTCGCCTGGTGAGTTTTTTTTTTAGAGTGGGTCGTAAGGAGGACTCATCCATTAATATCCTATAAAAGAAGTCCTCTGTATAGATAATTATTGACCACAACTCCCTACATACAATATTGAAATTATATTCAACAAGATGGATTATACATCTACCATCGAGGAGAGAAATTCATTCATAGCTTCATGGATCGCAGTAAGGTCTTTTCCAGTTGTAGAAGGAATTGAAAAGGATGAACATAACTTTTGGCCACGGGTACATGCCCATTTTGTTGCAAACTTTATGAATCCAAAGCAAAGAACAATTTTTGATCTAAGATGTCATGTCAAAAAAATACTGAGGCATGTTAGGATGTATGCTATCATCCAAGCCAAGCTGCTTAGAAGGATGACACCCGGTTCCAGTACAAATAATATCGTAAGTTTTATTATGATTTCGTCCCATATTTTTAATACCTTATTTTTGAGGAGGTATTTAATGGTTTTATTGTTGAACGTATGTAGGAATGGATGACGAAAGTACGCTTCCAAAAAGAAAATGATATTAAATTTGAGTATTATGAGTGCTACCTTACTTTGAAGGAGGCCGTGGAGGATTTCAACCTGTCGTGGATAACAAGGCACATGGGTTAATGTAACATCACTATGCTTCATGCTTTTGTTGGTATACCTCTTGTAAACATTACCGGGAGAATACTCGGCCTATAAGGTCACCGACCAGTTTGAATGCTCGTAGGCCATTTATTATCGTTGTATATTTTAATCATATCGCCGTACGTGTACTAATTTTAAATTAATGAGGAAAATTAAAGTATGTTTCGAATAGATTTAATTCTTACCAGTCATTGTATCCAAAATATATGTTTTGGGAATACACAAAAGTACCATCATATTTAGTATTACTATTATTTTACCATGAATTAAGGGAAAATAACTAAAGTGTCTGACAGTTGGGTGTCTTTTTCATCGCTACATGAAAGGACTGTTACAAGGTCCTCTATAAAATAACTTTTACGGCCATCAAGAAGAGGGTGCAAAACATAAGGTATTCAAATCCATCCAGTTACAACTTCTCCTGTAATATTGTTTCATCTCGTCTCTTTTATCCAAAACCTACAACAATATTATTATGGCTAGGTATACCGTCGAAGAGGATGTTGCTATCAGTAATGCTTGGGAAAGTGTTGTTACCCTTCCCGAGGTGGACCATCACCGGGTTCCGGCTAATACGGTTTGGAACAGCGTATTTGAAAATTACACACAACTATTCCCAAATATTCATCAAAGAACAGCAGATTCTTTAAAGAAAGGCTAGGCTGGGAGTAATAAAAAAGGGGTGAGGGTTTACGTTCGATACCAGAAAGAAATTTATATGGCACATAACCAATCTCCTCTATGGACAGTTCAGAGGATGGTAAGTAGTTTATCTTTTTACTCATACCACTTTTTTTTTTAATCTTCAACATGAACACTAAATTATTTATGAACTATTTATCTAAAAGAGCGATATGCAAATTGGAAATACGCTCGTGATACAGGCAAAGATTTCATGTTTTACCAATGCTACTTAATCATGAAGGATAACATCCCCCAACTGAACACGATACAACCGCTACCGAATCCTCCGCAACATGGGGACGAAGATTAACAAAACCGCATCAACACCATGATATTAATTTCATGGTTTTGTGGGCAAACCTCTTTGTAAACCCTCACGAGACAAAACTCGTCCGTTATGGCCACATAATGGTTTAAATGCTAGATATATTTGGTAAAAGTTAGCTAAATTTACTTTTGAAAAATCTTTTAGCGATCTCTAACCATTCCATCAATGTAACAAAGATAAATTTATTCATAATGGTATTTGTTTATCAATTTATTCATAATGATATCTTCAGTAATAAATATCATCATGGGTCCGCCTATGTTTGGTTTCACCACACAAACTTCTTTTCAGTCAGATAATTGATAATTTGGGAAGACACGAATTTGGGTCGATGCAATGTAGGGGTTATCGATAAACAATAAGGGTCGCTATATAAAATGAAGTGTCCCTTGGCAAAAGTAAAGGACTTTTGGATAAAGATTCATGGGTGGTTAATAATTTGAGTACTGTCTTTATTATTATCTCTGGATTCATTTCCACCATGAATTGTCATATGTGTTGATGCATTATTTTGAGTGATCAAATCATGATTCACAGTCTTCTTATGTTTCCAACCTATGACAACATATGTACAAGTTGATTTAACCCCAAGAAGGGTCATTGTACCATCTCTTCTTGCCCGAGATAGGTCTTTCCTTGTCCTCCAAAAGGTGTTTTAAACATTAAAGGGGCGTATGTGAACATGAAAAGTGTGTTTTAAATTGAGAAGGCTTGTCGGTGAAAAGCACGACTAGTGTGTGTAAACAGCTTTTTCTTTTATTACGAGTGAATTGGATGTGTTTTAACAATTTCCACCAGATTATTAATTTGGATCCTATAAATATCCAGGTTTACCCAAAGGTACTTCTCACCCACCGAGTACTTGGAAATCGGATTATCGCCTCCAAACAACATAGACACGGGAAAACTTCTCACGGCTTTCTACCCCTCAATTAACTCATTTAATGCATTAACAATGGGATCATTTGATTCGTTTGAAGATTTGCAAATCACAAAAACATGGTACAAAGAATCTCGAGTAGCAGACCGCTCGCCGATAATGCCGGAGCCCGAAACCTTTTGGGCGAAAATACACAACCAATATATACGAGATTATGGGAATCCAAACAGAAGAAGTCTTCAACAGATTCATGATAGGTGGGATTATACAAAAAGCCATTTGCGATTTTATAGCTATTCAACAACGACTCACCAAGCACGGACGTATTAGAGAATGTCATCCAGGCATTTTGTAAGTGTTGTTTAATTTATTAATCCATTGGTTAATTGATTGGTTCTAAATTTGCTGAGTATATTTTCACTGTGTTTTTGTAGCACGAATTGTTTAAAGAGGGGTATTTAGAGGAAAAAGGTGAGGCATTCACATTCGATGAATGCTATAATTTCATGGTATCCAAAATCCCAGAGTATGGATCACCGGGAAATTCATCGACTTCATCGAGTGAAGTCTAAAACTGGAATCTATGTTAGTAACTACTTTGTGGGTTAGTCTGTTATCAACCCTCACGAGACTAAACTCGTCCGTTAGGGTCACCTAAGGGTTTAAAGGCTTGTTTCACGTGCTAAGTGTAACCGTGATTCCTACGAAAGTGAGTTAGGTTATTAATTACGTTGTTCTAATGTCATACGATGTTAAACATGAAAGTCGTTATTTTAAAAGTTGTCTGTTACGTCATTGCAATAAGTAAGAAAAAACATTACATCATAAAAATCCAACGATTTCAAACGAACAATATTAACCACTCATAAACATCTCACGAGAACAACATTCAATTTTATATGCGACGGCCAAAAAAATAATTGGCCACGAAATGCCTGAAAGGCTTCCCTTGTGCCGCTTCATACATTGCCATCGCCTGAGCACGATTACCATTTGCAAGAACGCGATACTGCCTAAAACGGCCACAAATCCTTTTCAGCATGCTAACACGGTGTTGGATACGTATGGCGGAATACCTAACGCTTCCATTGCCAATTTGAATCAAAAGTATTCCCTCAATCGAATCCAAAACGCCATACCCGCCGGAGGATTTTCTGTATCATGATCCATATCCGCAACCTTACAATAACTAATCACAAGAGCGGTATCTTCATGCATCGAAAACGAGGCATCGTGAGTAATTAATGTCGTGGAAATAAGATATGAAACTTTATAATTTGGGATTGAAAAAACTTTATCTTTTGGTTGAGTTTACAGAGCATTACACCTTCGCAGATAATTGATTTGTGAGGCGTTTATCACAAATTTATACTAAAACTCTCGGATGGGTTTAAATGTAATTTTGAAATTCTTCAAAGGAATAAATTATAAATATTGGCAACTTTCTTTGCATGAGTACGTATCATTGGTCGGGCATTATTTTGCATGTCATCTTCGTAGCTTGATATGATTTTGTAATCCGGGTAATGGTTAAATAGAAAATGACCTTTGAAAGAGGAGGCAGCTAAAGACTGTTGTACACTTGTTTATGGGTAAAAATCGTTTCTGCCGATTTCGGTGATTTCGGTAGGTGAGTGAGAAACTGGTTCAAACCCTAAACAAATGTCTTTGCACGTGAGCACTTTATAGATTCGAGAGATCAATCTGTACAAGTCCGGCCTAAACCAAGAAATGGCCGTTCCAGGACTTGCTTCGGTCTAAAGTGGAGGAGAAGGGTTGATTTGGGGAGGAAGCAAAGAAAGGTGTTGAGACCAGAATAGTTGCAGGAGAGTAGTGTCTCGACTTGTATCGGAAAGTGGAAGCTTCGTAACCTTGCAAGAGATGAAAGCTTTTGGAAAGCTTGCAAAGTTGCCTTTTACGAGAGTGTAGTATTTTCTCTGACCGAGACTTGTCGTGCGGTGGAAATAGGTAAGACCTATTTATACAAGTCGAGATTGAAACGTACCCTAGTCTCATGAAGGAAGAGAGTAAAGGGTGAAATAATGGGAGGAGGTGGTAATTGCATGGTGTTAATGGGTGAAAACGTTTTCACCATTATTTCCTCATTTATTTGACCACTTTATTCCTTTTCACGCTTTCTTAATGTGAGCGTAGTGTACGCTGCAAGCTGTGACCGCCAAACCAAAACCCTGGAAAGCATCCCCCAGTTTGTGTTGATATCTCGTTGGTTGCACCTTGAGTGCAAGTGGCGCGTGTGGCATGTGCGGAATGCCCTTGTTGCGGGTTGTACTTCGGCGCAAGTGGCTATGCCAGAGCTGCTAGTGGCGTGCGTGGCATGTGCCAATGGCATATGCGGAATGCCTTGGTGGTAGGTTATACGTTGAGTGTAAGTGGCAATGCCAGAGCTGCTAGTGGCGTGTGTGGCATGTGCCAATGGCATGTGCGGAATGCCTTGGTGGTAGGTTGCACGGTTTGCAAGTAAGGCTACCAGCGTGTGTGTTTGGCATGTGCCAATGGCATGTGCGGAATGTCTTGGTGGTAGGTTGCACGGTTTGCAAGTTAGGCTACCAGCGTGTGTGTTTGGCATGTGCCAATGGCATGCGTGGCCTTAGGGTCGTGGCCTTGGTAGGAAAAGCTACCAGCGAGCATGTTGGCATGTGCCAATGGCATGCGTGGCCGTTAGGGCCGTGGCCTTGGTAGGAAAAGCTACCAGCAAGCATGTTGGCATGTGCCAATGGCATGCGTGGCCGTTAGGGCGTGACCTTGGTAAGAAAAGCTACTGACGAGCATGTTGGCATGTGCCAATGGCATGCGTGGCCGTTAGGTCCGTGGCTTTGGTAGGAAAAGCTACCGGCGAGCATGTTGGCATGTGCCAATGGCATGCGTGGCGTTAGGGCCGTGGCTTTGGTAAGAAAATCTACCGGCGAGCATGTTGGCATGTGCCAATGGCATGCGTGGCCGTTAGGGTCGTGGCCTTGGTAAGAAAAGCTACCAGCGAGCATGTTGGCCTGTGCCAATGGCATGCGTGGCCGTTAGGGCGTGGCTTTGGTAAGAAAAGCTACCGGCGAGCATGTTGGCATGTGTCAATGGCATGCGTGGCCGTTAGGGCCGTGGCCTTGGTAGGAAAAGGCTTGTGAGCATGTTGGCATGTGCCAATGGCATGCTGTGGCCGTTAGGGCACGTAGCTTTGGTAGGAAAAGCTATCAGCGAGCATGTTTGGCATGTGCCAATGGCATGCGTGGCCGACTTGACCTATTTGCACGTTTTGCAAGCCTAGGGCGCTATATTTGGCATGTGCCAATGGCATAGCGGCTTGGAAATATGGCTTATGGTACGTGTTCGCATGTGCCAATGGCACATACGGCCGTGTTGACCTAGTTGCACGTTTTGCAAGCCTAGGGCGCTATATTTGGCATGTGCCTATGGCATAGCGGCTTAGTTTGGCATGGTTGCCAATGAGTGCGATATGTAGTTTGGTTTTGGCGTCGCTGCCATGGTGCGCATTAATGCGGCTTGGTTTTGGCGTCGTTGCCCGGGTGCTGTGGTGTGCGGCTTGGTTTGGCATTGTTGCCATGGTGCGCGGTGTGCGGCTTGGTTTTGGCGTCGTTGCCATGGTGAGCGATATGCGGCTTGGTTTGGCGTCGTTGCCATGGTGCGCGGTGTGCGGCTTGGTTTGGCATTGATGCCATGGTGCGCGGTGTGCGGCTTGGTTTTAGCGTCGTTGCCATGGTCTTTGATATGCGGCTTGGTTTGGCATCGTTGCCATGGTGCTGTGATGTGCGGCTTGGTTTGGCATTGTTGCCATGGTGCGCGATGTGCGGCTTGGTTTGGCATTGTTGCCATGGTGCGCATGTGCGGCTTGGTTTTAGCGTCGTTGCCATGGTGCGCGATATGCGGCTTGGTTTGGCATCGTTGCCATGGTGCTGATATGCGGCTTGGTTTTGGCATCGTTGCCATGGTGCGCAGATGTGCGGCTTGGTTTGGCATTGTTGCCATGGTGCGCAGGTGTGGCTTGGTTTGGCATTATTGCCATGGTGCACAGTGTGCGGCTTGGTTTGGCATTGTCGCCATGGTGCGCAGTGTGCGGCTTGGTTTTGGAATTAGGGTTCTGTGTCGAAAACCCTAATCTGGTATTTTGAAAAAAATACCCATATTAATTATTTACACATGAGTTAAATGCTCTTAGTTAATGTGTTGCGGGTAACACTAGGTCATGGGTTTTTACGATTTTACCCCTTGTTTAAAAACCACCATCAACATTAAGTCCCCCTGCTTAGCTCGGAGCAGGGAGCTTTGTTGCGAGGTAAGCATAAGATGGTGACAAACTATCAGCAGACAAACCGTAAAGAGAATTGAGGAGGTTTGTCGACCTTTTTATAAATAGGATTTGGAATCCTTGCCTCGGCGCTTTTTTCTCAAATGGGGAGAGGTCATGATTCGGGAAGTCAGCATCATTGAGACAGAAAGGCGACATTGAGAAAGTTGACGTGAGTTAGGAAGGCTGAGCGTGTTAGGCGGGTGGGGCCGGCGCAAGGTAGGGGAAGGCTGTGCGTGCTTGCTAAAGTGACTTGGGCGGTCATTGGGAAGTTGGCGTGAGTTGGGAAAAGCGGCGTGCTAGTGGTGGGACCGGCGCAAGGTAGGGAAGTGGCGTGCTTGGCTGGCGTGACTTGATGGGATCGGTGTGAACAAGGAGGGAGTAGGTGTTTCTACGAGATAGCAAAGTTTCCTTATTTTGCCTTTCCTTCACGCTGCTTCGATTAGGGCATCGTTCATGCCAAAAAATAAGGAAGCGTTATGTCCCTCATTGCTTCCTTTCCTTTTAAAGGTTCTGTATTCAAACCCAACGCAACCGCATCATCTCCTCGTTTGAGAAAAGGTTCTTCTTGTTGAATTTCTCTCTTTGTCATGTCACGCATATTCGAATCATCTTCTAACCGATCGGGTTCTCCGGATGAAGGCGCGAGGTCGACTCTTGCATGAGCATCCCAACAAAGGTTATTCGGGTTAAGAAAATCATCAGGTATGTTTTCTTCTTCTTTGTGGATCATCGTACACTTTACCGCTTGTTGTATAAATGGAAAATTTCCCTTTTGTGCGAGAGATATCTGTTGGAGCATGTGTCTTGTTATCGGCGAGGATGACCTAGTCGTTCCCCTTCCTTCGAATCCATTCTTGTTGATCTTTGAGACTTGGAGGACGCTGATTTAGGGCTCTATCTTACGAAATAGGATGCGGAGAAGTCCCGGTCATACGCCGGTTTGATATGATGGAATGGATGATTACGTAAATGTAACCTTACGGCGTGCTTTTGGAGTTTTCGGTGCACATGTACGGATTCATGTTGAGAAATTCCCGCGGCTCGTAAAACCTCGATAGTGATGATGTTGAAATCGGTAATAACCTGGTTGAGGAGTGAAAGCATCTCACGCTGGTAGTCCCCATGCATGACCTACTTTCATTATATCGCCTTGAATCCCCCCTCCACGGGATTTGATATAAGCCTATCGTACTCTTCTGGATGTGACACTGGGATGCTCAGAAATTACATGATGACATATTCCGGATAGTGCAGGCTCGGGATCCTCCGCGGCCTCGTAAAGTGTTGAAGGCGTCTTCTAGACAGAGAGGTGATGATGTTCTTGCGTTGCACCCTTGAAGAGTAGAGGACCTTGTTGTGGGTACGGATTTTTGGTGGACTGTTCTTCGTAGCTTTGACGGTGAAGGGATCCCGTGTATATCTTAGTTCTCAAGTATGGTTTCGTGTTTCCATCTTTGTAGTAATTGTTCTGCTGGTGAAGCTCAATTTTGGTATCAACGAATGAGGGGCAACGAGTTCTTGGTAGGAGATGTAATCGGGAGAAACTACATTGTCGTGGTAACAAAGTAGGTTGGCTGATATTCTATGGGCTTAGTGGACGTAAAAGGATTGTTTGGATGCGTAAGCGAAGCAAACTATCCATGATCACGAGTTTTGGCGAGATGGATTAAAAGGTGTCCATGACTACGAAGATTGGTGGTTGTGACTATGTTCCTTGATATGGGGAGTGTGGCGGCACGACCCTTTGCGGGAAGGAGTGGAATTGAAGCGAACGTTGAAGCGAAGCGGCTGCGAAACGTTGATGCGTAGCTACTACGGAGAGAACGTTGATGCGGAGCTACTTACAGAGAGAACGTTGAAAGCGACATCTTGCAACTCTCGAGCCTTGACGGCTACCATTTTGAAGTCGGAGGCCGCGTCACGTTCTGTCAAACTCGACATCCCTCAAGAGAAAAGAGGTTAGAGTCCCCGGTTACATCGTCGATCGTGCTTTCTAGGAGAGGTTGGGGTTTGGGAACGGCTTCGGCCGGGAAAACCTTTCTTTCGATGCGGTGCGGTTGAGAGATGCAAATATGTCTTGATGTTATGCCTTGGAGAAATATAGAATCTCACATAACTTGTTTCATCATAGATGCGACTTTGTGGGCGAAGTTCCAATTATGAGGGTCCGTGAGCGGAAGAAGGGTCTCCGTGAACTCGGGAGAGTTGTTGATTTCCATTGCTTTCGATTTTGGAGAAGTCCTTCCTGATCTTCACGTGTGACGAAATTGGATTGCTTATCCCCTTCTACTGGTCGCTCAAGAGCAACGCTAGCCTCTTCATCTATAAAGCGCGTCCTGCTGAAGTATCTTTCGTCTTTTCATCGAATCAACGAGTGCTAAAAGGAGTGGCTTCTTAGGATCTTCCAGTATCTTTCCACGATGGTGGAGTAGCATCTCTGGTGACGGTTGGAGCTTTCATGCTTGAAGAACCGTTGGGGTGGCGGAAGTAGCTGCAGTTGCAGTGATCGTAAGTGTATCGTGCGGGAGATGACATGGTTTTGATCACGAAGTCTTGGAGCCATGGCGCTGTTTGAAGGGCGAGGATGGTCTTTGGAAGGGCGCAAGATGTTAGCCATTTGGAAGGATGCTGTTGTTAGCACAAAGTGTGAGTCTGCTGCTGGCGCGCATGCGCGTGCGGCATGTGTGCAGTAAGCGCGTCGGCAAACACGTCGGCAAACACGTCGATCTTAAGCGGCATGCGCGTCGGCAAAGCGTGCATCAGGTAAGCGCATCCCAGGAAACGCGCGTGCGGTAGTGGCTACCGGATCGTCTTGGAATGGGCGCCCGACTTGGTGTGGACGGCTTGGCGTGGCTTGGACTTGTTCTGCGGGCCCGTTGCCTCTTCCCATACGTAGCTCAAACAGAAATCCTTTCCTTATTCAAATTCAAAAAGTGTTATGCTTATGAAATGGGTTGGCTCCCCTTTTTACCTCGTATCTTTGTTATCACGTCATGGTGTTAGCGGTAGCAGTAGTGACAAAGTGGGCAAGCATGTCCATGACTATGTACTCCCAGCGTTTCTCTTTCAATTTATTTTATTGTTTTCTTGTCTTTGGTGTAAACCGTAGCCATAGGTATGCCTTTCGTAAACTTGTGGAAATACTTCGTCATAAATAATTCTTCAAATGTCAACATGTAGTAACGTCTGCTAATAGTGACAGTAATTATTATTGTGCAAAGTAGGTATGTACGGGTAGGTGAATTTTTTTTTTTTTTTTTTTTGAAAGGCAAACAAAGCGCTTGGTTTATGGTTTTTGTCTTCTGGATTTCTTGGGTTGATAGATAAATGTTAGCTTTTGAGGATATTGGATTATTTCGGGATGAATGGTTTTGATAATATGACTACGATTATGTGTTTGGGAAAGGAATATTGCTTTTATGAAAGTGTGTGCTAGCAATAGGCACAATACTAAATAGTATGGCGGTTTACTAAGAGCCTAAAACCATTCGTATATCTTGCGTGATCTAAATTTACTCACTTCATAGGTTTTGTGAAACGCCCCTCTCCATGTAAAAGGCGGCTTTCTTTGGTAGCATTGTCGACAAGTCCCCAATGTCAGTAGCATCTTGGCGAGGCCCAGATTCCTCATGTAGTTTTTACAACTGGTCGCAGGTCGTCTGGTGGTTGAGTCGGATCGAGTGGTAGCATCTTCGGCAAGTCCCAGTTTTCTCGTGTAGTTTTTACAACTAGTAACAGGTTTCCTGGTAGTTGCGTCGGATTGAGTAGCCTTCCCTACCATCTTGACATCGGGTGAAGAACGAGATTGACAGATCGACATTGTAGCCGATAGATCAATCCTCCCGCTGTGGTCGCCAATTGTTTATGGGTAAAAATCGTTTCTGCCGATTTCGGTGATTTCGGTAGGTGAGTGAGAAACTGGTTCAAACCCTAAACAAATGTGCTGCACGTGAGCATTTTATAGATTCGAGAGATCAATCTGTACAAGTCCGGCCTAAACCAAGAAATGGCCGTTCGGACTTGCTTGGTCACAAAGTGGAGGAGAAGGGTTGATTTGGGGAGGAAGCAAAGAAAGGTGTTGAGACCAGAATAGTGCGGGAGAGTAGTGTCTCGACTTGTATCGAAAGTGGAAGCTTGTAAGCTTGCAAGAGATGAAAGCTTTTTGGAAAGCTTGCAAAGTTTCCTTTTACGAGAGTGTAGTATTTTTCTCACGACCTAGACTTGTCGTCTGGTGGAAATAGGTAAGACCTATTTATACAAGTCGAGATTGAAACGTACCCTGGTCTCATGAAGGAAGAGAGTAAAGGGTGAAATAATGGGAGGAGGTGGTAACCACATGGTGTTAATGGGTGAAAACGTTTTCACTATTATTTCCTCATTTATTTGGACCGCTTTATTCCTTTTCACGCTTTCTTAATGTGAGAGCGTAGTGTCTGGCTAAGCTGTGACCGCCAAACCAAAACCCCGGGAAAGCATCCCCGGTTTGTGTTGATATCTCGTTGGTTGCACCTTGAGTGCAAGTGGCGCTTCTAGTGGCGCGTGTGGCATGTGCGGAATGCCCTTGTTGCGGGTTGTACTTCGAGCGCAAGTGGCTATACGAGCTGCTAGTGGCGTGCGTGGCATGTGCCAATGGCATGTGCGGAATGCCTTGGTGGTAGGTTGTACGTTGAGTGTAAGTGGCAATGCCGAAAGCTGCTAGTGGCGTGTGTGGCATGTGTGGGAATGCCTTGGTGGTAGCTTGCACGGTTTGCAAGTAAGCCTACCCAGCGTGTGTGTTTGGCATGTGCCAATGGCATGTGCGGAATGTCTTGGTGGTAGGTTGCACGGTTTGCAAGTTAGGCTACCAACAGCGTGTGTGTTTGGCATGTGCCAATGGCATGCGTGGCCTTAGGGTCGTGGCCTTGGTAGGAAAAGCTACCAGCGAGCATGTTGGCATGTGCCAATGGCATGCGTGGCCGTTAGGGCCGTGGCCTTGGTAGGAAAAGCTACCAGCAAGCATGTTGGCATGTGCCAATGGCATGCATGGCCGTTAGGGCGTGGTCTTGGTAAGAAAAAGCTACCGGCGAGCATGTTGGCATGTGCCAATGGCATGCGTGGCCGTTAGGGCCGTGGCTTTAGTAAGAAAAGCTTGCGAGCATGTTGGCATGTGCCAATGGCATGCGTGGCCGTTAGGGCCGTGGCTTTGGTAAGAAAATCTACCAGCGAGCATGTTGGCATGTGCCAATGGCATGCGTGGCCGTTAGGGCCGTGGCTTTGGTAAGAAAAAGCTACCAGCGAGCATGTTGGCATGTGCCAATGGCATGCGTGGCGTTAGATTAGTGGCCTTGGTAGGAAAAGCTACCAGCGAGCATGTTGGCATGTGCCAATGGCATCGTGGCCGTTAGGGCCGTGGCCTTGGTAGGAAAAGCTACCGGCGAGCATGTTGGCATGTGCCAATGGCATGCGTGGCCGTTAGGGAAAGTAGTTGGCATGTGCCAATGGCAAAAATGGCTACCGGCGAGCATGTTTGGCATGTGCCAATGGCATGCGTGCCGACTTGACCTATTTGCACGTTTTGCAAGCCTAGGGCGCTATATTTGGCATGTGCCAATGGCATAGCGGCTTGGAAATATGGCTTGTGGTGCGTGTTGGCATGTGCCAATGGCACATACATCCGTGTTAACCTAGTTGCACGTTTTGAAAGCCTAGGGCGCTATATTTGGCATGTGCCTATGGCATAGCGGCTTAGTTTGGCATGGTTGCCAATGAGTGCGATATGTAGTTTGGTTTTGGCGTGTTGCCATGGTGCGCATTGTGCGGCTTGGTTTTGGCGTCGTTGCCATGGTCTTGCGGTGTGCGGCTTGGTTTGGCATTGTTGCCATGGTGCGCGGTGTGCGGCTTGGTTTTAGCGTCGTTGCCATGGTGAAGCGTGATGCGGCTTGGTTTTGGCGTCGTTGCCATGGTGCATGATGTGCGGCTTGGTTTGGCATTGTTGCCATGGTGCGAAGATGTGCGGCTTGGTTATGGCGTCGTTGCCATGGTGTGATGTATGCGGCTTGGTTTGGCATCGTTGCCATGGTGCGATGTGCGGCTTGGTTTGCATTGTTGCCATGGTGCGCAGATGTGCGGCTTGGTTTTGGCATTGTTGCCATGGTGCGCGATGTGCGGCTTGGTTTTGGCGTCGTTGCCATGGTGCTTGGTATGCGGCTTGGTTTGGCATCGTTGCCATGGTGCGATATGCGGCTTGGTTTGGCATCGTTGCCATGGTGCGCAATGTGCGGCTTGGTTTGGCATCGTTGCCATGGTCGCGATGTGCGGCTTGGTTTGGCATTGTTGCCATGGTCGCAGTGTGCGGCTTGGTTTGGCATTGTTGCCATGGTGCACGTGTGCGGCTTGGTTTGGCATTGTCGCCATGGTGCGCAGTGTGCGGCTTGGTTTTGGAATTAGGGTTACGTCAGGTCGAAAACCCTAATCGGGTATTTTGAAAAAAATACCCCTATTAATTATTTACACACGAGTTAAATGCTCTTAGTTAATGTGTTGCGGGTAACACTAGGTCATGGGGTTTTACGATTTTACCCCTTGTTTAAAAACCACCATCAACATTAAGTCCCGCTTAGCTCGGAACGGGGAGTTTTGTTGCGAGGTAAGCATAAGATGGTGACAAACTATTAACAGCAAACCGTAAAGAGAATTGAGGAGGCTTGTCTGACCTTTTATAAATAGGATTTGGAATCCTTGCCTCTGGCAGTTTTGCTCAAATCGGGAGGCTGGCGCAACTGGGAAGTCAGCATCATTGAGAGACAGGAAACTGGGCGGCATTGAGAAGTTGACGCGAGTTAGGAAACTGGGCGTGTTAGCTGGTGGGACCGGCGCAAGGTAGGGAAGCTGTGCGTGCTTGCTGACGTGACTTGGGCGATCATTGGGAAGTTGGCGTGAGTTGGGAAAAGCGGCGTGCTAGCCGGGTGGGACCGGCGCAAGGTAGGGAAGCCGAGCGTGCTTGTGACGGCGTGACTTGATGGGATCGGTGTGAACAAGGAGGGAGTAGGTGTTTCTCTGAGATAGCAAAGTTTCCTTATTTTGCCTTTCCTTCACGCGGGCGGCTTCGATTAGGGCATCGTTCATGCCAAAAAATGCGAAGCGTTATGTCCCTCATTGCTTCCTTTCCTTTTAAAGGTTCTCGTATTCAAACCCAACGCAATTGCATCATCTCCCTCGTTTGAGAAAAGGTTCTTCTTGTTGAATTTCTCTCTTTGTCATGTCACGCATATTCGAATCATCTTCTAACCGATCGGGTTCTCCGGATGAAGGCGTGAGGTCCGACTCTTGCATGAGCATCCCAACAAAGGTTATTCGGGTTAAGAAAATCATACGGTATGTTTTCTTCTTCTTTGGCGGACTGTCGTACACTTTACCGCCGCTTGTTGTATAAATGGAAAATTTTCCTTTTGTGCAGAGATATCCTGTTGGAGCATGTGTCACCGTTATCGACGAGGATGACCTAGTCGTTCCCCTTCCTTCGAATCCGTTCTTGTTGACTGCTGAGACTTGGAGGACCCGATTTAGGGCTCTATCTTACGAAATGGGATGCGGCGAGAAGTCCCCGGTCATACTTCGGTTTGATATGATGGAATGGATGATTACGTAAATGTAACCTTCCTCGGCGTGCTTTTGGAGTTTTCGGTGCACATGTACGGATTCATGTTGAGAAATTCCGCGGCTCGTAAAACCTCGATAGTGATGATGTTGAAATCGGTAATAACCTGGTTGAGGGGGTGAAAGCATCTCACGCCTGGTAGTCCCCATGCATGACCTACTTTCATTATATCGCCTTGAATCCCCCTCCACGGGATTTGATATAAGCCTATCGTACTCTTCTGGATGTGACTTTGGGATGCTCGAAATTACATGATGACATATGCGGATAGTGCGAGGCTCGGGATCCTCCGCGGCCTCGTAAAGTGTTGAAGGCGTCTTCTAGACAGAGAGGTGATGATGTTGTTACGCTGCACCTTTGAAGAGTAGAGGACCTTGTTGTGGGTACGGATTTTTGGTGGGGTTGTTCTTAGTAGCTTTGACAGGTGAAGGGATCCCGTGTATATCTTAGTTCTCAAGTATGGTTTACGTGTTTCCATCTTTGTAGTAATTGTTCTTTGCGGTGAAGCTCTGGTTGGTATCAACGAATGAGGGCAACAGTTCTTGGTAGGAGATGTAATCGGGAGAAACTACATTGTCGTGGTAACAAAGTAGGTTCATTGATATTCTATGGGCTTCCGTGGACGTAAAAGGATTGGCTGGATGCGTAAGCGAGCAAACTGTCCATGATCACGAGTTTTGGCGAGATGGATTAAAAGGTGTCCATGACTACGAAGATTGGCTGGCTGTGACTATGTTCCTTGATATGGGGAGTGTGGCGGCACAACCCTTTGCAGGAAGGAGTGGAATTGAAGCGAACGTTGAAGCGAAGCCGCTGCTGGAGAACGTTGATGCGTAGCTACTTCTGGAGAGAACGTTGATGCGGAGCTACTTCTAGAGAGAACGTTGAAACGACATCTTGCAACTCTCAGAGCCTTGACGGCTACCATTTTGAAGTCGGAGGCCGCGTCACGTTCTGTCAAACTCGACATCCCTCAAGAGAAAGAGGTTAGGAGTCCCCGATTACATCTGTCGATCGTGCTTTCTAGGAGAGGTTGGGGTTTGGGAACAGCTCCCGGTTTGGAAACGCCTTTGCTTTCCGATGCGGTGCGGTTGAGAGATGCAAATATGTCTTGATGTTATGCCTTGGAGAAATATAGAATCTCACATAACTGTTTCATCATAGACTGTACGACTTTGTGGGCGAAGTTCCAATTATGAGGGTCCCGACAGAAGAAGGGTCTCCGTGAACTCAGGAGAGTTGTTGATTTCCATTGCTTTCGATTTTGGAGAAGTCCTTCCTGATCTTCACGTGCGACGAAATTGGATTGCTTATCCCCTTCTACTGGTCGCTCAAGAGCAACGCGAGCCTCTTCATCTATAAAGCGCGTCCTGCTGAAGTATCTTTCGTCTTTTCATCGAATCAACAGTGCTAAAAGGAGGTCGGCTTCTGAGGATCTTCGAGTATCTTGCCCCGATGGTGGAGTAGCATCTACGGTGACGGTTGGAGCTTTCATGCTTGAAGAACCGTTGGGGTGGCGGAAGTGGCTCGGTTACGGTGATCGTAAGTGCATCGTGCGAGAGATGACACGGTTTTGATCACGAAGGCGCCGGAGCCATGGCGCTGTTTCGAAGGGCGAGGATGGTCTTTGGAAGGGCGCAAGATGTTAGCGCTAGAAGGATGCAAGCTATTAGCACAAAGTGTGGTCTGCGGCTGGCATGCGCGTGCGACATGTGTGTGCACAGCAAGCGCGTCGGCAAACACGTCGGCAAGCGCGGCATGCGTGTCACGGGCAAGCGCGTCGTAAGCGCATCCGGGAAACGCGTTGTCGGTGCGCTGGATCGTCTTGGAATGGGCGCCGACTTGGTGTGGACGACGGCAGCGTGGCTTGGACTTGTTCTGCGGGCCCAGCTTGCCTCTTCCCATACGTAGCTCAAACAGGAAATCCTTTCCTTATTCAAATTCAAAAAGTGTTATGCTTATGAAATGGGTTGGCTCCCCTTTTTACCTCGTATCTTTGTTATCACGTCATGGTGTTAGCGGTAACGCGGTAGTGACAAAGTGGGCAAGCATGTCCCAGCTATGTACTCCAGCGTTTCTCTTTCAATTTATTTTATTGTTTTCTTGTGCTGGTGTAAACCGTAGCCATAGGTATGCCTTTCGTAAACTTGTGGAAATACTTCGTCATAAATAATTCTTCAAATGTCACTGTAGTAACGTCTGCTAATAGTGACAGGTAATTATTATTGTGCAAAGTAGGTATGTACGGGTAGGTGAATTTTTTTTTTTTTTGAAAGGCAAACAAAGCGCCTGGTTTATGGTTTTTGTCTTCCTGGATTTCTTGGGTTGATAGATAAATGTTAGCTTTTGAGGATATTGGATTATTTCTGGGATGAATGGTTTTGATAATATGACTCTGATTATGTGTTTGGGAAAGGAATATTGCTTTTATGAAAGTGTGTGCTAGCAATAGGCACAATACTCAGTAGTATGACGGTTTTACTAAGAGCCTAAAACCATTCGTATATCTTCTTGTGAGTCTAAATTTACTCACTTCATAGGTTTTGTGAACACGCCCCTCTCCATGTAAAAGGCGGCTTTCTTTGGTAGCATTGTCGGCAAGTCCCCAATCAGTAGCATCTTTTCGCGAGTCCCCGGTTTCCTCATGTAGTTTTTACAACCCAGTAACCGGTCGTCTGGTGGTTGAGATCGGATCGAGTGGTAGCATCTTGACAAGTCCCCGGTTTTCTCGTGTAGTTTTTACAACTAGTAACAAGGTTGCTGGTAGTTGCGTCGGATTGAGTAGCCTTCCCTACCATCTTGACATTTGGGTCGAAGAACGAGATCGGCAGGTCCGACATTGTAGTAGATAGATCAATCCTCCATTGTGGTCGCCAATTGTTTATGGGTAAAAATCGTTTCGCGATTTTGGTGATTTCGGTAGGTGAGTGAGAAAGTGGTTCAAACCCTAAACAAATGTGCTGCACGTGAGCAATTTATAGATTCGAGAGATCAATCTGTACAAGTCCGGCCTAAACCAAGAAATGGCCGTTCCGAGACTTGCCGGTCACAAAGTGGAGGAGAAGGGTTGATTTGGGGAGGGAAGCAAAGAAAGGTGTTGAGACCGAGAATAGTGCAGGGAGAGTAGTGTCTCGACTTGTATCGAGAAAGTGGAAGCTTGAGTAAGCTTGCAAGAGATGAAAGCTTTTGGAAAGCTTGCAAAGTTTCCTTTTACGAGAGTGTAGTATTTTTCTCTGACCGAGACTTGTCGTCTGGTGGAAATAGGTAAGACCTATTTATACAAGTCGAGATTGAAACGTACCTGGTCTCATGAAGGAAGAGAGTAAAGGGTGAAATAATGGGAGGAGGTGGTAACCACATGGTGTTAATGGGTGAAAACGTTTTCACCATTATTTCCTCATTTATTTGACCGCTTTATTCCTTTTCACGCTTTCTTAATGTGAGCGTAGTGTCTGCCGCAAGTTGTGACCGCCAAACCAAAACCACTGGAAAGCGTCCCCCGGTTGTGTTGATATCTCGTTGGTTGCACCTTGAGTGCAAGTGGCGCTGCTAGTGGCGCGTGTGGCATGTGCCATTGGCATGTGCGAATGCCCTTGTTGCGGGTTGTACTTCGAGTGCAAGTGGCAATGCCGAGGACGCTAGTGGCGTGCGTGGCATGTGCCAATGTCATGCGAATGCCTTGGTGGTAGGTTATACGTTGAGTGTAAGTGGCAATGCCGAGTCTGCTAGTGGCGTGTGTGGCATGTGCCAATGGCATGTGCGGAATGCCTTGGTGGTAGGTTTCACGGTTTGCAAGTTAGGCTACCGGCGTGTGTGTTTGGCATGTGCCCCAATGGCATGTGCGAATGCCTTTGTAGGTTGCACGGTTTGCAAGTTAGGCTACCATCGTGTGTGTTTGGCATGTGCCAATGGCATGCGTGGCCGTTAGGGTCGTGGCCTTGGTAGGAAAAGCTACCGAGAGAGCATGTTGGCATGTGCCAATGGCATGCGTGGCCGTTAGAGGCCGTGGCCTTAGTAGGAAAAGCTACCGGCGAGCATGTTGGCATGTGCCAATGGCATGCGTGGCCGTTAGGGTCGTGGCCTTGGTAAGAAAAAGCTACCGACGAGCATGTTGGCATGTGCCAATGGCATGCGTGGCCGTTAGGGCCGTGGCTTTGGTAAGAAAAGCTACCCGCCGAGCATGTTGGCATGTGCCAATGGCATGCGTGGCCTTTAGGGCCGTGGCCTTGGTAAGAAAAGCTACCCGGCGAGCATGTTGGCATGTGCCAATGGCATGCGTGGCCGTTAGGGCCGTGGCTTTGGTAAGAAAAGCTACCGGCGAGAATGTTGGCATGTGCCAATGGCATGCGTGGCCGTTAGGGCCGTGGCCTTGGTAGGAAAAGCTACCAGCGAGCATGTTGGCATGTGCCAATGGCATGCGTGGCCGTTAGGGCCGTGGCCTTGGTAGGAAAAGCTACCAGCGAGCATGTTGGCATGTGCAATGGCATGCGTGGCCGTTAGGGCCGTGACTTTGGTAGGAAAAGCTACCAGCGAGCATGTTTGGCATGTGCCAATGGCATGCGTGGCCGACTTGACCTAGTTTCACGTTTTGCAAGCCTAGGGCGCTATATTTGGCATGTGCCAATGGCATAGCGGCTTGGAAATATGGCTTGTGGTACGTGTTGGCATGTGCCAATGGCACATACGACGTGTTGACCTAGTTGCACGTTTTGCAAGCCTAGGGGCGCTATATTTGCATGTGCCAATGGCATAGCGGCTTAGTTTGGCATGGTTGCCAATGAGTGCGATATGTAGTTTGGTTTTGGTGTCGCTGCCATGGTGCGCAGTGTGCGGCTTGGTTTTGGCGTCGTTGCCACGGTGCGCAGTGTGCGGCTTGGTTTGGCATTGTTGCCATGGTGCACAGTGTGCGGCTTGGTTTTGGCGTCGTTCCCATGGTGCGCAGTATGCGGCTTGGTTTGGCGTCGTTGCCATGGTGCGCAGTGTGCGGCTTGGTTTGCGTATTGCCATGGTGCGCGATGTGCGGCTTGGTTTTAGCGTCGTTGCCATGGTGCTTGATATGCGGCTTGGTTTGGCATCGTTGCCATGGTGCTTAGATGTGCGGCTTGGTTTGGCATTGTTGCCATGGTGCGCGGTGTGCGGCTTGGTTTGGCATTGTTGCCATGGTGTGCGATGTGCGGCTTGGTTTTGGCGTCGTTGCCATGGTGCGCGATATGCGGCTTGGTTTGGCATCGTTGCCATGGTGCAGATGCTTGGTCGGATGTGCGGCTTGGTTTGGCATCGTTGCCATGGTGCGGTGTGCGGCTTGGTTTGGCATTGTTGCCATGGTGCGCAGTGTGCGGCTTGGTTTGGCATTGTCGCCATGGTGGGCGATGTGCGGCTTGGTTTTGGAATTAGGGTTACGTAGAAAACCCTAATCAGCATTTTGAAAAAATACCCCTATTAATTATTTACACCTGAGTTAAATGCTCTTAGTTAATGTGTTGCGGGTAACACTAGGTCATGCGGATTTACGATTTTACCCCTTGTTTAAAAACCACCATCAACAACACTATTACAGATTAGATGTGTAATAGTAGTCTCTGACATCTACAATTATCACTCGTCACATTGTGTTTTCATAACACGCCCCATTGATTTGTCCACCACTTGTATGTCAGACAAAAGTGTAAAGATAGGCATTGAATTATGCAGCTTTCCCTTTTGTTTTATTATCATACACGTGGACTGGAATAAGGGGGTTTGGGATCTAGGTGGTTGGGGAGTTTCTGAACTTAAGTTGAAATATTCACGAATGAGAGTTTTCCAAGAAGTGTGTCCCTAACTTGAGGTCCTAAAACAGTCATACATAAACAAACCCAAATAAACGTTAACATAAATAAACAACATAAAAAATACACAATACATAAAACATAAACATTACATCAGACCGCGCCTCATTGACCAGAATTAAACACGGGATTAAACATTACATCATAAACACATAACATAACATGACATATTAAAGAGCAATAGACTGTTTAACTATTCGGCCCATTCCACCAAATTACACCAGGGACATTGCCGGAATTGTTTACCGTAGGTGTTGTTATCTTTAGAACGATGTAGTTTCATAAAAAACCTACATCCGGGCCATAGGAGCATGACGCCCCCTTTTCATGTTCAACCCTAATCATACCTTTCTCTTTGAAGTTTTTGCGGGGATGCGTTAATATTTTTATCATCTTTGGACTTGATTGCATCTTCTAACCATTGAGCCTCTTCACGACAATTATCGAGGCGGCATCGAAGGTACCTACTTTTTCCAGGTTCCTTCTAATAACAATTTGATTCTGGACAATCTCTCTGCAGGCACTTGGAATACATCAAGGGAATTGCATGGTGAATGGTCTTCAAGGAAACGGAAAGCGGACAAATTTGGTTTTTCTACACACACAATTTGTTTTCCCTTGCGATTAGAATTCATTTTTATCCGTCTAAATTCGAAGAAGCGTTTTATGTTTGATGGTGTGTTTCTATGAGTGTATTTATAGGCAAAAATAATTATTATTTATAAATGAAATCCCCCTTAAAAAATCTTGTCGTTATAGTGTGTTGATAAGGATAACAAGATTTCTATCAGAAGTATCGTTATCCAAAACAGCGTCTGGATGACTTAATGGCAACTGCATAAGCCGAGTAGTACGAGTTTTTTATCTACATAACTGAGCTATGTTCAACCAGAGTTCTATTTGAGAAAGTATACGAAAATAACTCGGCGTTTAACATTACAGTTAAGCCGGGTGTAGGAAAAAAGGTCAAACAAATATTTAACAGACCACGAGTTTGTAAACGCGTTTAAAGAATTTGCAGATTCAATATGCGTGCCACGTTGAGTTCAAACTGCGTGCGAAGAATATTCCGTGGATTTTTTTATCATACGCAGTTTGTAACTACGTTTTTATGCTTTTCCATACGCAGTTTGAAACTGCGTACCTTGGGTACTTCCAACTTGGATCCAAGCTGAAAGCAGCACTCGTTCTGGATGTGGGCGACTGTTCACAGATTTACGACACATCTATAGTGCCTAAAGTGGGATCTTGGTCTGGATGTGGGCAACTGCTGGTAAGCCAGTGGGGGATTGTTCGTGGTCATGGCTGTTTATGGTCGTCGACGTGGCAAAGGAGGCTGCTAGACTTGTCAACTTTAGGAAATTATTTGCGGATTTTGTTTCCATTCGCTAGACTTGAGGCTGCTAGACTTGTCAACTTTAGGAAATTATTTGCGGATTTTGTTTCCCTCCGCTAGACTTAACTAGACAACCATCTTACGCAAACATTCTCATTTATCTAGTCCTCTTTACGCCAATTTCGATTGAATTTCGGTTGACGCATATAGACAGGGCCGGCCTCGAAGAGGAAGCAGGAAAGCTCAACTTGGGGCATCAGGCCTCTAGGGGCAACAAAATACTAGTACTCTGTCATATAAAGCCTGCCAACTGTGAAAAGAATTGGGACAGATATGAAGATTGGAGAAGTAGTTTTAGTGTTTTACAAACGATTGAAAATCGTTTTCCGTTGGTGTTGCTTGAATTTCTGGATGTTTTTAGTTTTTAAGAAGTTCTTTGATCTCGAATAAGTTTCGGGTTTTAGGTAATATTAGGTACCGTTATGTGTATGTGATTTATTTAAAGTTTCGGAGATTCAGTTACGATTCTATTTTACAGGGATTTTGTTTGATTTATCTAACTCTATTCTATATTTCGGGGATCTGGGTTCGAATTAGTCGACTCCAAATCAATTTCCACTTTTTCTACATGTTCACATAGAGCATGCTTTCTTGTTATGATAACATCTATGGTTCAAACCTTGCCTAGAACTCCTGCTCCAGAAACACACAATATGTGACAGGCTTCTTTTTTCGTCTTCCTATCCTCTGTGAAATTTGGACACTATCCTATTTAAATACGTTATCCATAGATAATGGATCATAGATGATCAAATGTTTAACCGGACATCTTTCCGAAATGACATTGTCAAGGTTTCAAATTACCGCCTGAGACGATACCGATCGGAAATTAACTGCACTGGCCACATGTTGTAGCCAGACTCCAGATACTCCAGATATTAGTCTCTACAACAGATCCACAAAGACGAACGATGGGCCGGTTATGGGCTTTTATGCTATCTCAAGCTTATTAGGGTTTGAGATTCCGAAAATGACATATAAAATGTGAGTTCGACTAGTGTCTCCTTCCCTAAACAGAACGCTGTAGTCCCCATTCCTCTCTCTCTGTCTCAAAATCTAGATCTAGTCTTCAACTCTTCACTCTCAAGATTTGTTCTACTGAAATTCTCTTTATAATTTACAAAAGGTTATGAATGAAATACAGGTTTTATCTGGGATCTCTCGGATACTCCATATATCGTCCATCCTTGTTCACAAGCATAATGATTTCTCCTCTCACATGAAAACTCGACTCTAGTGGAAGGCTGGTCCAATAGCTAGAGATCAGGATCTTGTCCCATCAGATTCAGGGAAAAGTGGTGCACTGAAATATGAAATATCTTTTACATCACAGGTCTCTGTTCACTAGTTTGTTACCCTCTTAACCATATAAGAAAATCATCTCCGATTTATCATTATCTTGGTGATTGTTATTCATAATAAATGTTTTTGTCTCCGGCTATTATGTAAATCTGAACAAATCAATTTTTCATAGAAGAGTGTTATGATTATCTAAATCACTGCTTGTGTGTATTTAATTGAAATGTTATTCGTGAAAGATGACCGGATCCATGTGGATGTGAAAGAATTTAAGATTTCATGCCGTTTGCAGTCAATCATTACTACTACTCATTCTGCAAGAATGAGAGAAAGGCATTAACCAAACCTGAAATTGACTAATTGAAAATGCAATTCCATTCATGTGCTTGGTTGATAGATGACATTTCTTGAAATGATCATCTTAATTAGGTTCCCCTGAACGAGGGATTCTAATCTGATGCAATTCCCGTTCATGTGTTTGTTTCATCATTTCGACCCTAATGAACCAAATAGGATTCATATTCATATTTCGAGTGATGCAAGGGCGAAGGCTTCACAAATAAGTATAGTCAAACTTAGATAAGTAGTCTTCACCAAACAGAATGGAAACCAACAACACTAAAACTCAAGTAACAAAGATCAAGTATACTCAAGAACATAACGATATTTCATCAAACCAACAACAATCAAGTACTCAATGTCATAAACAGATCAATTCTCATGAAACTAGACTCTCAATCGGTGTTGATACCTGGAGTGAAATTACAGATGGAAACCCAAAAGATACTATTACTCATGCAAACATAACTCATAAAAAACCCAACCTTACAAAAACGAAACCCATCATCCACTTGATATTCAGAAACCTTCATCCATGGAAAAGAAAAGGCAACAACATTTTGCTTCAAGACTTTCTACCTCTCTTCTTTGCCTTTGACAATGAAGCCCCGCCCTTAACCTTCTTAACTTTTCCCCTCCTTTTCCCTTTTAGCTTACAATCTTCTTTGTTTTCCTCCTATGCTTCTATGATTGAAGTGGTGTCTGAATCTAAATCTATAACCTCCTGCCTCCTAACCACTGAAGTAACAAAAGTTGGCCATGGCACAGGGAAAACCTCTCCATCAGCGCGTGCAAGCATGTCGATTTCTTACTACGAGGCACCCATGTCTTGAAGATTAGAACAGTATACGGGGGGTTTATGGTTATATGCATATCTTAGTTTTTGGTCTCTGCCATGTCTTTACTCTGAAATTTCTTCTCGTATGAAAACCTGTTCTTCTTAACAGGTATCTATGTCTTCAAAAACTCTTTTAAACTCGATTATATAGACCCAAATAGGAATAGGCATTTAATTCATTCTCAGTTTTTGAACCATAAGTCGGTCAAAATCTCTTTAGCGTCCATAATTTTCATTCCTCATAGTCTTTTCTTGCAATGGAAAACAGGGGTGTTTTAACTCACACTACTAATCCGTCTATTGATTTCCCAACGTTTTTGCGGGTAAGAACCATCCCGTGGCCTCCCTTATCCGTGCTCCGATCCGGTCCACACAGTTCACTTTGACTTTGGTCCTTGGGATATGGGTTTGCCTTTGTCACTATCCTCTTTGCTATGTCGTACATTCTCGGGCACATGGCCTCCGGCTCTAAACGCACTCCACCAAAAACCTCGGTCTAGGAGACAAAGTAACCTTCAAAATTGTCCTCACTCTAAAAGTTTGTTCAATTCGGCATTACAAGCCAAGGAGCATTGCGCACACACCAGCTCTTGTCATACAAAAGCAACTTTCCCCCAACTGTTCTCTCCCTTTGTTTCTTTCACCATGACAAGTCGATCCACTTCCATACTCTTCATGCAGAAGCACACTAAAAAATCTTAGTACTTGGATTATCAGTAGTCACGTGAACTATTTTGTCCTTTGGTTCTGCCACCATAAAATCTCTTACCCACAAAATTCAAATATGCACCCCGTGGAGGGTACACATTACTTCCTCCCTTGAAGCAAAGAATTAAAATCATAAATAATACTCAAATTTATCATCTCTGTATGATTCAAGATTCAAGTACCAAACTTCTTTCCTAATGGCATCTACCTCTAAAGCTCACCTTTGTTGAAGAAATAACGAAGCAATGAAATCTAATCAAATTGCTCTTGATCCATTACGACTGTGGTGGTCCTTAGTAGAATTCCTTAAAACCAAAGCCAGCTCAAGACGATAAATGGAGTCTTGTTGGAAAGCTTCATACCAATATCCTAATCAATCACCGGGAAGCACAAAACTATGCAAGAAAATCTTTGGAATCTCAAAAAGAGGTGATTGTTACTCCTTTCAACAAGAAGAAGAACTTTTTTCACTTCAAATTCCATCATCTTTCTTTGATATACTTCTTGTTAACTATCCAAAACCTTGGATGATTCATGAAGCTATTTTATCCATCATTCAAATTCCCTTTGAAGAGTCCACAAAATAAGAGATGAAGAGTTTGAAAGAGTTCTCATAAGCATCACTATGAAGAGAGTACCAAATGATTATATAACTTTCGATGCTCTAGAAAGTATATCAACACCGACGAGGAAGATGGTCCTCTTCAAAGACCCATATGGAAGAGATTACTATGAAAAAAATGTTGAAGTCATGGTTGATATTGATGTTAATCATATTCTCCCTTTGGAATGATTGTATTGTTGATGGAGTTAAAGTCTGGATCGAGTTCTCATACTCCTTCAACCTTTCAAGATGTGCCGATTACAGCAGAACTCTAGACCACTCAAGAATAGCTGCACTCCTAAAAGAAGAGAAATATTAGGCTGCAAATCTTGCTTTGAGGACAACTCACCTCATTAATCCAGCTTTTAACAATCACAACTTGGAAATCACTGAAAGCTCTTCTCCTGCAACAACTAAATCTCCAAATAAAGTTGGTGTTTCAAGTCTCAATGCAAACCCATTTGCTTTGCTTGCTCGAGATCCACAACTGTCAGAGATAGAAAGGATGTCAAATATAAGACTCAAAGGAAATACTTCTCAAAGCCCTCATACTCAAGGTGTAAATTCAGTGCACACTCCTCAGGAAGCTCAGTGATTGATCCCAAGTTTCACAATCGAGCTTCACCAAGTAACAATTAACAAAAAGACTATAATGTTGCGAGGCAAGCGGGTTGGAAAATTTCTCCTATAACCCTTTCCAAAACCGAGTCAACACGATCAATTGCTATTGAAAAACAAGTTAACCATGAGCCCAAATACCCACCAGGTTTGGCCCAAATCAAATTATCCTAAAGCTACATCGAGCAAACCCTCGGTATTCCTCTAAATCCAGAGAAAATGGAAAAGAGATGAAAAGCAAAGAAACTCTACTCAAACCCTAAGCAACCAATTTGGTTATCACAACTCACCAATAGAAATAGGAAAACGAAAGGATTATCCTTCCCCTTACTCAAGCCAGAAAAAACCCAAATCTGATCCTAAGAATTCTCAAAACCCTAGTTTATGGTCCCTCTCAATCCCTAATAATCCACCGAAATTCAAAACCTAAGCTTTAACTCGGGTCTTGGAAACTTACCTAAGTGCATTAAGGGCAAAAAACCCATTAAGTCTCAAAAGGCGGTTAAAGGAACAAAGGTTGGAATCACTGGAAAGGAGCAAGGATTTAAGATGGTGATGATGGAGGTTCTTCGCTGCGGAGAAAATTTGGATGCAATCTCTAACTGAGTTTTTCTACCAATCATCTTTTCCTATTTACTTATTTACAATCAAGATGAATTTGTTTGCCTTTTATATTTAAATTACTTTTGGTATGAAGGTAGAACTTTGAATTTTTAAGTTTTGGATATCCAACAGTGTCTTACTTCGGCGATTTGTTAGACTCATAGCATAGAGCTGTCAAGGTTTAGGGCAACCCCATGGCTAAAAAAACTTGTTAACTCTCATGAACCTAATATTCTTTTCTCTACGAAACAAAACAAATGCATCATTTTGTTGAAAAAACTTGCATGACTCTCTTTTCTATAACATGGTTTGTCAAAATCTGTTGGTCTATTTGGGGGTCTTGTTGTTGCGTGGGATAACTCCACTAAACTCTCTGTTCTTTATAAGGATGATAATCGGATAAATTTGTCTTGTTTGGGATGAAAAGACTAAAGCTGAATGGGTGTTGACTTGTATGTATGGTAGCCGTATAAAGATGCTAGAAAGGATGAATCTTGGAAGTTTGTTGTTCAAATGAGTGAGACCATGATTAAACCTTGGTTAGTCTTAGGTGACCTTAATGTCATTCTTAGTCGGGGAAGAAAAAGAGGAGGAAACCAAGCTAAAGGAAGCTGATATTAGAAAATTTAATACTCTTTTCAACCAAAAGCTGGTCTAAAGGATGTAGGTTACATTGGCTTTCCTTACACTTGGTCCAACCAACAATGTGGTTCGACCTGATTGAGGAAAGATTAGATAGAGGAATAGCGAATGGATCTGGTTAACCCTTTTCCCTAATCTTTATTGTTAGACATCTAAATCACATAGGCTCGATCACTCATCTATCTTGATGAGCACTGTGACATTACATGTCAAAGAGGGTTTCAAACCCTTCAAATTTTTTGATCTTTATCGAGAATGAACAAAGATGTAGAGACATTATTAAAAACTCTTGGGAAACTAGGATCATTGGCTCTCGTGCCTTTGTTACAGTGAATAGATTAGCCCATTTTGTTAAGAAGGAAGTTAGTCGTGGAATCGTAATGATTTTGGTAAAATTAAGAATAATCTTGTTGATCTCAATAATAAGCTTGACACTTTAATGGTGACCACTCCATTAGATTAAATGACAAAAATATCATAGAAACTAAGAATGCTATTCAGAAATTGAATGATTATGAGGAAGAATTTTGGAAAATAAAAGGTAGAGAGAACTTTATAAATTTGGGGACAGAAACACTCACTACTTTCATCGAAATGCTATCATTAGGCAAAGGAGAAATAGAATTGTGGGATTATATGATAGCAACAATAATGGGTTGAAGGTAGGGATCAAATAGCTAGCTTGTCTAAATTTACATTTTGAAGCCCTTCTCACTACTTACACTCCCTGTTATTAATAAAGACATTGTCAATCTGGTTCCTACTTCTATAAGTGAGTCCGATAATATTAAGCTAATGGTCTCTCCCTCGAGGCCAGAGATCCATGATGCTCTATTTGGTATGCCTCCTAATTCTAGCCCGGGTCCAGATGGTTTCCCTGCTTGCTTTTTCCAAAAAAACTGGTGCATTGTTAAAAAGACATTATAGACACTGTTAGAGCGTTTTTTCAAAGTGGGCATATGCTCAAACAACTAAATCAAACCTTTATTTCCCTAATCCCTAAAATCCTCCACCTGTGGCCCGGTGACTATAGACCTATAAGTCTATGCAACATAACTTATAAGATTATCTCTAAAGTCATGGCCAACAGACTAAAACCTTTACTTGATAGATTGATATCTCCATATCAATCGCTTTTATCAAGCAAAGACTTATCTCGGACAACATTCTTGTTGCTCATGAGATAATACATGCTATGAGAAAGAAAAGAAAATGTAAAGCGAGTTTATGGGTCGAAAATTGACATGTCTAAGGCTTTCGATAGAGTTGAATGGGATTTTCTCATTGCAATTCTACGGAAAATGGGTTTTTGTGATGGTTGGTGCAACCTCATTCTTCAATGCATTAGTACTAGTCACTCTTCTGCCATTCTTATTAATGGTGTTCCTTGCAAGCCTTTCAAACCCACTAGGGGCCTAAGACAAGGGGACCCTCTGTCCCCTTATTTGTTCATTCTTTGCATGGAATCCTTTTCTAGAATGCTCTCACGATCTTTGAAAGTAAGGGCCTCATTTCTGGTTTTAAGATAAATAAGCATTGTCCTTCAATCGGTCATGCTCTTTCTTGACTTATTTGTTTGATTTTTCAAAAGCTAATACTTCACAAAGTAAAAACCTCTTGAAACTTTTAGAGGATTATGGTAGTACTTAAGTCGGATGATAAACTTCTTCAAATCGGCATCTTTTCCTCCTCACATATCTAATAGTCTTGGCAAAGATATCATAAACATTCTTCATGTGAAAAAAATTAGGATAAATGACAAGTATCTAGGAGGCCCTCTCTTTACGCATAAGTCTAAAATTGCTTGTTTCGATAGCCTAGCGTTAACATGGGAAGCCGTCTTAAAGGTTGGAAGAGTGAGTCTATGTCTCCTCCCTGGTAGAGGTATCATGGCCAAAACTGCCCGGAATCTTTTTTGTCTATAGTATGTCTACTTTTATCCTCCCTAAAACTACTACTAAAAGAATTGAGAATACCATACGTGACTTTTGGTGGGGCAAGCTAGGCCCTAAGAAAGGCATGTACATAAAAGGATGGCGGGGTCTTTGTAAAAGTAAGGAAAAAGGTGGTAATGGATTAAAAAAAGTAGATCTTATGAATCTTTCTCTCATTGCCAAGAATGGTTGGAGGCTTTTCCATCAACCTAATTCTATCTTTTCTAAAACCATGAAAGGAAGGTACTTCCCTTTAACTAATCCTTTTCATGCTACCTGTAATGAGGGATCCTCTTGGGCCTGGAAAGGTGTCTATAAAGGCCTTATGATTCTTAAAGATTTCACCATCAGGAAATTGGTAAAGGTACCAATGTTCATATCCGGGTGGCAATTTGGATCACGATGAAGAAGGCAAACCTATTAGACTTGCTTAGACACAGAAGTTAATCCTAGGTTCAAAATGGTGAATGAGCTAATGGTAGGCTGGTTGGAATATGGTGATCCTAAATCAGTTTTTGAATGGGATGTCATAGCTAGAATTCTTACTATCTCCCTAATCGATCTAAGGATGATACCCTTAGATGGCTGGATAATAAACAAGGAAATTTCACTAGTAAATCTCTATATAACCTCCTAGATAAAAAAGACTCTCAACCAACTGATGTGCTTGCTAAGAAAATTTGGAAGCTTGGTGTCATTCCCAGAATTCAATTTTTTATATGGAAAATGAAGAGTAACATGCTGCCATTTAGTGGTCACCTATCTAGGTATATGAGTTACATAGACCCTATCGCACTCTCTGTAATAATAGCATTGAAACAGGTGAACATTCTCTGATGTCTTGCAACTTTGCTAAAGATGTCTGGTCTCATTGCTCCCTAAGCTTAGAAACTGCTAGAAATGGTTTTAATAATCTGGAGGACTGGTGCTGTAACTGGTTCTCTTCCAATCATCCTGATACTCATTGGGGCCCTTGGGCTTGTGTTTGCGCAACCATCTGTTGGTTCATATGGAAAGGGAGATGTGATAATGTTTTTGAAAGAGCTAAACCCTGTCCTAAAACAACTACCCAAATTATTAATCATCTCAACTCTGAAATGGTGATGAAGCAAAACTATTTGGGTAGACAAAATGAAAGTTTGATGGAACCTCCAGACCAACAACTCAATCAACATATCTCTTTTGCTTACATGACCATTATGAACTCTGTCACAGGACTAACAGGCATTGGTGTTTGCATATTAGGTACCTCTGGAGAAATACTTGGCAGAAGAACCAGTGTACGAGTCCATGACGAGGAGGAAGGGGAGTGCATAGGTGTGTGAAGGAAGGGCGCCAGATTGGGCCACCCTTCTCAAGCTGCGAAGCTTCAATCTCATGGGATGCAACAAGAATATAACAACAACTCTACAAGGTGGAACTAGAAGTACCAATTTGGAGGACAAATGAAAAAATAGACCAAATCATCTTGAGTCTCAAATCTTTTGAGAAAGTCTTTGCAAAACTATCAAAAGTAGTAACTTTCTGATCTTAAAAATTTAGCGGCTATAGGCTGCAACACTCAAAGTCCTCAACTGTGGGAGGCATCTTTATTTCCAACTCTTTGTCAGTAAGTTTCTCTTTATCTATAAAAAAAAAAAAACTTAGATAAGTGATTGGGCATTATTAAGTTTGCCAAATTTTGTACTGATTTCTCTTTGGTAAAACCCCCCTTCAGCCCTTCTCTGTTTCTTCAACAGTAACATGCCATTCCTCTTCCTCCAGTGTATTCTGTGAGGGAACTCTATGCTGAAATCATAAGAAGAACTGGATTACACACTAACCCTTTCTTCTTTAATCTCTAATGTTGTTGCACTCTGAATGAAGTATCTGGGATTAATGATGAAGAGTTAGACTCATTTTCGTTTACAAGCAAGATTTCAAGACACCACTCTCTACTCCTGGGCTTATAATACACACCAACCTCCAGTACTTAATAACTCAGCTTATAACTATCAACAGTTCATCAAAAGTATGAGTTTGGTAGGTACAACGCCTTGTGCAATTGAATTAAAAGAAAAAGCAAATTAAGTATAATAAATTTTCATACTAGAAACATTTATTCATGGTAAATCAGCGGGTTTATTGCCAAAAGGTGAATTAATCTCAATCCCTTCATATGTCCGAGAGACGTTTCTTACTCAAACCAATTTCTAATTTAGTTCTCCAGTATCCTCCAACATCTCGTCTATTTCTGTCTTCTCATCTTCCATATGCTTTGTAAAATTGTCAAACATTGATGACAAATGGCATACCTAGTAGCTAGTGGTGGGTTGTCAAACATTGATGATAAATGGTATACCTAGTGGTGAGTGGTCAAGTTGTAGTTTTTCGTGTGCTGAGTGAAATTTTGGATCCGTTTTTAGAGCCTGTTTATTTCTAAAGTTTTAACAGCATGAAAATTTATGTTATAACCCGTGTGAGGTATAAGGTCATGCTAATTGTTTTGGAATTTTCATGCTAGTGAAAATAGACCTGTTGGATATATTGTGGATTTTAAAGGCGTAGAAAATTCAAAAGCAAATCTGTTTTTCCGGGTTTCACGACACCACCCTCCTCCTTGGCAGTTGAATACTCCAGTGTAGAGGTGTAAAACGTGCCGGCCCGGCACAGCCCGGCACACGAAATCGCGTGCTTCACGTGCCATGTGACGTGTTGTGCCAACGATTTAAACGTGTTGTGCCGTGCTGTGCTTTACTAGTCAAAAGCTAGGCACAGCACAGCCCACGGGCACAACACACGAATAAACGTGTCGTCATGCCGTGCCGTCTTTGGCACCGTGCTATAAACAATTTGAAATCGGACATTATCACAAGAATTTAATTAGACAACATATCATTTAAAATTATTTCAAGTAAAATTAACAAGTTTATTCAATAAAAAGAAATAACCCATCAAATATAAAATTGGATTATTGTCATGTAAATTAATGTTCTAGTTAAATATAGGTAACGACATTATAACAACGATATTGAAATATATTTTCAAATATTAAGGTATTATATGTGTTGTTATAAATAAGCCAACATATAAAATGTTAAAAACTAGCTAGAATAGTGACTCTTTTGTGAAATATACAAAAAATGTGATGTATTATGCCTTGTTATATGGTGTATTTGTATATGTTATGACGTGCTCTCTTAACGTCTTTGTCTTTGAGCTAGGCCGATGCTTATCCGTGCAGCGTCTTTGTGCTCACTTGTGCCAATTAGTCAAACCGGCCGCGTCCCATTTAACTAACGTGTTGTGCCGTCTTTAGAGCTAAGTCACGTCTTTGAGGTGCTGTGCTCAAATTTTAGCGTCTTTGTCTTTGAAATTGTGCTTTCGTGCGCACAGCCCAATTTACACCTCTACTCCAGTGTACCGTAACAAAGGCATCTCAAAATACTTATTTAGAAAAGGTTCCATAACGGCAGATGAAAGTAGAAGAATTATACCATGGGACTTGAGTCACTACCATTTATTCATCATCATATTCGTATGCTACATCTCTCCATCGGTTCGACAAATTTTAGGTTGCTCAATTGCAAACAGTCTCATTTCTCTGGTTCCCTATACGCAACTTTCGGTCGAATCTTGGTTGACGCACAAGGATTGAATTGCACCAACAATATCGATACATATTATTAGCGTCAGGTACGACCGACCCATCATGAGGAGGACTCAGAGGTCCCTTAATGACTCAGTCAATGGCCACCGGTTGTTACCAGATTTGAGAACCTGGGTCTCTAAAACAGATCGACCAAAACAACCCGTTGGATGATAATTATGGGCCTCCATGCCCTCACAAGCTTGTTAGGGTTTTGTATCTAGAAAAATCACATATATAAGGTGCGTTTGCCTACCAATGTCCCCCTCCCTCTCTACACTGAACGCAGATGCAGTCTCCATTTTTCTCTGTATCTCAAAAAATCTAGATCTGGTCTTCACTCTCCACAACCCAAGTTCAATCTACAGAAACTCTCTTTTAAGGATGATTTTATTACAAATTAAAGTTTTTAATACAATCCTGGTTTTATACGGGAACTAGCATAATGATTTATCCTCTCTAATAAAAGCCTTTTTTTAGTCACTGGATCATTTCAAGAGAAATCTTTGGATCTATATTTCCATCAGAACCCCTCAAGTGAAAAATGGTGAATGTTCAATGTATTTTGCATTACAGGTCTATTTTCAAATTAATGATCAATTACCATGTGTGATGTATCACTTGGGATTTTTATACAATGATATCTACCGTTATTGCTGAATAAAATGTTTTTAGTTTTTATGCTATTGCAAGTAAACAATATCTGATTACAGTTAGTTGATACAACTATGTTGCGGTTTTAAGTTTAAAGAATCTAAGCTTTCAAGTCGTTTGCTGTCAAGTATTTAGAGAGAATGGCGTTAACCGAACCCAAAATTGACTGCAATTCCATTCATGTGCTTGGTTAATAAGATGACTTTCTTGATTATACTAGTAGTATCAAATTGGTGATTATATTAAACATGGGGTTTATATTGGAAATTTGGAAAAATTATGGGATTGGAACCTGAAATGGGGGTGTTAGTCTGGAAAAGTGGGTTTTAGTGGTACAGTTTTGGCCTCTGATCATCTTTGACAAAGGAAATTAGTGTTGTGTTGTTGTTGTTTAGCAGATACGAATTCAAGATTTTTGATGACTTTCAAAAGAAAGCCAGGAAATGAGATTCAATTTCCTTATGGGAAAAGGGATGCACAAATACATGAAATATCTTTTGTACTACTACAGGTCTCTTTTCACTTGTTTTTCTTTTCATTTAAGAAATAACTATCTTAGACCTTAAACTACCCTTAGTGGAATGTTGATTAAATGGTTTTAGCTTTTATGCTTTTGTAAGTAAATAAAGTTCTTAGTTTTTTTTTTTTTTTCTTTTCTTCTCAAGCTAATATGTAAATTTGAACAAATCAATTTTTATTGTTTACTGTGGTTAGTGAAAAACAAGGAAATCACTCCTGATCCTGTGCAAAAATCACCGGCCATACTGATATTTTTATTGGAATGTTTCTTTAATTTAGAAGGGATTTTACTATTTTAGTTAAGCCATATGGAAAGAATCTAAGATTTCATGTCATATATTGTCAAGCATCTACTATTATGCGATCCTGCAAGAATGAGGAAATGTTTTTGATAATGTTTACTTGATGGCCATCTTGGTTAATTACTAGTATCAAATTGGTGATTATTTTAGTGGGATAATGTTTTTGATATTAATACTACACTTCCGGTTTTTACTTTTAGTGCTTGTTTGTATTGGAAATTTGCAAGATATAATGGAATTGGAACCTAAAATGGGTTTGTGGGGATTGACGTCTGATCATCTTTGACGGAGGAAATTAGTGTTATGTTGTAGTAGAGAAGATGAGAATTTCAAGATTTTTGATGCTATACTGATTTGTGTTTATAAGTTGCTTATATCTGATGAATTTTTTTTACTAGAACTTGCAACAATGAATTAGTATATCTGAAGTTACAATGAATTAGCTTTAGCTCAACCAAATACTTGCACATACATAGATACTTATCAAATTCTCCTAGCATCTTAACAAATGTAGCCTACTTCATGAAGTATAAGGTGACTTTCAAAAGAGAGCCAGGAAATGAAGTATTCAGATTCAGTTTGCTCACGGGAAATATCTTTTGTACTACTAATAGTCTATTTTCACTAGAAATATCTGACCTTAATCTACTGTTACTGTGTTGAATGTTGATTAAATCCTTTTAGGTGATTTTATGCTTTTGTAAGTAAATAAAGTTCTTAGGTTTTTTTTCTTCTTTTTCTCAAGCTAATATGTAGATTTGAACAAATCAAATTTTATTATTTTAGGTCGTGAGTTGGACTATGCTTTGTGAAAAACAAGGAAATCATTGTTGATCCTGTGCAAAAATCATTTCCCACATACTTAATTAAGAAGGTTACAGTTTGGTTCAAGGGATTTTAAGTTTAACCATATGGATGTGAAAGAACTAAGATTTTATGTCGTTTATTGTCAAGCATCTACTATTATTCGTCCAGCATAAATTGGTCCTTCTTGAAAATGCAATTCATGTGCTTGGTTACTTGGTTACTAATATCAAATTGGTGATTATTTTCGTGGGATAAATTTCTTAATATTAGTACTACACTTGTGGTTTTTACTTTTAGTGCTTGTTTGTATTTGAAGTTTGCAACTGGATTTGTGGGGATTGACTAGCAAAGTTGGTTCCAGTGATACACTTTTGACATCTGATCATCTTTGACAGAGGAAATTAGTGTTACATTGTGGTTGAGAAGATAAGAAATTCAAGATTTTTGATGCTATATACTGATTTGTGTTTATAAGGTGCTTATATCTGAAGATTATTTTGATAAAAATTTTATACTAGAACTTGCAACAATGAATTAGTATATCTGAAGTTACAATGAATTAGCTTTAGCTCAACCAAATACTTGCACATACATACAAAATTTCATACTAGAACAACTACTCATGTTAGAGTTAGACTTGAAGAATTAGGCCAGGCAACTTGAATCACCACCATTTGCTCCATCTTCTCCATCAATGCGACAAATTTTAGGTTGCTCATATGCAAACACTCGCATTTTTCTGTTTCCCTTCATGCCAATTTTCATTGAATCTTGGTTGACGCATAGGGATTGAATTGCACCATCGGGTATTAAGCATGTTTAATCACTAGTCCTATAGGCACAAATCCAAACATTTTCTTCGGTAGAATCATTAGTGGAGAAAATGTTAGAAATTCAAATATAAATGGATCCAATGTAATTTTTATATGTTCATTGTTCTTCAAGAACCCCAACTTCTCTGCCTCTAATGCGTAAACAATGAATTGTTCAATGTGATCAATGGCAATTGAAACCTTATTACCATTTTTCCAGTTGATGTCAGTTGGATATACGTATACCCCAGTCAGGAAGTGCGTAATTTCCAATCCACGGACCACAAACTATTGCCTAAGAGAATATTGGAGCAAAGTATAAGGCTAAAGTTGGTTTAGATTCTGCATTATGGACAGTATATGTTTCATCTTCTCTACTAAGTTTTTTCATATTGTTGTTATAACCAGAGCAAACGATAAAATATGCTCAATCAGTGTGACATAATACAGTAAAAACTCCATATATTAATAACCTTGGGACTTTGCAAAATTATTAATATATGGAGTTTATTAACCTCGCACTTTTAGGGGCGACCCCGAAAGAATTAGGGGCGACTTTTTTATTCCCAACCCATATACACCGTTAAGGGATGTCCAAAAACGCGGAGAATACGTTAATGCCCTTACACAATCGGAAGCTATTATGTGCCCGATTATTATACATTAATCGGAAGTTTAGTAGCTATATTATACTACCGATTATATTGATTTTGTGCCAAACTCGCATCGGCTTCTATAACAATCGAAAGGAAAAATAACCTCACTATCCTACCGATTATAGTAGCTCCTAAATTCCCAAAATTGGTGATTTCGCCAAGAAAGAAATTTAGCAACTGTATAATCGGAAGTCTTATTAACTACCGATTATTCTAGTTCCCAAATTGAAAAAATGACATTTAAAAAAACAAAATTTGAGGCAATCGTATAATCGGTAGGTTATTAGCTACCGATTAATATAGTTCCCAAATTCGAAAAAATGACATTTCAAAAACAAAATTTGAACAAAGTGTATAATCGGAAGTATTATTAACTACCGATTATTCTAGTTCCCAAATTGAAAAAAATGACATTTCTGCAAAAACAAAATTTGGGGCAATCTGTATAATCGGAAGTAATAATACTTCATTTGACTTCGATTATACATATGCTAACAAAATAAAGCCGTTGGAACTCTAAACTCTATATAAGGATTGTATCCTTTTACTCTCTATGGAACACAAATACCTTTAAACTCGCTCCAACATCATCTTCAACATAATGGCCCAACCATTCATTAATCCTACTGGAGTTCACGATCAAGAAGATTTATCTTTATGTAGGCGCTATGTTCAATTCTATCCGAGACGAGGAGAAGAACGCGATGAGCAAGGAGGCATAATGAGTATGAGTTATTTGGGAAAATTCACGAAAAATTTGACGACACCGGGTAACCCAAACAACCGTCACTCCGCTGATCTTTTCTGCTTAGGAGTTGGTTCAATAAATGGACACGTCCAAGAATTCGTCCATTTAACTTATCTTGTGAATCAATATCGATTGAGGGGTGAAACCAATGATGAGGTTATAGAACGATCTCTCGGGGAATGGCGGAGATGGAAAAGATCAAGCTTCCGTTATGAAGCTCATTTTAGAATCCTTAGGGCGATGGAAAGATTTAATCCGTTTAGGAATTGTCCAACACGTCCACGACGCTAATCACGATACCTTGTAATAGAATTGAGGGAGTTCAATGTAAAATTATGATGATGTGTAGGTGATATTGTTATGAATTTCAAAATATTTATGAAAATCGGAAGTTTTAATTGATGATCTAATTTACCGATTATACGCCAAACGGCTAGTTGTTCAAAAGAAACTAGCCGTGCCTCGAAAACCACGTACAATCGTGGATAATACATATTGATAAACCTCCGATTATACTACTCTAATGAAACCGAGAACTCGTTGACAAAACATCCTATAATCGGAAGTATATAACAATACATATTTACCGATTAAAAATAATCGGAGGAATTGTTAAAACATGTCCTACCGATTGTGTGTAATAATTGTACGCAATTTCATTACAGGTCTTGTAAAAGTACGCATCAACGGCCATATTTTCAAAAAAAAGACGTTGGGACTCTCATCTATATAAGGAGGGTAAACTCTTCTTATTTATGCTTTAAAAAACACATATATAACATTGTGTATTCTACAAATAGATTTTCCATCGTCTACTCTTGTGAATTCATTGTATATCTCAACTTACAAGCATGGCAACGTTTGACGTAGATGAAGATTTGGTCATTGTGAAAACATGGTATCGTGAAACAAGACGTGAAGATGTCATGGCAGGAAGGTTAACACCCGAAGTCTTTTGGGCGAGGGTATATAGCCAATTTGTGCGAGAGTATGGAAATCCAAAGCAAAGATCACTCCAACAAGTTCATGATCGTTTCCGACTTGTCCAAAAAGGGGTAAATGATTACATAACGATACAAAGAGGATGTTTAACACTAGCCACTTAAGCTTGTCGATCCAACAATTTGTAAGTATAACCTTTCGGGTGTTTAATCTTTCTTACTAAAACGAAGTTGACATTAATTTATGTTTGTTTATATAGGAGACACTCGCAAAAAGACAAGTACTTAGTGGAAAAAGGGTGAAGAATTCACTTATGATGGAAGTTATGAATTCCAAGTCCGTAGTAATGAGTATAAATGTTTTTCTGCTTGGTTTCAATCGGAAGTTATTATTTTATATTGTCTACCGATGCAGGAAGATTTTCACCTATTTTTTCGTAATTTGGTGACAATCTAAGTTTATTCAATATGTTGTCTACCGATTCTAGGAAGATTTTCACTTTTTCCAGACTATGGTGACAATCGGAAGTTTATTCAATATGTTGTCTACCTGATTAGGAAAAAATTTGATTTATTTTTGTCGAGTATGGTGACAATCGGATGTTTATATAATATGTAATCTACCGATTAGGAAAAAAATTCGTTGTTTTATCGGCCTTTTAATCGGAAGATAAGTTCAAAAAGTTAATAACCGATTATAATATTGATTGAGTCTGTTTACAAAAGCTTGTATAATCGGTTGATATATTAAAAATATAACTACCGATTATAGCTTTAGACTTCACAGTATTTTCCACAAAATTCCAAAAAAAAATATGTACAAATAGGGCTTTCCAAAATACATCTTTCAAACATAACAATCATTGATCTTCATCATCAGAGGGAACCAATTCCATGGGCCTTCCGGGAAATCCACCTTCATGACGCGATCCCAATCCAACATGTTGGTCTCATATTGTTTCAACCAATCGTTACAATGATTCGTTGGGAAGTAATCGCCCAACCAACCAACGGAGGTAATGGGCAATCCTCTTTACTCTTAAACCGATAAAATGCATCTCATTCACAAATGCCATAACAATTCTTCTATCTTTAACCGATTGATCGCAAACCGTCCTTGTAGGTGTAAACGTATTAAAATGTCCATACCTAGGAGGAACAAAGAAATGTACCACGCAATTCAAAGCGTCCGCTAAGAGATATCCACATTTAGGCATTGTCATCCAATACTTGGATCCGATTGTCTTCAATCCCCTTTCGGCACTTTACACGCGCAACAAAGTCTTTGAACTCTAGTTCTTTGTCGTGCCTATCTCCTTCCTTCATCATCTCCATATAGAAATCCTTGTCCTTTATTAGTTGTACCGCCATCTTAGTTCTTAAATTTTGCCATTGGGTGACATCTTCGTTCACCGCCTCTCCAAAGTAACCAATTTGGATTTTAGAAAAAACTCATTTAGGGGCAACCTATAATCGGTATGTTTTGGAACCTATATTCCGTACGATTATGGCTACTTCCAAATCACGAACCACATGGTTAGGCCTGGCTTTGTATCCTCTTAACCTATGGATTCTGGCAAGGGTTCGATCTGGGGCTCCTTACAATCGGTATATTATTAAGTTGAGTAGACTACCGATTATGGTAGATTTCAAAATTCATCAAATGAAGGATTTTAGAAAAAACTCATTTTGGGGCAACCTATAATCGGTAGGTTATGGAACCTACTTGACGTCCGATTATGGATACATCCAAAACACGAACCACATGGTTATGCCTGGCTATGTACACTCAAAACCTATGAAATATGGCAAAGGTTGGATCCGGGGCTCGTTATAATCAGTGGGTTATATAATTATATACCCTACCGATTATGGTAGATTTCAAAATTCATTACGTGAAGGATTTTAGAAAAAACTCATTTTGGGGCAAATTATAATCGGTAGTGTATGTAACCTATTAGGCTTCCGATTATGGCTACATCCACATCTCAAGCCAAGTGGTTATGGTTGGCTCTGCACCCCTCAAAACCTATGGAATTTGTCCAAAAATTTGAATACGGGGCTCCTTATAATCGGTAGTATTACATGTTGGATAAGATACCGATTATGTAAGGGATTATTAGTCAAGTATCTACACAACAATCGGTAGGTATAGTTTCAATTTAACCTACCGATTCACATTTAACCTACCGATTATGGTGTTGGCTACCGATTATATAAGGGCATATTGGCCATTTCGAAAAATCGAAGATAAGGGGTAGCTTAGATTTACGTTTGGGTGACCTTTTTGTCTTTTAGTGTCGCCCCTAATTCTTTTGGGGTCGCCCCTAAAAATGCATACTTTATTAATATAGGGAGGTATACCAAAAAAAAGATGATTTTTTTTTTGCTATGTCAAAGTATGTAAATGATATTGGATAATGTATATACATATATTGAATAATGTATCCTTTATGCGAAGGATATATATCATTTATGAATAATATATTGATATATCCTTTATTATATATTGAATATCCTTTAATATATTGAATAATATATCCTATTAAGAATTTTTGAAGTTTTCTCTACACTATAAATAGTACTAGATATATTAGAAGATAATTCATTATTTTTAATATTCTCTTCTTCTCAACCAAATCAAAATGTCATCCAATGTTAGGAAAAGAACTCATATGAGTGATAAAATTCGTATAGAATTGTGTGAAAAGAAAAATCACATCCAAATTGGATGCAAAAAGATCTTGCGAAATGGTTAAAAGATACTTATGAGTAATCAAATTGAACAATTGCACTACACTAATCGAGTGGATATGGACGTCTTCCTTAATCATCCCAATGAGCAACAAGTCGTATATGCTTCAACCGAAGAAGAAATAATCAATGGAATTAGACAACAAGTGGAGGGAGATAATCCCGATGATGATAGTACGGAGATACAAAAAGTTTCATGCCAAGAAGCTTTAAACATGCTCGACAAGTTGGAAATGTTTTGGCTTCAACAAGATGGTGCACATAGCAACGAGGTCTTACGCATACGCAAATCAAAAGATGCCATAACAATCCAAAAAATTACATTATTTTCTCAAACAACTATAGATAAACATTTTCCTTCATCTTAAATTTTGATGTAACAAGATCTATAATTTTCCTATTATGTTGATTTTATTAATATATGGAGGTAAATTCATTAAGGTGGGACTAGAAAAATCTATTAATATTAAAATGTGGAGTTTATTACTATTTGTAACTGGCCCAAGTTGGAACCATGATTTTTTATTAATATATAGAGTTTATTAATATATGGAGTATCAATATATGGAGTTTTTACTGTAATTAGTTCGAATTGTGATATATTCCAGATTCAATAGTTCACTCATTTTTATCTAATGTATTGAAATTTTAATACGATAGAGGACGACAATGTCTTATTTAGACTACTAATACCCTTCGTGTCTATCGGTATCAGCCAACATTGCCGTAATCGTGTATCTGAATGAGTATGGACCTACACAATACCTATGCCAAACCATGATACCCATCCCAACGTGAGGAGGAACAGGAGGTCTCTCATTGGATGTGCAGTTAGAAACAAGTTGTTACCAGAACCTGGGTGACTGGGTCTTTATCACAAAACGCAGTTCCACCCCAGACGACCTATGGGCTGAGTATGGGCATCTATGCTCTCTCGAGCCTATTAGGGTTTTTGATTTAGAAAAATGACGGTATAAAAGGTGAGTTTGACAACAAGAGTCTCTTCCCTAAACAAAACGCAGCTGCAGTCTCCATTTTTCATGTATCTCAAAATCTGAATCTAGCCTATCCAAACTCTTTCTACTGAAATTCTCATTTTAAAATTCCAAAATCATTCTAAAATTCTCTTTATAATGATTTTAGAATTAAGGTTGCGAATGAACTATTGGTTTTACATGGGATCTCTTGTATATTCCACAAATCATCCATTCTTGTTGACAAGCATAATGATCTCTCCTCTCAAATGAAAACTCTATCAGAAAGGGAAGACACCGTCGGATTCAACATCCTTTGGATGAGGTGGTGATTGTAAATCATCTAAGATTCAGATTCTGGACAAACTAACAAACAAATCTGAATCTCAAATATATTATACACTACAGGATTCTTTTCACTAGTTTTTTTTTTCCCTCTTCATGAAAGAAATTACCAAAGTCTGATTTATGTACAGTTGCAGTTTCATAAATGTTTCTACTAGTTTTTATGCTTTTTAAGTCAATACAATTCTTAGGTTTTATCCTGCCAAACCATTGCCTCTACTGATGCTCTTTCTTGGAATGTATGCTTAATTTAGATGGATTTACTGTATTATGTTGCGATTTTAAGTAGAGGCGTATGGATCTAAAAGTATCTAGATTTCATGCTGTTTGCTGCCAACCATGTACTGCTATCCACCGCCGTGTAAGAACGAGAAATGGCATTAACCAAACCCAAAAATAGATGGCCTTTCCTTTGAAATGCTCGTCTGAATAGATGGATTTTCTTTGGAAATGCTCATCTTAATTAGGTTCTTCTCTAAAATCTTATTCAATTTGTATTCATGTGTTTTAAGTCTGTCATTTCACCCCTAATTTCTAATGAATCATATAGGAATTGTATTTCGAGTCATCAGTGATGCGAAAATTTTTGATGGGGGCGTTTTTTGAAGGGAGCATCGGGGACAAATGATATGCTGACACGTGTATTTGGTATTAATGATTTGTGTTTCCAAAAAAATAAAAGAAATGTAATTTTGGAGAGAAATTTTTATAAACATAATTTATTAATATCAAATGCACATGTCAACATATCATTTGTCCCCATGCCCCCTTCAAAAAATTTCTCGTGAGTGATTGGGCATTATTAATTTAGTCAATTTTTTTGGGAATTTTAAATTTTATTAATATTATTACATAATTAACGAATAATTGGAAGCCTAACAAGCTAAGCTCCAAGTAGCGTACTACTACATAAGTTGAATAGGTTGTCATTATATTTTGTGCCTGACTGTATTGCTAGCCTACCCAGCGAGCCTCATGAGGAACAAAATCGGGAGCCGAAGCGGATAGTGTGACTAATGTCTTCGCAAGGGGGGCAAACTAACTCTACCGTCCATGTTAAACTCTGTAATATTGCGTCATCTGGGACTCGAATCTGGGACCTCCTGGAGCGCATGAAACCTCTGTGGAGGGCATGAAACCAGCTGATATACAAGCGTTTTTTTTTAAAAATGCCCTTTAGGCTTCAGCACTTCTCGTTTCTTCAACAGTACCCTTCTTCTATAAGCTGTGATGTTTTTCCACTCAGAATGAAGCATCTGGAGTAAATGATGAACAATTTGACTCTCAATTTACGTTTACGGATCTTGAAAAATGAAAGTATAAAATGATTAAACACGCTTTCAGATCTTTTCATTTCCATATCAAGAGGTTGTTCTTGTATGATTTTCCATATCTTACAGATAGGAATTACGATAAATTAACCTAAGAAATGAGATGCTCGAGGAAACTGAGTTGAAGATTTTAGGATTTATTTTGTTGTACATATTACGATATACCTTTACCTCTCCCATCCAACATTGAGCTTCCAATTTTACAGATGTCTTTTTTAATGGTTAGTCTACGAACTAATAATATTACTTTCAGTAACAACGATGTGAAATATCTTGCAATCCAGTTCATTCTAAATAGATGCAATACATGACTTTCTCAATTTGAGTTATTGATTTTAAGCAGTGGCAAGTGGTAAGCATTGCTTATTTCTTCGTAATAGTTTGTGTATGGTCAATTGTCTGGCCAATAGACATGGCATACTTCTGTTAGATCAGGTTGATAAACTCCAAAGTTTCTCTCGACCCCTTCAGCCTTTAGATTTTCGTTATACATGGAAACTATGTATGTCTCCAAATCATGGCGTGGTATCTTCGGCGACCCTTCGTTTATGAACAATGTGCCAAGCAGATTAGTGATGTACATTTCAGCATTTGCGACTGTGGCTATATCACCGTTCCCAGCTAAAGGCCAACCAGTTTCAGTCACAACGATTTGAACGTTCTGTGGTTGCTGGATTTCCTACAACCACACCCCTCCAAGATTTCACACTATTCTAATCAAATTCCATGATCAATTCATAAAGTTTATTTATCTTTTTAATGATTATTTACAAGAACAATGAGAATTACAGAGAAAATCAAAATAGCTCTGGACTTTCTCTCTCCTATTTGTTCTCCTTTCACTCTCAAAAAGATCTCTCCCATCTCAACTTTACTTGGTCCTTTATATAGGATATTACATATTGCATGACAGCTAAGCCAGCCTTTATTTTCGGATCTGATCTGCGTCATTCTCGCAAGCTTACAAGGGTTTTCTTCGCAAGGCAATCCTGATCTTCGCAGAACCTTCACACTTTCCTTATAACTAAGCTGACGTCACTCGCTACATCACTTATCTAGCACTCTGCGATGACTTTCGCAACCACTCTTTAGTTAAATCTTCGCTGGGATGTAATTGTTGCAGATTCTGTTCCTACACGTTTCGTCCCTCTTATGGAGCTTGACCGCTGGCCCCTCTTCTCATCATTATTCTGCTTGCCTCTTTCTCTTCCGCCGTAATAGCCGCGTCCTCTTCCTCTAGTATTTCTACTAGAGCTCTCTCTGTTGTCCTTTAAAGTGAGCTTAGCTTTTAGAACTTGTTCTACTGCTCCCTTTTTGCTTTTTTTTTCCCATTCTTTCTTCATGGGCTTGTAGCAATCCTATGAGCTCGCCCACAGTCATGGTCTCAACGTCTTTGGACTCCTCAATTGCAACGACGATATAGTCAAATTTTGGACCGAGTGACCGCAATATTTTTGCGATCACACGAATATCACCCATGACTTCACCATTTCTTCTTAGTTGATTAACAACAAATAAAACTCTTGAAAAATAATCCGATATTGACTCGGATTCTTTCATGGAGAGAGATTCAAACTCACCTCTTAGAGTTTGCAACCGTACCTCCTCTAATTTGTCCACGCCTTTGTAGGAATTTTGCAAAATCGCAACTTTGCAAAATCTCCTATGCTTGCTTTGCATTAGCAGCTCTTGATATCTTCTCGAAGGACAACTCATCCATGCCTTGATAAATGATAAATAAGGAAAAGAGCTCTTTTATCTCTTTTTCTCGATATATGTAGCTGTTGATGGTGGTGTTTAGCTTAGGGTCAAAATCGTAAAACACTAAACCCTAGCAGACAGTGATGTCACAACATTTAAAGTAACAAGCATATACTAGGCACATTTACTGAAACTTTTAATGTGTCCCAAAATAATTACCGGGATATCTTTTTCAAATTAGGGTTACGACAAGCCAAACCCTAATTCCCACGTGTGCCAATGGCAAATCATGCCAGCCACACCGACCGTGCCAAAGCATGCCAACCATGCTAGCCGCACCTCTGTGCCAATGGCAAATCATGCCAGCCACACCGACCGCGCCAAAGCATGCCAACCATGCTAGCCGCACCTCTGCGCCAATGGCAAATCATGCCCGCCACACCGCCCGCGCCAAAGCATGCCAACCATGCCAGCCGCACCTCTGTGACAATGGAAAATCATGCCACCCACACCGACCCGCGCCAAAGCATGCCAACCATGATAGCCGCACCCTGTGCCAATGGCAAATCATGCCCGCCCACATTGCATCGCGCCAAATCATGCCAACCATGCTAGCCGCACCTCTGTGCCAATGAAAAATCATGCCAGCCACACCGACCGCGCCAAAGCATGCCAACCATGCTAGCCGCACCTCTGTGCCAATGTCAAATCATGCCAGCCACACCGACCGCGCCAAAGCATGCCAACCATGCTAGCCGCACCTCTGTGCCAATGGCAAATCATGCCAGCCACACCGACCGCGCCAAAGCATGCCAACCATGCTAGCTGCACCTCTGTGCCAATGGCAAATCATGCCAGCCTCACCTATTGCGCCAAAGCATGCCAACCATGCCAGCCGCACCTCTGTGCCAATGGAAAATCATGCCAGCCACACCGACCGCGCCAAAGCATGCCAACCATGCTAGCCGCACCTCTGTGCCAATGGCAAATCATGCCAGCCGCACCTTTGAAGGTCGTTGATGGATTCCGTTCCGCGAGGAAAGGCAGACTTTTACCCGACACAAGAGCACTAGCATCGAGAACAGTTGATAATAGGATTTCTTGGACAACCGACTGACGAACAAGTGGGACCCCTTGGTCAAAACCCATATGTCGAGCATCCCTATCAACATTGTAAGAGATCGCTTTTCAAGCTCCTCGAAAAAAAGATGGCACCTTGCCAGGCATGCAGCTACGCATGAACACCATCTCTCCAACGCTCAGGCCCTCCTCATCAGAAGACAAAGACATATTGAAGCGGTGAGCAAAGGTACTAACTGAGTTATGGACGCATGCACCGAGCCTATGGACTAAAATTAACCGAATACGATTTATCAAGAAACTTAATGGTTTGGACAGTTTTTCGGCGCTTTGTTCGACCAACGCAAGATTCTCATTTGCCACCCCAAGACTCTGGGAAGTATAGCCAACGGTTTGGGGCATACTTCTCGAAATGCTCCCATAACCATGCATGGAGAAAGGCGGCATGAACATACGAATCCACTTTCATATGACCGTTCGAGGCGCGCATGTTCGAAACTAGCTGATCCAGGTGTGCATACAGAGAACCAAGAAACAAACCACCGAGGGGGAAAGCAACGCCCTTTGCTAATTTTATGGCAAATGTGATAAGTTCCTGTCTTATCTCTTTCTTGCCCGAGCCGTCGTCAAAAATATCCCGGGATAGCCAAAGAGCCAAGAACGCCGCGACATGAAGCACGATATCTTCTAGTTCGACTCTAACTCCTCACGAAACCACAGAGACACCCACCAGTCATAAAAGCACTTCGTCTCGTTTTCCTTCCGAACGAATCCATTTGACTTCGCAGCGAGGTGGTGGTGCGAATTTCTTCTTCGTCTGCCCAGGCGGCCTCGACGTCGAGGTTTCCAATTACAGGAAGATTTAGCAGCACAACACAACTACGCTCCAAGGAAATGGTCATTTCGCCCCACCTGCATATGGCCGTATGGGTGTCTGGACACCATGTGGAAACAAAAGCAACCAACCCCTGGAATGTCTTTCCTAATCAAGCATCTGAAAGCCGGGCAGCGTCGACAATCTGCGCCCGGTCAAATTGGTCTTTACAAGTTCTGGTCCATCATAAATCACGTCCATTTCTCAAAGGAACATAACGGACTTGCGAGGGGATTTTAAAGTCGATAGAAGATACACGATATTCTTTCCTATGAAGGCAAAACCTTATTACGCCTCCTGGACGAACCGATCGATCCTCTCCTTCGCTTTCTGGGCCGGTCATAAGGATCGACACGTATTGGGGATGGTTTCTCCTAATCGTGGCTGATGCCATGAAGAAATCGTCATCTATGTTTGGCTTGGAATTACTCCCATCCCTCGATACCGCAGACACTGTTGACATCTTAACCAAAATTATCTTACACTGCTTTCACCGCTGCGATAACTACAATGGAACAAGAAGAGCAGGAATTATTACATAAAGCATGTAGAAATTATTCTATTAGACGCAAGGGAGCCGCCTCGGGCACAAACTAATTGGTTTCAAAGTCCTTTCGTGCATACGCGAGAGTGGGGACTGGCAGACTCTACATCACCACTACATGCAGCCGAAAACTTGCGCTCAGCCAGATAGACGCGCCCAAAAAAGGAGGGGACCATGCACACGGCTACACCAAAACAAGGAGTAAAACCTAAAAAACTAGGTTTTCATGGAAAACGGATAGCAATTACTATCGCGTGCTTACTTTGCACATCGAGTTGAGGCGGTCAACATTACTACGGTCATGGAAAGGTACACCTACAACTAGGTTTTTTTCACCAACACAAGAAAACAAAAGAAAAAGCAAGTCACAGAGCAAGTACTGGAGGACATACCTAATCCGCTCGCCCGCTTCACCGCTACCAAGCAACAAAAGAATAAACAATAAGGGGTGAATCAAAGGGAGAGGCCAGCCATCCTTTTTATAGGTGTGATACTTGGGAGTTCGAACATGAAAAGGATTTCCAATTTTTAGCCAAGGAAGGAAAAGAGGAAACCGGTCCCGCAAAGACCAATTTCCACGTCCAAGACCACTCACGCCATACCATGGCTCCACCACGCCTAGCCGTCCTTGCACGTTCGACCATGCCATTGTTACGCCCCCCCCATGCCAAGCCATTTGATCCATTGTCGTGGCCCCACCACGCCTAGCCGTCCGTTTATATCTCGTCTTGCCAAGGCCACACTATTCCAAGCCGCCTACTCCACTGTCGCGACCCTATCATCCACGCGCGCTTGCCTCACCAAGACCATGCCACCTCTTGGCCCCTCGAGCCAAGCTGTCCACTTGCGTCGCCTTCCAAGACCACGCCCCCTTTGCCTTGGAAATGTACGACCAGATCAAGCCGGTAACTTTCATCTCACCACTCCACGGTTTGGGGCAAAGGTCGGGTTTTGGGGCAAAGGTCGGGTCTTTCATCAAGCTTTCCATTTCATAAGCTAGGGTTTCGGGGCAAAGGTCGTTTGGTAACCTTAGACAGGACAGGATTTTCTCCCGGGATTGAAGGGCAACCGTTGATTGTTGCACGCCTTTCGTTTTGATAGCCGTGTAGTGAAGGCCAAGTATGGTGGCGCGGCATGGGGCCATGGAGAGGTGCGTTTGGCATGGTGCGAGAGGTGTGGCTGGCATGATTTTTCATTGGCACGGAGGTGCGGCTAGCATGACCGGCATGCTTTGGCACGGTCGGTGTGGGTGGGCATGATTTTCCATTGGCACAGAGGTGCGGCTAGCATGGTTGGCATGCTTTGGCGCTGGTCGGTGTGGTGGCATGATTTGCCATTGGCACGGAGGTGCGGCTGGCCTGGTTGGCATGCTTTGGCGCGGTCGGTTTGGCTGGCATGATTTGACTTTAGCACAGAGGTGCAGCTAGCATGGTTGGCATGCTTTGGCGCGGTCGGTGTGGGTAGCATGATTTGCCATTGGCACAGAGGTGCGGCTAGCATGGTTGGCATGCTTTGGCGCGGTCGGTGTGGCTGGCATGATTTGCCATTGGCACAGAGGTGCGAATAGCATGGTTGGCATGCTTTGGCGCGGTCGGTTTGGCTGGCATGATTTGCCATTGGCACAGAGGTGCGGCTAGCATGGTTGGCATGCTTTGGCGTGGTCGGTGTGGATGGCATGATTTTCCATTGGCATAGAGGTGCGGCTAGCATGGTTGGCATGCTTTGGTGCGGTCGGTGTGGATGGCATGATTTGCCATTGGCACAGAGGTGCGTCTAGCATGGTTGGCATGCTTTTGGCGTGGTCGGTGTGGCCGGCATGATTTCTATCAAGACGTGGGAATTAGGGTTTGGCTTGTCGTAACCCTAATTTGAAAAAAAAGATACCCCGGTAATTATTTAGGGACACACTAAAGGTTTCAGTAAATGTGCCTATTAAATGCTTGTTAGTTTAAATGTTGTGACATCACTGTCTGCTAGGGTTTAGTGTTTTACGATTTTAACCCTAAGCTAAAAACCACCATCAACAATTATATTTTTGATTGCCTTCTTACATTGGTATTTCCTCTGGAGACCACCTGATTAATAAACCAATGCAAACACCTTGATAACAGAAGTCAATAGGAAAATTAAAATGGTGAAAGTTTGACATGTTTGGGTTCATACGTAGTTATGTACATATGTGTTTGCTCTTTCAACGGATTACACGTATCGGCCGGCTTAAAAAATTTGGGACACCTTAAGGAACTTCATCAAACCATGGTGTTATGTGAGGTTGCACTGCTGCATGGTGTACAAACCCTTTTGTCTCTTGGTGGTTTTCGAGAGCCGACTTTATCTTTTTTTTTTTTTTTTTTTTTTTTTTGATCGGTAAAGAAATTAAATTAAGAAGAAAGGCAATTTACAAAGTAGCAAAGCTACAGCCACCCAACACGGACAGGGAAAGAAAAACAAACTAAGAAACCCACAAACTAAGAAAAAATTTAAGGAGGATCAAAGAATAACCCTTTCCAATTAACAATGACGTCATCAAGATGAATCCCGCAGATTATGAGAAGTAGAAGCCCAGTGGAACGCATTAACTTTCGGGAAAGTCGGTGATTATGGAATCAGTGCGCGCTTTCTACCACCGGAAAACTCGGCGTTGCGCTCCAACCACACATTCCAACAAATACTAGCAGGGACTCTCTTCCAAATCTCTTTCCCTCTAATATTAGTAAGATTGTAAGATCTCCAATTCTTGAAGATGTTTAAGAGGGAAGAGAAACAGGGCGTTGCCGGTTAGCTTGCTTTGGAAAAAGAACTCCCAAATTTGCTTAGTGAAGTTCAGGTCCCAAAATAGATGGTTTCTGTTTCACTAACTTGGTTACACAAGCTGCAGAGAATAGTAGAGTGACTACTTGCATTATTCACTAAAGTACGATTCCTTTTTGAAGGTTGTCGATGGTGGGAAGCCTTTCCAACACTAATCGCCAAAGGAAAAAACCAATCTTGTGAGGCCAAGCTCTTGACCAAATCTTCTTTCGAGGGAAAGTGATAAATTGTCTATACAATCCTCAATACAAAGGTATCCGATTTCACTTTGTGAACACGCCCGAAGAGTCGCCCATCCAAACCAACTCGTCTTCTTCGTCGGGATTGAAAATAATAGAATTCAGAATAGGCATCAAAGAAATGAACTCTCTAATCTCGACATCATACAATCTTCTTCTCGAGATGTCTAAGTTCCAATGATAACTTGGAAAATTCGTCAGCTCATATAATCGATTCAAAGATGAGTTTTTAGAATTCGACAAAGCAAATAATCTTGGGAAGGACGTGGAAAGAGGATCTTGCACACACCACTTGTCTTCCCAAAATCTAATTTTATCCCCTTTACCAATTTTAAATTGGGTATTCTTGAAGAAATCATCTGCCACTTTGTAGATATTCCTCCAAAGACTCACGCCGTGCGTAATAGAAGGAGCCTTAGTTCTCCAACCTAGATCAGCCAGCTCGTATTTTTCCACGACAACCTTCCTCCATAAACCGTCTCTTTCTCTCCAACCTAGTTCTCCATAAACCGTCTCTTTCCAACCTAGAGAGCCGACTTTATCTCTTTTTAAATTTTCAGTATTACATTTTTGGAAATGGAGACCGATATATCTAGGAACTTTTACATTATAGAGGTTGACATCTAAATCCATCTCTTGGTTAAGTCCCAATAATAACTAATTAAAACGAAAGGTTGCCGACAAATTTGATAATCTTGCACTTTTCATTTTATGTAACTTTTGAAATTTTCAGATCATTGATCTAAAAAGGTTAGTTTTTGAGCTTCTGCTTATTTAAAACTTTGGGCTGATCATTAGGTTCGGTAGTGACACATTTTCTAAGCAGTAAAATTATTTCTCTAACACCATGTTGTTGCGGGAGTTCTCTACAATTCACCCAGATCAACATCGCTACGGGATGCCATACCAAATTAAAAATCCCAAGACCAAATCAGAAATCCACACCAAGTTAAAAATCCTGAACGAGCGGGCGATCGAAGCCGAGCCATACCCAATTAAAAATGTAACAAGACGGGGCAAAGCAAAGCCCCGCGACACCAAATCAAAAATGCACGGTGGGGCGAGGTTAAGTCAAGCCACACCAAATCAAAATATCCTAAGTGACGGGGTGAGACGAAGCCAACCTATATCTAATCAAAAATGCACGACGGGGCGAGGCTAAGCCAAGCCACACCAAATAAAAATATCCTAAGTGACGGGGCGAGGCGAAGCCGAGCCATATTCTAACCAAAAATGCTAGAAGGTATGAGGCGAAGCCACATCACACCCCGTAGTTTATGGTTAAAAATAAAAATGCCCGGTGCGTAGCACGGGCACGAAATCTAGTTATTTGTAATCAGATATTCCGAATCATCCTTCTGACAAGAAATAATTATATCTAAATTAAGCATCCACTAGACCTTGTCTTAGACACAGAGTAAAAAGGCAACTCTCACAAGTCAAATCTGAACGCAAGGGTCATTCAGATTATCTAAAACACTGAACAATTAAAAATAATTTGTTCAATTTTTACATATTATTAAATATTAGCTAGAGAATAAAAAGAAGAGAACAAGAACTAATTACATATTAGAATAAAAAGAAGAGAACAAGAACTAAGAATATTGTTTGCTTACAAAAGCATAAAATCTAAAAACATTTTATTCAACAACTACCGCAGATCTCATACTGTGTATAAATTCTCCAGTGAAAAGCGATCTGCCTACTGTTAAATACATTGCCGTTGATGGTTAAGGCAATACAGATCCAAAGCTAAAGACTACAACGACAAAGCTAAAACGATTTTGCCGATAAAATTCCCGAGACAGAGCTAAAGATTTTGCCAATAGTTTTTATTTGAGAGGAGAAATCATTATGTTTATCAACAAGGATGGATGATTTGTGGAGTCCGTGAGATTTCCCATATAAAACCAAGATTTTATTCTCAACTGAAATTTGCAGAATCATTATAAACAGAATTTATGTAGAATGAGATTGGATAGTGAAGAATTTGTAGACCAGATCCAGATTTTGAGATACATGGAGACTGCAGCTTTCTGTTTAGAGAGGAGGGAGGCATGGCTAGGCAAACTCACCTTTTATACGTTATTTTTCTAGATAAAAAACCCTAATGAGTTTAAGAGGGCTTGGAGGCCCATAATTATCATCCCACGGGTTGGCCTGGTGGATCTGTTCCAGAGACCCAGGTTCTGAAGTGGTGGTAACGACTGGTGGCTATTGACTGAGTCACTGAGGGACCTCTGAGTCCTCCCCATGATGGGTCGGTCGGTATTGGTATTGTACGAGTCCACGCCAGTACTGCCAACCCTTGCCATGGGTTGGCTCCCAAGCCTAATTTTGCCTATCCAAGCTCTATTTTTACCCATCATAAGCCTATTTTTATCCTTTTGCCTCCTCCTCAAAAAAATTTGCCTACCCATAAGAGAATATCTGCCTCCGCCCCTAGTCCACGCTAGTAATATGTATCGGCATCGGTGGTGCAATTCAATCCCTATGCTTTATATTCCGGATTGAAATTTGCCTGAAGGGAACCTGAGAAATGATAGTGTTTGCAATTGAGCAACCTAAAATTTATGAATGTAGTATATGAATATGGTGATGAACAAATGATAGTGAATAGTCCCATGTCGTAATTCTTCAAGGCTAACCGTAACTTAGTACTTGTTCTAATCCGTATGTTTGATTTTAGTAATCTCTGTGTATATGCGAGTACTTGGTTGATCTAAAGCTAATTCATTATAACTCTTAATATTGTGAAAGTTAGTATAAACATTTCATCAAATTATTCATTTCCCTTGCTTTTAATAATGACACTCGATTCACCTAGGAGGATCACGTCAAAAGTATGTGATACATTAGGTTTCAAAACAAATGTCATGACCTTATACAACACATAATAAGTTACTGACGTGATGCAAATGTTTATGTCGTTAAGAGATAAAAAAAATAATTGAAGTTAGCAAAGAAAAGAACACTTGCCACTCAATATTAATTGAGTTGCGTGCAAATTTGGAAACTTTACAATCCGATCTCTTTGTAGATGAGAAGTCGGAAATAGTGTATGTTTAGAGGGAGCGAGACAATGGTAGGCAAACTCACCTTTTATATCTCATTCTTCTAGATCCAAAACCCTAACAAGCTTGAGAGCGCGGAGGCCCACAATCAGCCCACGGGTAGCCTTGATGAACTGTTCTATATACTCAGATTCGGGTAATAACCTGTGACCATTGTATTAGGGACCTCCTGTTCCTCCTCATGTAGGAATGAGTGTCATGGTTGGTCGTATCGGTCCATACTGAGGGATGCGAAGTAACGCGTAATGTATTAGTCTAAGTTCCGACATCAAAATATTTGACGTTAGAAATAAATAAGGGGAAAAATATGGTTTGGTCCTTTTCAAGGTGGTCCCATGTCTATTTGGTCCTTTCACAAATCACCTTTTCCATTTGGTCCATAATTATTAAAATATCCCAAAGTCTCACTTTACTCTTTTTTTTCCTCTCATTGAATGGTTTTCTCTCTTGTTTATTTTCTCTACTAATTTCTCTCTCATTCTTACCTTAATATTTAAAAAGTTTAAAACTTAAATATCTTTTGAACCATATGTCTAAAAATGATAAATTTTATATATTCTAAAGCCCTCGACGATAGCTTTCAACGAGTACCATTGTCGCTATGGTGGTTGAGCTTTTAATTTTTTTCAATATAATAGTAGTTCATTAGAGAATGAAAAAACAGGACTTTATTTGAAGATGAAGATATTGATGTTTTTATATGGACTTCATTCCAGAAATGAAGTCTGTTTTTTTAGGCTTTTTATATGGACTTCATTTCCGGAATGAAGTCTGTTTTTTTCATGTTTTTTATATGGACTTCATTCCAGAAATGAAGTCTGTTTGTATATGTTTTATATGGACTTCATTCCAGAAATGAAGTCTGTTTTTTTTATGCTTTTTATATGGACTTCATTTCGGAATGAAGTCTACATTTTTTCATGTTTTTTATGGACTTCATTCCAGAAATGAAGTCTGTTTGTATGTGTTTTATGGACTTCATTTACGGAATGAAGTCCTGCTTTTTTTCATGTTTTTATATGGACTTCATTCGAGAAATGAAGTCTGTTTTGTATATGTTTTATATGGACTTCATTTTGAATTGAAGTCATTTTTTTCATGTTTTTATATGGACTTCATTCCAGAAATGAAGTCTGTTTGTATATGTTTTATATGGACTTCATTTTGGAATGAAGTCTGTTTTTTTAGGTTTTTATATGGACTTCATTCCAGAATATAATAGTTCATCAATGTAGTTCATTTTGTAGAATGAACTCGTATATAGTTCAATTTATAGCTAAAAATAAGGCAAAAAATAAAAGCTCTAGAAACATAGCGACAATGGTACTCGTTGGAAAGCTATCGTCGAGGGCTTTCCGAATATATAAAATTTATCATTTTTAGACATATGGTTCAAAAGATATTTAAGTTTTAAGTTTTATTTATTTATTTTTATTAAGTGAGAGAAAAAAACAAATGACTGTGACATCACCTTAGGACCAAACCATTATTTTCTAGGACCAAACAATAATATAAGGGTGTTTTTGCCACTACAAGATGATATTTACATCATCCATGACATCACCCTAGGACCAAACTATAATTTTTAGGACCAAATGATAATTTATATTACTAAACAAGATCAAATGCAGGACAATTGACTATTGGAATTTGATTAGAATCTCTAATATATTATTTCTAGGACCATACAGATGTATTTCACTACATAAATAAGATGTGGGAGGGATTTTTTGACCGAAGAATGTGGGTAGGGTTGGATATTGGAACTTTTAGCTTTAAATATGAGAATCAAGTCTGCCAATGCCTATTAATATGATGTTTTAGTTCTCTCTACTTAGATTTCCATCATGTGGTCAGGTTTTTTATGTTGATATGAGAGTTCAAACAAATTCTGAACAGTGAAACTCAATTTAGACGACACAAAATTGGTTAAAAAGACCAAAATTAAAATTTCCTGGGTGAAAAGAACAGTTAGATTTTGATACTGTTTAAATGGACAAAAATTTAAAAATAGGCGAGGATGTATTTGATTTCATCCCGCCCATTTTTAAATACTTTTTCTTATTTTTAATTTACACAAGGATGCATCCAGTTTCATCCTTGCTATTTTTAAATTTAAGCCAGGATGAATCCAGTTTCATCCTTGCTATTTTTTTTGTGTCCATTTCACCCATAAAATTTTTTACTCGTCCATTTGAACCGTGTTTTAAATTTTTTTGGACAAATGACCCATTTTCCGTCTAGACAACCACAATAAACTGCACCACACTAACTGCTAAGTCATTTTTCGCCAATAACAAGTCTTACTAATCAAGTGCTTAGTTTCCATAAATCTTTATATCTCATTTCCTTCGACTTCTTTACTAATCAAGTGCGAATATTAATTAATGTTCCTTAATATTGTTGTCCAGCACCGATCAACAGCCCATCACTAATCTTCGGATGTCTATCGCAATTAGGGTGAGCATTTGGCCCGTAATCCGCGGATTTAACCGGGACCAACCGTTCATTTGCGGATGGATGCGCGGACCGTTCGCTAATGGGTTGGATGTGAATGAAATTTTTGAAATTCAACGGATTACGGATCGGGACCGGATGCAAATTGGAAAATACATTGGACATCCACGTCCGTTAAATTAAGTGCATTTCTATAGTTCTAAAAAATATTATGGATCATTTAAGAATTCTTAAGGTGTTTGCTTGGGGTGTTGTATATGGCATTTTTATCTTCCTATACATATATAGGATATGTAGGTTCTATGAGGAGTCATTTGTGTTGGCTTTATATTCTTTTTTATAAATTTTAACTAAAACAAATCCATTGGATTATCCGTATCCAATTTGTCCATCCGTGTATCCATTGGATGCAAAACCGTTGGATGTGAATTGAATGCAGATGCCAAATTTGAAATCCGTAATGTATTGGATTGGATGGGGATGGGGTGAAAACCGGTCCATACCGATCAATCCTCGCCCCTAATCGCCATACGAATTCCCAATACGACCTAATGTTACATGATGCAAAATCGACATATTATTACCAAACACCGCTATTTCACCTACCATATATAAGCCCAGTAGCACGATCAAACAATATCGTTTTCGGAAAATGGATCATTTGTCCAAATATTTTTAAAACATGGTTCAAATGGATGAGTAAAAATTAGTATGGGTGAAATGGACACTAAAAAAAATAGCAAGGATGAAACTGGATTCATCCTGGTTTAAACTTAAAAAAATAGTAAGGATGAAACTGGATGCATCGTGATGTAAATTAAAAATAAGAAAAAGTATTTGAAAATAGGCAAGATAAAACTGTTTACATCCTGGCTATTTTTACATTTTTGTCCATTTAAACAGTATCAAAATCTAAATGTAGGAAATACCATTATGTCATAGGAATAATATATTAGAGAGAGTCTAGTCCATTTGACCCAGTCAAATGTCTGTTTGGTCCTATTTGGTAATATAAATTATAGTTTGGTCCAAAAAGTTATTGTTTGGTCCTAGGCTGATGTCATGGATGATGTAAATGTCACCTTGTAGTGGCGTAAATACCCTTTTGGATAAGGACCATATATATATTCAAAGGTAAAGAGAAAAATCATTTCTCGTAACTACTTTCTCTCTCCTCTAGATTTTTCTCCTTTTATCTTCCTGCTCCAACGATTTCTAGGGTTTTCTTTTTTCCTGCTGCTGCAATTATGATGAAGACGAGAAGAATAACGATGAAGTTCATCAAAAAACGACCAAAATCTGCTGCTACCGCTGTTGACGATGAAGAAGATCTGTTGTTTGTTGCTGCTGTTGACGATGAAGACGACGATGAACCTGATCAATTTGATGATGACGGCGACGATCTGTTTTAAAGACTATGACGACAATGAAGATGAACCCGATATGTTTTGATGAAAACGATGGAAGATGATGTTTGTTCTTTGTTGTTTTTGAAGGCAGACGATGTTCTTTCTTCTTTGTTGAAGACGTCGAAGAAGATGAAGATGATGTTCTTGATGTTTTTATATGGACTTCATTCCGAGAAATGAAGTCTTGTTTTTTATATGGACTTTATTCCAGAAATGAAGTCTGTTTTTTTTTTATGTTTTTATATGGACTTTATTTCTGGAATAAAGTCTGTTTTTATATGGACTTCATTCCAGAAATGAAGTCCGTTTTTTTTTTATGTTTTTATATGGACTTCATTCCAGAAATGAAGTCCGTTTTTTTTTTTATGTTTTTATATGGACTTCATTTCTGCAATGAAGTCTGTTTTTTTAGGTTTTTATATGGACTTCATTTCTGGAATGAAGTCTGTTTTTTAGGTTTTTATATGGACTTCATTTATGGAATGAAGTCTGTTTTTATATGGACTTCATTTCTGGAATTAAGTCTCTTTTTTAGGTTTTTATATGGACTTCATTTCTGAAATGAAGTCTGTTTTTATATGGATTTCATTTCTAGAATGAAGCCTCTTTTTTTTAGGTTTTTATATGGACTTCATTTCTGGAATGAAGTCTGTTTTTTTAGGTTTTATATGGACTTCATTTCTGGAATGAAGTCTGTATTTTTAGGTTTTTATATGGACTTCATTTCTGGAATGAAGTCTGTTTTTTTTTAGGTTTTTTTTAGGTTTTTATATGGACTTCATTTCTGGAATGAAGTCTGTTTTTTTTAGGTTTTATATGGACTTCATTTTTGTTTTTTTAGGTTTTTATATGGACTTCATTTCTGGAATGAACTGTTAAAAGAAAATAAGTAAAAATTAACACGGAAGGGTATTTTTGTTAGTTTAATATTTTTAAATAATTATGGACCAAACAGTAAAGGCGTTTGACCAAAGAACCAAACAGACATGGGCCCACCTAAAAAAGGACCAAACGATATTTTTCCCAATCTAAATGTCCTTTTCACCTAGGTATTGTTGATTTTGGTCTTTTTAACCAATTTTGTGTATATAATTAGCGTGGACCGATACAATACCAATACTCGGGTACGAGTACGACCAACCCAACATGAGGAGGACTCGGAAGTCCCTCTGTGACTCATCAGTCAATGACCACGAGATTGTTAGGGTTTGTATATCTACATATAAAAGGCGAGTTTGCCTACCCTCTCCCTCTCTAAACAGAGCGCCACAGTCTCAAAATCTAGATCTGCTCTTCAACTCTTCACTATCAAACTCGTTTCTACATAAATTATCCGTATAATGATTTTGCAAGTTTTGGTTAAGATATTTTTTTGTATGGGAACTCTCAGGTACTCCGCAAATCATCTGATAAACATAATGATTTCTCCTCTCAATTGAAAAATCTATGTTCTTGGTGAAAGCTTGCTTTTTGTCTCTGGGATGTAATCATGAAAACTCTCAGGTTCTGTATAGTATTTTCACCATTTTTTAATTTACTAACTAATAAACATGTCTTGTGTATCACTGGAAGTTTTTATACATAGTATGAGATGTTGATTAAATGGTTTTAGTTTTTATGCTTTTCTAAGTAAACAATATTCTTAGCTGTTCTCTCCTTTTAGTTTCTCAAGCAAATCAAATTTGAATGAACCAATTTATGTTGTTCAGTGTTAGATTATCTAAATCACTTTCAGTCTGTGTGTGTAAGAAAAGGTCGAATTGTATGTTTGATTTAGACGGAATTATTAATTGCTGGAAGGATAATTGGAGATTGTTGCGATATTAAGTTGAGCCATATGGACGTGAAAGAATCTAAGATTTACATTATGTTCAAACCTGCACTTGCCTTTCTTAAAAATTCAATTCCATTCATGTGCTTGGTTAAATTAGATGGCTTTCTTGAATAGTAGTAGTAATATCAAATTGGTGATTGTTTTAGTAGCACAAATTTTCAGAATTATTGGTATTAAACTTGTGTTTTTTAGCACAAAAGGGGTGCAGGATTGACTGGTAAAGTGGTTTTTAGTGGTACAATTACAGTGAAAGGCTTCTGATCATTTTTGACAAAGAAAATTAGTGTTATGTTGTTGTTGAGAAAGATTTTTGATGTCATACTGTTTTGTGTTATAGCTGAAGAATATTGGATGAAATTTTTATACTAGGACTTGCACAGCTTTAGCTCAACCAAATATACTTGCAAATCCAAGATTACAAAATTCATATAATACTTATCAAAATAAGTACTCCATTAGAGTTGAATCACAACGGTTTGTTCATCAGCATATTTGAATCCTCCCTTTACTGCGTCTGGCTTACACATTAGTTCCCACCTCTAGTATCAAAGTCTACCTCCAAGATCAAGCTCGTCAGGTTTTTTAATGAAGTTGAATAATGAAACTGTTCCGATGAAGCTCAAGATTGGAGCTGTTGTTCACGGCAAAATCATCGGTGCAAATATCAGTATGAACACCCATTTGGCACAATCATTCATTTCTCCAGTCCCCTTTACGCCAAATTTCGGTTGACGCATATGGATTGAATTGCACTAAATATGTCTACTGAGAAAATGTTGGGAGTTAAAATTTAAATGGATTGAATGTAATTTCTATATGTTCAATGGTCTTCAAGAATCTTGTTTTTTATTGCTAACTGAACTCAGATCAATTTTTATATGTTCAATGGTATTCAAGAATCTTGTTTTTTATTATCACCATTACTAATCATGTCGTTTGTTGAATGTGAAAGAATCAATGAATTTCATGTCGTTTTGCTGTCAAGCATCTCCTACTATTTTCTGCAAGAATGAGAGAAAAGGCATTAACCAAACCCGAAATTGCCTTCTTAAAAAGCATTTCCGTTCATGTACGCTTACAGTAGATGGATTTCTCGGTTAATAATATCAAATTGGTGATTCTTTTGGTAGCATATATTTTCAGTATTAGTATCATACCTGTGGTTTTGGATTTGGAACTAGAAATGGAATGTTGGGTATTTGGAGGAGATGTTATGTTGTTGTTGTCTGAAGTTTTAATTAGTTTTTTAGAGAACTCACAAAACTCACTAATTGATTTTCTTTTCTTGTTATTCTTTGTTGCTTATTCACTCACTTCTCTATAACTTCTTTTCTTTTTTCATTTTCATTCATTCAACTGTGTTCTCTTACATTAGAAACTGATACAAGTGATTATTTATAGACTTCAACTTTCTCTAGGACTTTCTACAGCTCACTGGATGTTACTTCACTTAGAAGCATTTGACTGACAACACAACTTTTTGGATTACTTTCTCTAGATTTTTCTTTAACTGAAATACTAGTTTATCTAACCTTGTTCACATTTGTTCATACTACAAAACTCTTTAAGACAACTCTAGAATGTCCACTTCCCTGTTTACATTACAAAGCTCTTTTACGGTTTTACTGTCTAGATAATTCTAGAAAATGCATTATTTCCAACTCCTTAATGCATTTTCACTTCTCTTCCAATCAGCCGCTTTCATCCTTTTGTTGCACTTTGCTTCTTTGGTAAAATCCTTTGACTCAAGTACAGCATAACCGCAAGTTTCAACAGCGCCTGGCTTTGGCCTCCATACTTTCTTGTGCATAGGATATGATCTGTGATGCCTGTAACCTTTTCTTTCACATGACTTATGTTGTTGATGCGGCTTTAGTAAACAGAACTGTGAGCCTTTGCCAACTTCTACCTTCATTGCTGTGTTGTGAACATAGTTCCAGTACATAGGAAAATTTCTATCTTTCACTTTCACTTTATCTATGACCTGACTCTTGTTTTTCTTGTCATATATGAAACACATGCCATTATCAAAGTATGGAGAATATCCATTTTCTATCATTTGTCCAACGCTCAACATATTTGCTTTTAGGTTAGGAACTAGAAAAACATCTTTGATTAGCCGCGTACCTTTTCTAGTTTGAATAGCAATCGTACCTTTTCCTTTCGTTTAACCAAGTCACTATTTCCCAGCCTGATTAGTGATTTGATAGACGTATCTATGTCGCGAAAAATGCTTTCATCTCCCGTCATATGGTTGCGGCAACCGTTATCTATGTACCAGGCTTGTTTTTTCTCTTCTGTTGTTGTTTGGCAAGCATAAAACATGTGCCCCTCCTCCTTTTCAGCTTCATGAAAATTAGCTTGGAATTTTTTGTTAAAATGACAATCTCTTGCGAGATGCCCATGTCTTCGACAATTATAACATTGCGGCTTACTTTCATCAAACCAGCAATCCTTCTCCGGATGATTAGTCTTTTTGCAAATCCTATAAGGTGGATAATCCTTCTTCCATCTTAAGTCTCTGTAGTTTTCTTCTCCTCCAGAAATCTCATCTTCACGTTTTCCACTAGACGTTTGAGTATTCAGGTTCAATTTAGACTGAAATGCACTTTCAATTGATGCTTCATGACGCCTATTTAACCTCTGTTCATAGGCTTCTAATGAACCCATAAGTTCTGTCACCGAAAGAGTTGTGATTTCTTTTGACTCTTCAAGATTCCTTCGAGATATTCTACGAAATTGCAAAAAACCATATTTCTGCATATTGTATGCGTATTAGGATCCGAGATCGAAACCTTGGCCTTGAGTTGACTACTCTAAGTCGAAACTTGGTAAGAACGAAATTCATCCATTTACGAGGTAAGATTCCTTGAGATATTCTACGAAACCTTAAACAAACCTTATTTATGCATATTATATGCGTATTGGGATCAAGATCGAAACATTGCCGCGAGTTGACTACTCTAAGTCAAAACTTGGTAAGAACGACAAATACATCCATTTACCGGTAAGATTTCTTCGAGGTATATTCTATGAAACCTTAAACAAACCTTATTTTATACTATATGCGTACCATTGATCCGAGATCAAAAACTGTCCATGAGTTGACTACTCTAAGTCGAAACTTTGTAAGAACGACGAATTCATCCATTTCTGGGTAATATTCCTTCGAGATATTCTATGAAACCTTAAAAAAACATATTTCGCATATTGTATGCGTACTAGATCCGAGATCGAAACATGGCCGTGAGTTGACTACTCTAAGTCAAAAACTTGGTAAGAACGACAAATCCATCCATTTATAGTGTAAGATTTCTTCGATATATTCTATGAAACATTAAAACAAACCCTATTTTCGTATATTGTATGCATACCAGGGCTCCAAGATCGAAACATGGCCACAGTTGACTACTCTAAGTGAAACTTGGTAAGAACGACGAATCATCCATTTACGGGTAAGATTCCTTCGAGATATTCTACGGAAACCTTAAAAAAATCCTATTTGTATATTGTATGCGTACCATGATCCGAGATCGAAACACAGTCGTGAGTTGACTACTCTAAGTCGAAACTTGGTAAGAACGATTTAATTCATCCATTTACGAGGTAAGATTCCTTCGAGATATTCTACGAAACCTTAAAAAAAAAAACCATATTTCTCGCATATTGTATGCGTATTAGGGATCCTAGATCGAAACCCGCCGCGAGTTGACTACTCTAAGTCGTAAACTTGGTAAGAACGACGAAATCATCCATTTACAGTAAGATTCCTTCGAGATATTCTACGAAACCTTAAAAAAAAACCATATTTCCGTGCATATTGTATGCGTACAGGATCCGAGATCGAAACACAGTCGTGAGTTGACTACTCTAAGTCGAAACTTGGTAAGAACGACAAATCCATCCATTTGATGTAAGATTTCTTCGATATATTCTACGAAACCTTTAAAAACCCTATTTCTCGATATAGTATGCGTACTGGGATCCGAGATCGAAACTCCGTCAGAGTGAGTTGACTACTCTAAGTTAGAAACTTTGTAAGAACACTTAATTCATCCATTTACGGGTAAGATCCTTCGAGATATTCTACGAAACCTTAAAAAAAAAACATATTTCTGCATATTGTATGCATACTAAGATCCGAGATCGAAACCCGGCCTTGAGTTGACTACTCTAAGTCGAAACTTGGTAAAACGACAAATCCATCCATTTAAGTAAGATTTCTTCGATATATTCTATGAAACCTTAAAAAAAAACCCTATTTCGTATATTGTATGCTTACCGGGCTCCAAGATCGAAACATGGCCGCGAGTTGACTACTCTAAGTCAAACTTGGTAAGAACGACTAATTCATCCATTTACAGGTAAGATTCCTTCGAGATATTCTACGAAACCTTAAAAAAAATCCTATTTATGTATATTGTATGCGTACAAGGATCCGAGATCGAAACCTGGTCGTGAGTTGACTACTCTAAGTATAAAACTTGGTAAGAACGACGAATTCATCCATTTACAGGTAAGATTCCTTCGAGATATTCTACGAAACCTTATAAAAAACCCTATTTCGCATATTGTATGCGTACAATGATCCGAGATCGAAACTCGGTCGCGAGTTGACTACTCTAATTTGAGAAATTCGGTAAGAACAGCCTAATCCATCCATTTGGGTAAAGATTCCTTGAGATATTCTAAGAAACCTTAAAAAACCCTATTTCTCGCAGATTGTATGCGTACTAGAATCCGAGATCGAAACACAGCCGTGAATTGAATACTCTAAGTCGAAACTTGGTAAGAACGCGAATTCATCCATTTACGGGTAAGGATCCTTCGAGATATTCTACGAAACCTTAAAAAAAATCCTATTTCTGCATATTGTATGCGTACTAGGATCCGAGATCGAAACCTGGCCGCGAGTTGACTACTCTAAGTCAAAAACTTGGTAAGAACGACGAATCCATCCATTTACAGGTAAGATTCCTTCGATATATTCTACGAAACATTAAACAAACCTTATTTTTGCATATTCTATGCGTACCATGCTCCGAGAACGAAACCTGGCCGCGAGTTGACTACTCTAAGTCAGAAACTTGGTAAGAACGACGAATCCATCCATTTGCTGTGTAAGATTCCTTGAGATATTCTATGAAACCTTAAAAAAACCATAATTCAGCATATTGTATGCGTATAAGGATCCGAGATCGAAACACCGGGCCGGTGGAGTTGACTACTCTAAGTAAGAAACTTGGTAAGAACACTAATTCATCCATTTTACAGGTAAGATTCCTTGATATATTCTACGAAACCTTAAAAAAAACCATATTTCTCGCATATTGTATGCGTATTAGGGATCCGAGATCGAAACCGGCCGCGAGTTGACTACTCTAAGTCGAAACTTGGTAAGAACGACAAATTCATCCATTTAATTAAAGATTTCTTCGATATATTCTACGAAACCTTAAAAAAACCCTATTTTTCGCATATTGTATGCATATTAGGATCCGAGATCGAAACCCGGTCGTGGAGTTGACTACTCTAAGTCGAAACTTGGTAAGAACGACCAATCCATCCATTTACGGGTAAGATTTCTTGAGATATTCTACGAAACCTTAAAAAAAAAAAAACCATATTTCGCATATCAGAGGCAACCAGATCCGAGATCGAAACTGCCATGAGTTGATTCCTCTAAGTCGAGAAACTTGGTAAGAACGAGCGAATTCATCCATTTACAGGTGTAAGATTCCTTCGAGATATTCTACGAAACCTTAAAAAAACCATATTTCGCATATTGTATGCGTACGGGATCCGAGATCGAAACCCGGCCGTGAGTTGACTACTCTAAGTCGAAACTTGGTAAGAACGACAAATCCATCCATTTCACAATTAAAGATTTCTTCGATATATTCCTACGAAACCTTAAAAAAACCCTATTTACGTATATTGTATGCGTACCAGATCCGAGATCGAAACACGCTAGTGAGTTGACTACTCTAAGTCGAAACTTGGTAAGAACGACGAATTCATCCATTTACATGTAAGATTCCTTGAGATATTCTACGAAACCTTAAAAAACAAAACCATATTTCGCATATTGTATGCAAACCCGGATCCGAGATCGAAACTTGGTCGTGAGTTGACTAATATAAGTCATATACATGGTAAGAACGACGAATGTGCATTTACGGGTAAGATTCCTTGAATATTCTACGAAACCTTAAAACCTATTTCTACATATTGTATACATACCGGATCCGAGAATCGAAACCCGGACCATGAGTGGACTAATATAAGTCGAAACTTGGTAAGAACGACAAATCCATCCATTTACAGGTAAGATTTCTTCGATATATTCTACGAAACCTTAAAAAAATCCTATTTCGTATATTGTATGCGTGCTCAGGATCCGAGATCAAAACTGGATGTGAGTTGACTACTCTAAATCAAACTTGGTAAGAACGACAAATCCATCCATTTACGAGGTAAGATTTCTTCGATATATTCTGACAAACCAAAAAAATCCTATTTCGCATATATTGTATGCGTCCAGATCCGAGATCGAAACATGTCCGTTAGTTGACTACTCTAAGTATAAAACTTTGTAAGAACGCAATTTCATCCATTTACGAGGTAAGATTCCTTAGGGATATTCTACGAAACATTAAAAAACATATTTTTGCATATTGTATGCATACTAAGATCCGAGATCGAAACCTGGCCTTCGAGTTGACTACTCTAAGTCGAAACTTGGTAAGAACGACAACCATCCATTTACAGTGCAAGATTTCTTCGATATATTCTATGAAACCTTAAAAAAACCCTATTTCTCGTATATTGTATCTTCTGAGGATCGAAGATCGAAACATGGCCGCGAGTTGACTACTCTAAGTCAAACTTGGTAAGAACGATTTAATTCATCCATTTACAGGTAAGATTCCTTCGAGATATTCTACGAAACCTTAAAAAAAATCCTATTTATGTATATTGTATCGTACATAAAGGGATCCGAGATCGAAACCTGGTCGTGAGTTGACTACTCTAAGTCAAACTTGGTAAGAACGACGAATTCATCCATTTCACAGGTAAGATTCCTTGAGCTATTCTACGAAACCTATAAAAACCCTATTTCGCATATTGTATCGTACAATGATCCGAGATCGAAACTGCCGTAGTGAGTTGACTACTCTTAATCGTAAACTTGGTAAGAACGGCAAGATCATCCATTTTACAGGTAAGATTCCTTCGAGATATTCTACGAAACCTTAAAAAATCCTATTTCTCGCATATTGATGCGTACTAGAATCCGAGATCGAAACTTTGGCCCGTGAGTTGACTACTCTAAGTCAAAAACTTGGTAAGAACGACGAATCCATCCATTTACGAGGTAAGATCCTTCGAGATATTCTCACGAAACATTAAAAAATTCTATTTTTACATATTCTATGCGTCTATTAGATCCAAAATCGAAACCCGGCCGTGAGTTGACTACTCTAAGTCGAAACTTGGTAAGATAACGACAAATCCATCCATTTACGAGGTAAGATTTCTTGATATATTCTCTAGAAACCTTAAAAAAATCCTATTTCGTATATTGTATGCGTACAAGGATCCGAGATCAAAACCCTGGTTGTGAGTTGACTACTCTAAAGTCATAAACTTGGTAAAACGACGAATCCATTCATTTACATGTAAGATTCCTTCATAATATTCTACGAAACCTTAAAAGACCTTATTTGCATATTATATGCAAACCAGGCTCCAAGATCGAAACTTGGCCGTGAGTGGACTAATATAAGTCATATACATGGTAAGAACGCGAATCCATCCATTTACACGTAAGATTCCTTCGAGATATTCTACGAAACCTTTAAAAAACCCTATTTCTACATAGGGTACGCATACCAGGATCCGAGAAAGAAACATGGTCATGAGTGGACTACTATAAGTGTAAAACTTGGTAAGAACGAAGAATTCATCCATTTCTGTGTAAGATTCCTCCAAGATATTCTCGAAACCTTAAAAAACCCTATTTCTCGCATATCGTACGCGTACCATGATCCAAGATCGAAACCTTGCCGAGTTGACTAGTCTAAGTCGAAATTGGTAAGAACGATGGAATCCATCCATTTACGGGTAAGATTCTTCTTAGATATTCTACGAAACCTTAAAAAAACCCTATTTTTGCATTTTGTACGTACCAGGATCCGAGATCGAAACTCGGCCGTGAGTGGACTAGTCTAAGTCGAAACTTGGTATGAACACAGATTCATCCATTTACGGTGTAAAGGATCCTTCGAGATATTCTACGAAACCTTAAAAATCTATTTCCGCATATTGTATGCGTCTTTGGATCCGAGATCGAAACTGCCGCGAGTTGACTACTCTAAGTCAAAAACTTGGTAAGAATAACGAATCCATCCATTTACTGGGTAAGATTCCTTGAGATATTCTAAAACCTTAAAAAAATCCTATTTCGTATATTGTTGTCGTGCAATGATCCGAGATCGAAACATGGCTAGTGAGTTGACTACTACAAGTATAAAACTTGTAAGAACTATTGAAGTGTCATTTACAATTAAGATTCATGAGATATTCTACGAAACCTTAAAAATCCTATTTCTACATATTGTGGCGTACTAGGATCTGGAGATCGAAACCCGTCGCGAGTTGACTACTCTAAGTCATAAACTTGGTAAGAACGCATTTAATTCATCCATTTACAGTAAGATTCCTTCGAGATATTCTACGAACCTTAAAAAAACGTATTTCTCGCAGATATTGTATGACAGATACGCAGATCAAACGCCGCGAGTTGACTACTCAAGTCGAAACTTGGTAAGAACGACAAATCCATCCATTTACAAAGTAAGATTTCTTGATATATTCTCGAAACCTTAAAAAACCTATATCTCGATATTGTATGCGTAATTTCAGATCCAGATCGAAACCAGTCCGTGAGTTGACTACTCTAAGTCGAAACTTTGTAAGAACCACTAATTTATCCATTTCTGAGGTAAGATCCTTCGAGATATTCTGCTTAAACCTTAAAAAAAAACATACTTATGCATATTGTGGCGTCAGGATCAGAGATCGAAACACAGTAGTGAGTTGACTACTCTAAGTCAAACTTGTAAGAACGACAAATCCATCCATTTACAGCAAGATTTATCCGATATATTCTACGAAACCTTAAAAAACCCTATTTCGTATATTGTATCCTTACCGGGCTCCAAGATCGAAACACAGCGCAAGTTGACTACTTCTAAGTCAAATGGTAAGAACGTGAATTCATCCATTCACAAGATTCCTTCGAGATATTCTACGAAACCTTTAAAAAATCCTATTTCAGATATTGTATCGCATCAGATCCGAGATCGAAACATGGCCGATGAGTTGACTACTTCAAGCAAGAAACTTGGTAAGAAACGAGATTTAATTCATTCTTGATGTGTAAGATTCCTTGAGATATTTTTACAAAACCTTAAAAAAAAACCCATATTCTGCATATATTATGCGTATAATGATCTGAGATCGAAACACGGCCGCGAGTTGACTACTCCTAATTCGTAAATTGAAGAAACGTTAATCCATCCATTTAAGGTGTAAGATTCCTTCGAGATATCTTCTAAAACCTTAAAAAAACCCTATTTCTCGCATATTGTATCGTGCAAGATCCGAGATCGAAACCTGGGCCGTGAGTTGACTACTCTAAGTCGTAAACTTGTAAGAACGCATTTAATCTATCCATTTACAGGTAAGGATCCTTCGAGATATTCTACGAAACCTTAAAAAATCCTATTTCTCGCATATTGTATGCGTACTAGGATCCGAGATGTTTCCCCAGGCCGCGAGTTACTACTCTAAGTCAAAAACTTGGTAAGAATAAACGAATCCATCCATTTACATCGAAGATTGATATATTCTCGAAACATTAAACAAACCTTATTTTTGCATATTGTATGCGTACTATGCTCCGAGAACGAAACTCGGCCGCGAGTTGACTACTCTAAGTCGTAAACTTGGTAAAAACGCATTTAATCCATCCATTTACGGGTAAGATTCCTTCAGAGATATTCTACGAAACCTTAAAAACCATATTTCGCATATTGCATGCGAGACAAGGATCCGAGATCGAAACGGGCCGTGAGTTGACTACTCAAGTAAGAAACTTGCAAGAAACGACGAATTCATCCATTTGCTGGAGGTAAGATCTCCTTCGAGATATTTTACGAAACCTTAAAAAAACCCATATTTCGCATATTGTATGACAGATCCGAGATCGAAACCTGGCCGCGAGTTGACTACTCTAAGTCATAAACTTGGGTAAGAACGACGAATTCATCCATTTACAGGTAAGATTCCTTCGAGATATTCTACGAAACCTCAAAAAAAAAAAAACCGTATTTCAGTATTATATGACAGGGATCCTAGATCAAACCCGGCCGCGAGTTGACTACTCTAAGCCGAAACTTGGTAAGAACGACAAATCCATCCATTTACAGTAAGATTTCTCAAATATATTCTACGAAACCTTAAAAAAACCTATATCGCATATTGTACGCATACTGGATCCGAGATCGAAATTCGCCCGTGAGTTGACTACTCTAAGTCGAAACTTTGTAAGAACGATTAATTCATCCATTTGGTAAGATTCCTTCGAGATATTTTACGAAACCAAAAAAAAAACCCATATTTCTGCATATTGTATGCATGACAGATCAAGAGATCGAAACTCGGGTCAGCAGTCGACTACTCTAAGTCATAAACTTGGGTAAGAACGATCTAATTCATCCATTTACAGTAAGATTCCTTCGAGATATTCTACGAAACCTTAAAAACCATATTTTTGCATATTGTATGCATACCATAGGATCCGAGATCAAAACCAGCCGCGAGTTGACTACTCTAAGTCGAAACTTGTTAAGAACGACAAATCCATCCATTTACAGTAAGATTTCTTCGATATATTCTATAAACCTTAAAAAAAAAAAAACCTATTTCTCGCATATTGTATGCGTACTCAGGATCCGAGATCGAAACCTAGGCCGTGAATTGACTACTCTAAGTCGTAAACTTTGTAAGAACGACTTAATCATCCATTTACGGGTAAGATTCCTTCGAAATATTCTACTAAACCTTAAAAAAACCATATTTTCGCATATTGTATGCGTACGGTAGGATCAGAGATCGAAACCGGCCGTGAGTTGACTACTCTAAGTCGAAACTTGGTAAGAACGACAAATCCATCCATTTACGTAAGATTTCTTCGATATATTCTACTAAACCTTAAAAAATCCTATTTTTGTATATTGTATGCGTACCGGGATCCGAGATCGAAACTCGGGCCGTGAGTTGACTACTCTAAGTCGTAAACTTGGCAAGAACGATTTAATCCATTCATTTACATGTAAGATTCCTTGAAGATTATTGACAAACCTTAAACAGAACCTATTTCGCATACTATATGCAAACCAAAGCTCCGAGATCGAAACTCTGGGTCGTGAGTGGACTAATATAAGTCATATACATGGTAAGAAGATTTAATCGAAGTCCATTTACGGTAAGATTCCTTCTAATATTCTACGAAACCTCAAACAAAACCTATTTCTACATAATGTACGCATACCCGGCTCCGAGAACGAAACCCGACCATGAGTGGACTAATATAAGCGAAACTTGAAGAACCATTTAATCCATCCATTTAAAATAAGATTCCTTCGAGATATTCTACGAAACCTTAAAAACATATTTATGCATATTGTATGCGTACTAGATCCGAGATCGAAACCTGGCCGCGAGTTGACTACTCTAAGTCAAATTTGGTAAGAACGACGAATTCATCCATTTACAGTAAGACTCGAGATATTCTACGAAACCTTAAAAAAAAAATCTATTTCGCCATATTGTATGCGTACCAGGATCCGAGATCGAAACATGGCCGTGAGTTGGACTACTCTAAGTATAAACGGTAAAGAATTTAAGATTTCATCCATTTACAGTAAGACTTCCTTCGGATATTCTACTAACATTAAACAAACCTTATTTTTGCATATTCTATGCATACCATGCTCCGAGATCGAAACTGGCCGTGGAGTTGACTACTCTAAGTCGAATAAACTTGGTAAGAACGATGAATTCATCCATTTACAGGTAAGACTCCTTCGATATATTCTATGAAACCTAAAAAATCCTATTTCGCATATTGTATGCGTACTTCAGGATCCGAGATCGAAACACGCGCGCGAGTTGACTACTCTAAGCCAAAAACTTGGCATGAATCGACGAATCCATCCATTTATAGGTAAGATTCCTTCTAAGATATTCTACGAAACATTAAACAAACCTTATTTTTGCATATTCTATGCGTACCATGCTCCCGAGAACGAAACCTGCCGCAGAGTTGACTACTCAAGTCGAAACTTGGTAAGAACATTTAATCCATCCATTTACGGTAAGATTCCTTCGAGATATTCTACGAAACTAAAAAAACCCTATTTCGCATATTGTATCGTACTCAGGGATCCGAGAACGAAAACACGGCCGTGAGTCGACTACTCTAAGTCCAAAAACTTGGTAAGAACTCATTTACTTAAATCCATTTACGGTAAGATTCCTTCGAGATATTCTACGAAACCTTAAAAATCCTATTTCCGCATATTGTATGCGTACTAGATCCGAGATCGCAACTCGGCCGCGGGTTGACTACTCAAGTCATAAACTTGGCAAGAAACGACTTAATTCATCCATTTACAGGTAAGATTCCTTCGAGATATTCTACGAAACCTCAAAAAAAAAAACCGTATTTCTGCATATTATATGCGTATTAGGATCCGAGATCGAAACCTGGCCGCGAGTTGACTACTCTAAGTCCGAAACTTGGTAAGAACGACAAATCCATCCATTTACAGGTAAGATTTCTTCGATATATTCTACGAAACCTTAAAAAAACCTATATCCGCATATTTGTATGCGTACCAAAGATCCTAGATCGAAATCAATCCGTGAGTTGACTACTCTAAGTCGTAAACTTTGTAAGAACGCATTTAATTCATCCATTTACGGGTAAGATCCCTTCGAGATATTCTACGAAACAACAAAAAAACATATTTATGCATATTGTGTATGGTCTAGTGATCCGAGATCGAAACACCTGGCCATGAGTTGACTACTCTAAGTGAAACTTGGTAAGAACGACAAATCCATCCATTTCAAGATTTCTTCGATATATTCTACGAAACCTTAAAAAACCCTATTTCGCATATTGTTTACGTACTGCATCCGAGATCGGAACTCGTCGTGAATTGACTACTCTAAGTCGTAAACTTTGTAAGAACGATTGGTCATCCATTTCAGTAAGATTCCTTCGATATATTCTCTAAAACCTTAAAAAACCATATTTTCGCATATTGTCGCATTTAGGATCCGAGATCGAAACCCTCGGGGCCGTGAGTTGACTACAAGTCGAAACTTGGTAAGAACGACAAACCATCCATTTGCTGTGCAAGATTTCTTCGATATATTCTGCCAAACCTAAAAAAAAACCTATATCTCGCATATTGTATGCGCAATCAGATCCGAGATCAACTCCGTCCGTGAGTTGACTACTCTAAGTCGAAACTCAAAGAACAACGAATCCATCCATTTACAATTAAGATTCCATATATTCAACGTAAACATTAAACAAACCTTATTTTTTGCATATTGTCAGAAAGTACTCCTGGGAGAACGAACCCGCCAGCGAGTCGACTACTCTAAGTCGAAACTTGTAAAAACGACGAATCCATCCATTTGCTGGTGTAAGATTCCTTCGAGATATTCTAATGAAACCTTAAAAACCATATTTCGCATATCGCACGCGTACAAGGATCCGAGATCGAAACCCGGTCGTGAGTTGACTACTCTAAGTAAGAAACTTGGTAAGAACGATTGAATTCATCCATTTAAGGTGTAAGATTCCTTCGAGATATTTTACTGAAACCTTAAAAAAAAAACCCAGAGATAATGTATGCGATTAGGATCAAGAGATCAAACTCACGAGCTTCGAGTTGACTACTCTAAGTCATAAACTTGGTAAGGTTCCTTAATTCATCCATTTACAAGATTCCTTCGAGATATTCTACGAAACCTAAAAAAAAACCATATTTTTGCATATTGTATGCATATTAGGGATCCCAGATCAAACTCGGCCGCGAGCTTTTGACTACTCTAAGTCGAAACTTGGCAAGAACGACAAACCATCCATTTACGGGTAAGATTTTTCGATATATTCTACGAAACCTTAAAAAACCCTATTTCAAAGATATTGTATGCGTACTCAGATCCGAGATCAAACCCGTCGTGAATTGACTACTCTAAGTCGAAACTTTGTAAGAAACGACGAATTCATCCATTTACGCTGCAAGATTCCTTCGATATATTCTACGAAACCTTAAAAAAACCATATTTCCCGATATCAGATGCGTACTTAGATCCGAGATCGAAACACGGCCGTGAGTTGACTACTCTAAGTCGAAATTTGTAAGAACGACAAATCCATCCATTTGATAAGATTTCTTCGATATATTCTACGAAACCTTAAAAAAAATCCTATTTCTGTATATTGTATGCGTACCAGGATCCGAGATCGAAACATGGCCGTGAGTTGACTACTCTAAGTCAGAAACTTGGTAAGAACGACGAATCCATTCATTTACATGTAAGATTCCTTCAGAATATTGTACGAAACTCAAATGTTAAACCTATTTCGCAGATACTATATGCAAACCAGGCCCGAGATCGAAACTTGGCGTGAGTGGACTAATATAAGTCATATACATGGTAAGAACGATTTAACTGGTCCATTTACGGTAAGATTCCTCCTAATATTCTACGAAACAAACAAAACCTATTTCTACATAATGTACGCATACCGCCCGAGAACTAAACCTTCGACCATGAGTGGACTAATAGGAGTTTAAACTTGCAAGAACGTGATTTAATCCATCCATTTACAGGTAAGATTCCTTCGAGATATTCTACGAAACCTTAAAAAACATATTTCGCATATTGTATGCGTACTAAGGATCCGAGATCGAAACTCGGCCATGAGTCGACTAATCTAAGTCAAACTTGGCAAGAACGAAAAATCCATCCATTTACAGTAAGATTTCTTCGATATATTATACCAAACAACAAAAACCCTATTTCGTATATTGTATGCCATGGCCCAAGATCGAAACATAGCCGCGAGTTGACTACTTTAAGTCAAACTTGGTAAGAACGATTTAATTCATCCATTTACAGTAAGATTCCTTCGAGATATTCTACGAAACCTTAACAAAAATCCTATTTCTCGTATATTGTATGCGGTCAGATCCGAGATCGAAACCTAGCCGTGAGTTGACTACTCTAAGTCGAAACTTGGTAAGAACGATTAATTCATCCATTTACAGGTAAGATTCCTTCGAGATATTTTACAAACCTTAAAAAACCCTATTTTCGAGATATTATATGCGTATGAGGATCCGAGATCAAAACTCCGGCCGTGAGTTGACTACTCTAAGTCGTAAACTTGCAAGAACGATTTAATTCATCCATTTACGTGTAAGGATCCTTCAAGATATTCTACGAAACCTTAAAAAATCCTATTTTCAGCAAATTGTATGCGTACTAGGATCCGAGATCGAAACTGCCGCGAGTTGACTACTCTAAGTCAAAACTTGGTAAAACCACTTAATCCATCCATTTTGCTGGGTAAGATTCCTTCATATATTCTACTTAAACATTAAAAAACCTTATTTTTGATATTCTATGCGTACCATGCTCCGAAAATGAAACTCCGTCGCGAGTTGACTACTCTAAGTCCGAAACTTGGTAAGAACGCATTTAATTCATCCATTTAAGGTGTAAGATTCCTTCGAGATATTTTATGAAACAGTGGAAAAAAAAACCCATATTTCTCGCATATTGTAGGCGGGACAGGATCCGAGATCGAAACCTCGGCCGAGTTGACTACTCTAAGTCATAAACTTGGTAAAACGACGAATTCATCCATTTACAGTAAGATTCCTTCGAGATATTCTACTTAAACCTTAAAAAAACCATATTTTTGCATATTGTATGCATATTAGGATCCGAGATCGAAACTCGGCCGCGAGTTGACTACTCTAATTGAGAAATTTGGTAAGAACGACCTAATCCATCCATTTACAAAAAAAAAAAAAGTAAGATTCCTTGAGATATTCTATTTAAACCTTAAAAAACCCTATTTGCATATTGTATGCGACCAGATCCGAGATCGAAACTCGGCCGTGAGTTGACTACTTCTAAGTCGAAACTTGGTAAGAATCATTTAATCCATCCATTTACAAGTAGGATCCTTCGAGATATTCTACGAAACCTTAAAAAAATCCTATTTCTGCATATTGTATGCGTACTAGGATCCGAGATCGAAACCTGGCCGCGAGTTGACTACTCTAAGTCAAAAACTTGGTAAGAACAACGAATCCATCCATTTACAGGTAAGATTCCGATATATTCTACGAAACATTAACCAAACCTTATTTTTGCATATTGTATGCGTACCATGCTCCGAGAACGAAACCCGGCCGCGAGTTGACTACTCTAAATCAAAAACTTGGTAAAAACGATGAATCCATCCATTTACGCAAGATTTCTTCGAGATATTCTACGAAACCTTAAAAAAACCATATTTCTCGCATATTGCATGCGACAAGGATCCAGATCGAAACTAGTCGTGAGTTGACTACTCTAAGTCGTAAACTTGGTAAGAACGACTTAATTCATCCATTTGGGTAAGATTCCTTCGAGAAATTTTAAAACCTTTAAAAAAAACCTTATTTCTCAGATATTATATGCATACAGATCCGAGATCGAAACCGGGTCGCGAGTTGACTACTCTAAGTCATAAACTTGGGTAAGAAACGATGAATCCATCCATTTACAGTAAGATTCCTTCGAGATATTCTACTAAAACTTAAAAAAAAACCATATTTTTGCATATTGTATGCATATTAGATCCGAGATCGAAACTGCCGCGAGTTGACTACTCTAAGTCAAAACTTGGTAAGAACGACAACCATCCATTTACAGTAAGATTTCTAGGATATATTCTACGAAACCAAAAAACCCTATTTCTCGTATATTGTATGCGTACCGAGATCCGAGATTGAAAACCGGCCGTGAATTGACTACATTTCTAAAGCCGAAACTTAACAAACCTTATTTATGCATATTTTAGCAACGACGAATTCATCCATTTACTCTAAGTCGTAAACTTGGTAAAGATTCCTTCGTAAGATATTCTAGACTCTAAACCTTAAAAAAACCTTATTTTCGCATATTGTATGCGTACTAGATCCGAGATCGAAAGATCGGTCGCGAGTTGACTACTCTAAGTCGAAACTTGGTAAGAACGACAAATCCATCCATTTATGTAAGATTTCTTCTAGATATTCTACAAACCTTAATAAAACCTATTTTCGATATTGTATGAGTAAACCATGATCTTAAGATCGAAACCGCCGCGAGTTGACTACTCTAAGTCGAAACTTGGTAAGAATAACGAATCCATTCATTTACATGTAAGATTCCTTGAGATATTGTACGAAACCTTAAACAAACCTATTTCTCGCATACTATATGCAAACCAGGCTCCGAGATCGAAACTTGGTCACGAGTTGACTAATATAAGTCATAAACATGGTAAGAACGACGAATCCATCCATTTACAGTAAGATTCCTCCAAGATATTCTACGAAACCTCAAACAAAACCTATTTCTACATAATGTACGCATACCTGGCTCCGAGAACGAAACCTGACCATGAGTGGACTAATATAAGTCAGAAACTTGGTAAGAACGACGAATCCATCCATTTACAGGTAAGATTCCTTCGAGATATTCTACGAAACCTTAAAAAACCATATTTATGCATATTGTATGCGTACTATGATCCGAGATCGAAACTTGGCCGTGAGTTGACTATTCTAAGTCAGAAACTTGGTAAGAACGACAATCCATCCATTTACAAGTAAGATTTCTTCGATATATTCTACGAAACCTTAAAAAAACCCTATTTATGTATATTGTATGCTTTTAGGATCTGAGATCGAAACATAGCCGCGAGTTGACTACTTTAAGTCAAACTTGGTAAGAACGATTTAATCCATCCATTTTGGTGTAAGATTCCTTCGAGATATTCTACTAAACCTTTAAAAAATCCTATTTCTCAAGATTTTGTATGCAAACCAGGATCCGAGATCAAACCTCGGGGCCGTGAGTTGACTACTTCTAAGTCGTAAACTTGGTAAGAACGATTTAAACCATCCATTTACAGTAAGATTATTCAAGATATTCTAAAAAACCTTAAAAAAACCTATTTTCTCGCATATTGTATGCATACATTGATCCGAGATCGAAACTTGGCCGCGAGTTGACTACTCTAATTCAAATTCCCACTCGGAAAATTTACTTAATCCATCCATTTACGGTAAGATTTCTTCGATATATTCTACTAAACCTTAAAAAAACCCTATTTCGCATATTATATGCAAACCAGGATCTTAGATCGAAACCCGGCCGCGAGTTGACTACTCTAAGTCTAAACTTGGTAAGAACGAAGAAACCATCCATTTACAGTAAGGATCCTTCGAGATATTCTACGAAACCTTAAAAAACCTTATTTCTCGTATATTGATGCGTTTTGGATCCAAGATCAAACCGGCCGCGAGTTGACTACTCTAAGTCAAAAACTTGGTAAGAATGACGAATCCATCCATTTACGGGTAAGATTCCTTCGATATATTCTACGAAACATTAAACAAACCTTATTTTTGCATATTGTATGCGTACCATGCTCGAAACGAAACCTCGTCGTGAGTTGACTACTCTAAGTCGAAACTTGTAAGAACAATGAATCCATCCATTTCTTGTGTAAGATTCCTTCGAGATATTCTACGAAACCTTAAAAAACCATATTTTATATTGTATGCATACCAGGATCCGAGATCGAAACCGGCCGTGAGTTGACTACTATAAGTCGGAAACTTGGTAAGAACGACGAATCCATCCATTTACAGTAAGATTCTCTCCGAGATATTCTACTTAAACCTTAAAAAAACCTATTTTTCGTATATTCAGTATGCGTATTTGGATCCGAGATCGAAACATGGCCGCGAGTTGGACTACTCTCCTAAGTCAAACTTGCAAGAACGACTTAATCCATCCATTTACACGTAAGATTTCTTCGAGATATTCTATTTAAACCTTTAAAAAACCCTATTTCTCAGTATATTGTATGCGTACATAGGATCCGAGATCGAAACATGGCCGTGAGTTGACTATTCTAAGTATAAAACTTGGTAAGAACGAAGAATTCATCCATTTACAGGTAAGATTCCTTCGAGATATTCTACGAAACCTTAAAAAAAACCCTATTTCTGCATATTGTATGCGTACAATGATCCGAGATCGAAACTCCGGGCCGCGAGTTGACTACTCTAAGTCAAAAACTTGGTAAGAACGAAGAAATCCATCCATTTATAGTAAGATTCCTTCGAGATATTCTACGTAAACCTTAAAAAACCCTTATTTTTGCATTTGTATGCAAACGGGATCCGAGATCGAAACGGCCGTGAGTTGACTACTCTAAGTCGAAACTCGTATGAACGAAACCATCCATTTGGGTGTAAGATCCTTCGAGATATTCTACGAAACCTTAAAAAAATCCTATTTCTGCATATTGTATGCGTACTAGGATCCGAGATCGAAACCTGGCCGCGAGTTGACTACTCTAAGTCAAAAACTTGGTAAGAACAACGAATCCATCCATTTACAGTTGTAAGATTAGATATATTCAACGAAACATTAAACAAACCTTATTTTTGCATATTGTATGCATACCATGCCCGAGAACGAAACCTCGCCGCGAGTTGACTACTCTAAGTCAAAAACTTGGTAAAAACGGACGAATCCATCCATTTACAAGTAAAATTCCTTGAGATATTCTAAGAAACCTTAAAACCTTATTTCGCATATTGCATGCAAGGATCCGAGATCGAAACTGGGTCGTGAGTTGACTACTCTAAGTAAGAAACTTGGTAAGAACGATTTAATTCATCCATTTACGGGTAAGATTCCTTCGAGATATTTTACGAAACCTTGAAAAAAAAAAAAAACCTTATTTCTCGTATAATGTGTATGATCCGAGATCGAAACTCCGCTGCGAGTTGACTACTCTAAGTCATAAACTTGGATCGGAATTCATCCATTTACGAGTAAGATTCCTTCGAGATATTCTGAAACCTTAAAAAAAAAAAAAAAAACCATATTTTTGCATATTGTATGCATATTAGGATCCGAGATCGAAACTCCGGCCGCGAGTCGACTACTCTAAGTCAAACTTGGAAGAACGACAAATCCATCCATTTACAGTAAGATTTCTTCGAGATATTCTACGAAACCTTAAAAAACCCTATTTCGCATAAATATATATCAGATCCGGAGATCGAAACTCCGGCCGGAATTGAACTCTAAGTCGAAAACTTTGAAACGACGAATTCATCCATTTACGGGTAAGATTCCTTCGATATATTCTACGAAACCTTAAAAACCATATTTACGCATATTGTATGCGAGATCCGAGAGAAACCGTGAGTCGACTACTCTAAGTCGTAAACTTGGTAAGAACGACAAATCCATCCATTTACAAGATTTCTTCGATATTCTACGAAACCTTAAAAAAACCTTATTTCTCGTATATCAGATGCGTGCAGGATCCGAGATCGAAACATGGCCGTGAGTTGACTACTCTAAGTCAAAAACTTGGTAAGAATGACGAATCCATCCATTTACATGTAAGATTCCTTAGGAGATATTGTACGAAACCTTAAAAAAACCTATTTATGCATATTGTATGCAAACCAGGCTCGTAGATCGAAACTTGGCCGTGAGTGACTAATATAAGTCATATACATGGTAAGAACGACTAATCCATCCATTTACGGGTAAGACTCCTCCTAATATTCTACTAAACTCAAACAAAACCTATTTCTACATAATGTACAATGAAACGAAACCCGACTCATGAGTGGACTAATATAAGTCTAAACTTGGAAGATGAACGACTTAATCCATCCATTTAGTAAGATTCCTTCGAGATATTCTACGAAACCTTAAAAAAAACATATTTCGCATATTGTATGCGTACTAGATCCGAGATCGAAACTGCCATGAGTTGACTAATCTAAGTCTAAACTTGCAAGAACGAAAAATCCATCCATTTCAGTAAGATTTCTTCGATATATTATACGAAACCTAAAAAACCTATTTCTCAGATATAGGAAAGCTTACGGATCCAAGATCAAACATAGCCGCGAGTTGACTACTCTAAGTCAAAACTTGGTAAGAACGATTTAATTCATCCATTTACAGTAAGATTCCTTCGAGATATTCTAATAAACCTTAACAAAACCTATTTCAAGATATTGTATGCGTATTTAGATCCGAGATCGAAACCTAGCCGTGAGTTGACTACTCTAAGTCAAAACTTGGTAAGAACAATTTAATTCATCCATTTACAGTAAGATTCCTTCGAGATATTTTACGAAACCTTAAAAAACCTATTTCTCGCATATTGTATCTAAACCAAAGATCCGAGATCAAACCGGGCCGCGAGTTGACTACTATAAGTCGAAACTTGGTAAGAACGATTTAATTCATCCATTTGCTGTAAGGATCCTTCGAGATATTCTACGAAACCTTAAAAAAATCCTATTTCGCAAATTGTATGCGTACTTGATCCGAGATCGAAACGTGGCCGCGAGTTGACTACTCTAAGTCAAAACTTGGTAAGAATAAGAAATCCATCCATTTATAGGTAAGATTCCTTCGATATATTCTACGAAACATTAAAAAACCTTATTTTTGCATATTCTATGCGTACCATGCTCCTAAATGAAACTAACGGCTGCGAGTTGACTACTCTAAGTCGAAACTTGGTAAGAACGAAGAATCCATCCATTTATGGTAAGATTCTTTGAGATATTATACTAAACCTTAAAAAATCCTATTTCCTCGATATTGTATGCGTACTAGATCCTAGATCAAAACTCGCCGCGAGTTGACTACTCTAAGTCAAAAACTTGGTAAGAATGATTTAATTCATCCATTTACAGGTAAGATTCCTTCGAGATATTCTAATAAACCTTAAAAAAACATATTTCTACATATTGTATGCATACTAAGGATCCGAGATGGAAACCCGGCCGTGAGTTGACTACTCTAAGTCAAAAACTTGTAAGAACGACAAATCCATCCATTTACAGTAAGATTTCTTCGATATATTCTACGAAACCTTAAAAAACCTATTTCGCAGATATTTTATGCATACCATGATCCGAGATCGAAACTCCGTCCGTGAGTTGACTACTCTAAGTCAAACTTTGAAAGAACCATTTAATTATCCATTTACAGTAAGATCCTTCGAGATATTCTACGAAACCTTAAAAAAACATATTTATGCATATTGTATGCGTACTTAGATCCGAGATCGAAACCGGCCGTGAGTTGACTACTCTAAGTCCGTAAACTTGGTAAGAACGACAAATCCATCCATTTCCAGTAAGATTTATCCGAGATATTCTACGAAACCTTAAAAAAACCCTATTTCTCATAAATTGTATGCTTACCCGGGCTCCAAGATCGAAACATGGCCGCGAGTTGACTACTCTAAGTCAAACTTGGTAAGAACGAAGAAACCATCCATTTACAATGTAAGATTCCTTCGAGATATTCTACGAAACCTTAAAAAATCCTATTTTCTCAGATATTGTATGCATACCGGTAGATCCTAGATCGAAACATGGCCGTGAGTTGACTACTCTAAGTATAAAACTTGGTAAGAACGAAGAATTCATCCATTTACAGGTAAGATTCCTTCGAGATATTCTACGAAACCTTAAAAAAAAACCTATTTCTGCATATTTTATGCGTACAATGATCTGAGATCGAAACCTGGCCACGAGTTGACTACTTAATTCGAAACTTGGAAGAATAACTTAATCCATCCATTTACGGGTAAGATTCCTTCGAGATATTCTACGAAACCCTTAAAAAAAAACTATTTATGCATATTGTGTGCGTTTAGATCCGAGATCAAACCGTGCCGTGAGTTGACTACTCTAAGTCAGAAACTTGGTAAGAACGATAATTCATCCATTTGCGGTGTAAGGATCCTTCGAGATATTCTACGAAACCTTAAAAAAATCCTATTTCTCGCATATTGTATGCGTATTCAGATCCGAGATCGAAACCTCGGCCGCGAGCTGACTACTCTAAGTCAAAAACTTGGTAAGAACAACGAATCCATCCATTTACAGGTAAGATTCCGATATATTCTACTAAACATTAACCAAACTTTATTTTTGCATATCAGTATGCGTAAACCAGGCTCCGAGAACGAAACTCGGTCGCGAGTTGACTACTCTAAGTCGAAACTTGGTAAAAACGAATAAATCCATCCATTTTGGTAAGATTCCTTCGAGATATTCTACGAAACCTTAAAAAACCATATTTCTCGCATATTGTATGCGTCCAAGGATCCGAGATCGAAACCCGGCCGTGAGTTGACTACTCTAAGTAAGAAACTTGGTAAGAAGAAATTCATCCATTTATAGGTAAGATTCCTTTTAGAAATTTTACGAAACCTTAAAAAAACCCATATTTCGATATATATTGTATGCATACAGGATCAGAGATCGAAATCGCGAGTTGACTACTCTAAGTCAAAACTTTGTAAGAACGATTTAATTCATCCATTTACAGTAAGATTCTTCGAGATATTCTACTTAAACCTTAAAAAAACCTTATTTTTGCATATTGTATGCATATTAGGATCCGAGATCGAAACTCCGCGAGTCGACTACTCTAAGTCAAAAACTTGGTAAGAACGACAAATCCATCCATTTACGTGTAAGATTTCTTCGAGATATTCTACGAAACCTTAAAAAAACCCTATTTGTATCGCAAGGATATCGAAACCTAGTATGAGTTGACTACTCTAAGTCGTAGATCCTGGAGATTAAATCCTCGTAAGATTCCCGTGAATTGACATACTCATATGCTCCGAGATCGAAACTCGACCGCGAGTCGAAAGTCTAAACTTTGCAAGAACGACGAATTCATCCATTTACGGTGTAAGATTCCTTCGAGATATTCTACGAAACCTTAAAAACCATATTTCGCATATTGTATGCGTACTAGGGATCCGAGATCGAAACCCTAGTAGTGAGTTGACTACTCTAAGTCGAAACTTGGAAGAACGACAAACCATCCATTTGGATGTAAGATTTCTTCGAGATATTCTACGAAACCTTAAAAAAAACCCTATTTATGCATATATTTATGAAACCATGATCCGAGATCGAAACTCGGCCGTGAGTTGACTACTCTAAGTCGAAACTTGGTAAGAAACTAAGAAACCATCCATTTACGAGTAAGGATCCTTCGAGATATTCTACGAAACCTTAAAAAATCCTATTTCGCATATTGTATGCGTCTTAGATCCGAGATCGAAACCCGCCGCGAGTTGACTACTCTAAGTCAAAACTTGGTAAAAACGACGAATCCATCCATTTCTGAGTAAGATTCCTTCGATATATTCTACGAAACATTAAAAACCTTATTTTTGCATATTCTATGCGTACCATGCTCTGAAAAATGAAACCGGCCGCGAGTTGACTACTCTAAGTCGAAACTTGGTAAGAACGAATTAATCCATCCATTTACGGGTAAGATTCCTTCGAGATATTCTACGAAACTTAAAAAAACCATATTTATGCATATTTTATGCATACAAGGATCCGAGATCGAAACTCGGCCGTGAGTTGACTACTCTAAGTCGAAACTTGGTAAGAACGACTGAATTCATCCATTTACAGTAAGATTCCTTCGAGATATTCTAATAAACCTTAAAAAAACATATTTCTCGCATATTGTATGCGTATAAGGATCCGAGATGGAAACTTGGCTGTGAGTTGACTACTATAAGTCAAAACTTGCAAGAACAACGAATCCATCCATTTGCTGTGTAAGATTCCTTCGATATATTCTACGAAACATTAAACAAACCTTATTTTTGCATATTCTATGCGTAAATCATGCTCCAAAACGAAATCCCGGCCGCGAGTTGACTACTCTAAGTCGAAACTTGGTAAGAACTTAATAATCCATCCATTTACTGGTAAGATTCCTTCGAGATATTCTACGAAACCTTAAAAAAACCCTATTTCGCATATTGTATGCGTACAGATCCGAGATCGAAACCTGGCCGTGAGTTGACTACTCTAAGTCAAAAACTTGGTAAGAACAACGAATCCATCCATTTACAGGTAAGATTCCTTCGATATATTCTACGAAACATTAAACAAACCTTATTTTGCATATTGTATAAACCAGGCTCCGAGAACGAAACTCGCCGCGCGAGTTGACTACTCTAAGTCGAAACTTGGTAAAACGAAGAATCCATCCATTTACAGGTAAGATTCCTTCGAGATATTCTACGAAACCTTAAAAAACCATATTTCGGATATTGCATGCGTACTGAGGATCCGAGATCGAAATTTGGCCGTGAGCCGACTACTCTAAGTAAGAAACTTGTAAGAACGACGAATTCATCCATTTACGGGTAAGATTCCTTCCGAGATATTCTACTGAAACCTCAAACAAAACCTATTTCTACATAATGTACGCATACCTGCTCCGAGAACGAAACCCCACCACTGAGTTGACTAATATAAGTTTAAACTTGGTAAGAACGACAATCCATCCATTTACAAGATTCCTTCGAGATATTCTACGAAACCTTAAAAACATATTTATGCATATTGTATGCGTACTAGGGATCCGAGATCGAAACTCCGGCCGCGAGTTGACTACTCTAAGTCAAATTTGAAAAAGAACGCACTTAATTCATCCATTTACAAGGGTAAGATTCCTTCGAGATATTATACGAAACCTTAAAAAACCTATTTCGTATATTGTATGCATTTGTGATCCGAGATCGAAACATGGCCGTGAGTTGACTACTCTAAGTATAAAACTTGGTAAGAACGAAGATTTCATCCATTTACAGGTAAGATTCCTTCGGTATATTCTACGAAACATTAAACAAACCTTATTTCTCGCATATTCTATGCATACCATGCTCCGAGATCGAAACTCGGCCGTGAGTTGACTACTCTAAGTCAAAAACTTGGTAAGAACGATGAATTCATCCATTTACAGTAAGACTCCTTCGATATATTCTATGAAACCTAAAAAATCCTTATTTCGCATATTGTATGCGTCAGATCCGAGATCAAACCCGGCCGCGAGTTGACTACTCTAAGCAAAAACTTGGTATGAATGACTAATCCATCCATTTATAGTGGTAAGATTCCTTCAGATATTCTACGAAACCTTAAAAAACCCTATTTTCGCATATTGTATGCATACCAGATCCGAGATCGAAACCCGGCCGCGAGTTGACTACTCTAAGTCAGAAACTTGTTAAGAACGACAAATCCATCCAATTACAGGTAAGATTTCTTCGAGATATTCTACGAAACCTTAAAAAAACCCTATTTCTGCATATTGTATGCATACATGATCCGAGATCGAAACCGGCCGTGAATCGACTACTCTAAGTCGAAACTTTGTAAGTTAACGATTAAATCATCCATTTACATTTGTAAGATTCCTTCGATATATTCTATGAAACCAAAAAAACCATATTTCTCGCATATTGTATGCGTACTAGGATCCGAGATCGAAACCGGCCGCGAGTTGACTACGCTAAGTCGAAACTTGGTAAGAACGACAAATCCATCCATTTACAAGTAAGATTTCTTCGAGATATTCTACGAAACCTTAAAAACCTATTTTTATATAAGTATATCTAAACCAGGATCTTAGATCGAAACCTGGCCCGTGAGTTGACTACTATAAGTCGGAAACTTGGTAAGAAATTTAATAAACCATCCATTTACATGTAAGATTTCTTCGGAGATATTCTACGAAACCTTAAAAAACCCTATTTCGCATACTATATGCAAACCAGGATCCAAGAAGATCGAAACTTGGCACGTGAGTGGACTAATATAAGTCAAAAACATGGTAAGAAATCTAAGAACCATCCATTTTATAGGTAGATTCTTAGAGATATTCTACGAAACCTCAAACAAAACCTTATTTCTGCATATGTCTACATAGCTCAGAGAACGAAACGACCATGAGTGGACTAATATAAGTCGAAACTTAGTAAGAACGCAGAATCCATCCATTTACAGTAATATTCCTTCAGATATTCTACTAAACCTTAAAAAACATATTTATGCATATTGTATGCGTACTAGGATCCGAGATCGAAACGCCGCGAGTTGACTACTCTAAGTCAAATTTGGTAAGAACGCATTTAATCCATCCATTTCTGTAAGATTCCTTCTAGATATTCTACGGTAAACCTTAAAAAACCTGGCTTTATGATATTGTATGCGCACAAGGATCCGAGATCGAAACCAGTCTTGAGTTGACTACTCTAAGTATAAAACTTGGTAAGAACGAAGATTTCATCCATTTACAGGTAAGATTCCTTCGAAATATTCTACGAAACATTAAACAAACCTTATTTTTGCATATTCTATGCATACCATGCTCCGAGATCGAAACCTGGCCGTGAGTTGACTACTCTAAGTCGTAAACTTGAAGAAACGATAATTCATCCATTTACGGGTAAGACTCCTTCGAGATATTCTATGAAACCTTAAAAAAAACCCTATTTCAGCATATCAGTGCGACTTGTGATCAGGAGATCGAAACTCCGGCCGCAGTTGACTACTTCTAAGCCAAAAACTTGGTATGAACCATACTTAATCCATCCATTTATAGGTAAGATTCCTTCGGTATATTCTACGAAACATTAAACAAACCTTATTTTTGCATATTCTATGCGTACCATGCTCCGAGAACGAAACCTGGCCGCGAGTTGACTACTCTAAGTCGTAAACTTGGTAAGAACGATAATCCATCCATTTGTAAGATTCCTTCGAGATATTCTACGAAACCTTAAAACCCTATTTCTCGCATATTGTATCGTATCAGATCCGAAGAACGAAACCTGCCGTGAGTCACTACTCTAGAGTCAAAAAACTTGTAAGAACGCGACTTATCATCCATTTGCTGTAAGATTCCTTCGAGATATTCTACGAAACCTTAAAAATCCTATTCTCGTATTGTATGCGTCTTCAGGATCCGAGATCGAAACCCGCCGCGAGTTGACTACTCTAAGTCATAAACTTGGTAAGAACGACGTAATTCATCCATTTAGGTAAGATTCTTCCGAGATATTCTCGAAACCTCAAAAAAAAAAAAAACCGTATTTCTGCATATTATATGCGTGTTAGGATCCGAGATCGAAACCCGGCCGCGAGTTGACTACTCTAAGTCCTAAACTTCTGGTAAGAACGACAAATCCATCCATTTGCTGCAAGATTTCTTCGATATATTCTACTTAAACCTTAAAACCTATATCGCATATTGTATGCGTACTCAGATCCGAGATCGAAACTTTGTCGTGAGTTGACTACTCTAAGTCGAAACTTTGTAAGAACGACGTTAATTCATCCATTTCTTTGGTAAGATCCCTTCGAGATATTCTACGAAACCTTAAAAAAAAACATATTTATGCATATTGTATGCGTACTAGGATCCGAGATCGAAACCCGTCGTGAGTTGACTACTCTAAGTCGAAATCCTGGAAAGAACGACAAATCCATCCATTTACGTAAGATTTCGTTCTCGATATATTCTACGAAACAACAAAAAACCCTATTTCGCATATTGTATGCGTGCAGATCCGAGATCGAAACTCCGGCCGTGAATTGACTACTCTAAGTCAAACTTTGTAAGAACGACGAATTCATCCATTTACGGTAAGATTCCTTCGATATATTCTACGTAAACCTAAAAAACCATATTTCTCGCATATTGTATCGTCTTGTGATCCGAGATCGAAACCCGCCGTGAGTTGACTACTCTAAGTCGTAAACTTGGTAAGAACGACAAATCCATCCATTTACAGTAAGATTTCTTCGATATATTCTACGAAACCAGCAAAAAACCTATCTCGCATATCAGATATACTGGGATCCGAGATCGAAACCGCCGCGAGTCGACTACTCTAAGTCGAAACTTGGTAAAAACGATGAATCCATCCATTTACGAGGTAAGATTCCTTCGAGATATTCTACGAAACCTTAAAAAAACCATTTCAAGAGATATTGCATGCGACAAGGATCCGAGATCAAACCGGCCGTGAGTTGACGACTCAAGTAAGAAACTTGGCAAGAACGACGAATTACTCCATTTACAGATAAGATTCCTTCGAGAAATTTTACGAAACCTTTAAAAAACCATATTTCTCGATATTGTATGCGTACAGATCCGAGATCGAAACCGTAGTGAGTTGATTGTGCTAAGTCGTAAACTTGGTAAGAACGACAAATCCATCCATTTACGAGGTAAGATTTCTTCGATATATTCTACAAAACCTAAAAAAAAATCCTATTTCTCAGATATTGTATGCGTGCCGGATCCGAGATCGAAACCTCGCCGTGAGTTGACTACTCTAAGTCGAAACTTGGTAAGAACGCATTTAATCCATTCGAGTTACATGTAAGATTCCTTGAGGAATATTGCATTTAAAACTCAAATGTAACCTATTTCGCATACTATATGCAAACCAGCTCCGATATCGAAACTTGGCCGTGAGTGGACTAATATAAGTCATATACATGGTAAGAACGATTTAATCCGTCCATTTACGGTAAGATTCTCCTAATATTCTACGAAACCTCAAACAAACCCTATTTCTACATAATGTACGCATACCGGGCTCCGGAGAACGAAACCCCGACCATGAGTGGACTAATATAAGTCGTAAACTTGGTAAGAACGACAAATCCATCCATTTACAGTAAGATTCCTTGAGATATTCTACGAAACCTTAAAAAACATATTTCTGCATATTGTATGCGTCTTCAGATCCGAGATCGAAACACGGCCATGAGTTGACTAATCTAAGTCGAAACTTGGTAAGAACGACAAATCCATCCATTTGTTGTAAGATTTCTTCGAGATATTCTACGAAACCTTAAAAAACCCTATTTCGTATATTGTATGCATTACCAGGCTCCAAGATGAAACATAGCCGTGAGTTGACTACTTTAAGTCAAACTTGTAAGAACGACTAATTCATCCATTTACGAATTAAGATTCCTTCAAGATATTCTACAAAACCTTAAAAAAATCCTATTTCGTATATTGTATGCGCACTGTGATCCGAGATCGAAACTCGGCCGTGAGTTGACTATTCTAAGTCGGCTTGGTAAGAACGACTTAATTCATCCATTTACAGTAAGATTCCTTCTAGATATTTTACTGAAACCTTAAAAAAACCCTATTTTCGCATATTGTATGCACATTGATCCGAGATCGAAACTCTGCCGCGAGTTGACTACTCTAATTCTAAAGTTGGTAATAACGTACGAATCCATCCATTTTGAGGTAAGATTCCTTGAGATATTTTACTTAAACCTTAAAAAAACCCTATTTCGCATATTGTATGCGTACAAGGATCCGAGATCGAAACCCGGCCGAGTTGACTACTCTAAGTCGAAACTTGGTAAGAACGCCAATTAAATCCATTTCATGTGTAAGATTCCTTCGAGATATTCTACGAAACCTTAAAAAAATCCTATTTCTTCATATTGTATGCGTATTTCAGGATCCGAGATCGAAACCGGCCGCGAGTTGACTACTACAAGTCAAAAACTTGGTGCTAACGACGATCCATCCATTTGAGCAAGATTCCTTCGATATATTCTACGAAACATTAAACAAACCTTATTTTTGCATATTCTATGCGTACCATGCTTCAAAATGAAACCCGGCCGCGAGTTGACTACTCTAAGTCGAAACTCTGGTAAGAACGACTTAATCCATCCATTTACGGGAGTAAGATTCCTTGAGATATTCTACGAAACTTAAAAAAACCATATTTGCATATTGTATGCGTACGATGATCCGAGATCAAACCAGCCGTGAGTTGACTGCTCAAGTCGAAACTTGGTAAGAGCAGACCAATTCATCCATTTAAGGTAAGATTCCTTCGAGATATCTAATAAACAGCAAAAAAAAAACCATATTTCGCATATTGTATGCGTAGGGGATCCGAGATCGAAACCGGCCGCGAGTTGACTACTCTAAGTCGAAACTTGGTAAGAACGATTTAATTCATCCATTTACAAGTAAGATTCCTTCGAGATATCTACGAAACCTAAAAAAAAAACCATATTTCGCATATCAGACAAGGATTAGGATCAGAGATCGAAACTCCGTCGCGAGTTGACTACTCTAAGTCGAAACTTGGTAAGAACGACAAATCCATCCGTTTACAGTAAGATTTCTTCGATATATTCTACGAAACCTTAAAAACCCTATTTCGTGATATTGATGCGTGCAGATCAGAGATCGAAACCCAGTCGTGAGTTGACTACTCACAAAGTTAGAAACTTTGTAAGAACGACGAATTCATCCATTTACAGTAAGATTCCCTTCGAGATATTCTACGAAACCTTAAAAAAACCATATTCGCATATTGTATGCATCAGATCCGAGATCGAACCGGCGAAGTGAGTCGACTACTCCAAGTCGAAACTGGTAAGAACGACAAATCCATCCATTTACGGGTAAGATTTCTTCGGACTTATTCTACGAAACCTTAAAAAAAAATCATTTCCTCTCCGTATATTGTATGCTACAAGTGATCCGAGATCGAAACTCCGCCGTGAGTTGATTACTCTAAGTCGAAACTTGGTAAGAACGACGAATCCATTCATTTACATGTAAGATTCCTTGAGAATATTCTACTTAAACCTTAAATGTGATTCCTATTTCTCTTATTATATGCAAACCAGCTCCGAGATCGAAACTTGTCAAAAGAGTGGACTAATATAAGTCATATACATGGTAAGAACATTTAACTGTCCATTTACGGGTAAGATTCCTCCGGAATATTCTATAAACCTCAAACAAACCCTATTTCTACATAATGTACGTATACCAGGCCCGAGAACGAAACTCGGCCATGAGTGGACTACTATAAGTTTTAAACTTGGTAAGAACGAATGAATCCATCCATTTAGGGTAATATTCCTCTAAAATTTCTCTTAAACCTTAAACAAACCCTATTTCCGCATATGGTAAACATACCAGGATCCGAGATCGAAACCTTGCCGGCGAGTGGACTAGTTCTGAGTGGGAAAATTGGTAAGAACGATGAATGCATCCATTTATCGGTAAGATTCCTTCTTCCTTAGGAATATTCTGCATAAAACCTTAAACAAACCCTATTCTCGCACATAGTACGCATACCGTGCTCGAGATCGAAACCCGGCCGTGAGTGGACTAGTCTAAGTCCGTATAGTGTATTGTTTTTACGTATATTGAATTTTTACCTGTCATTGTCACTCTTGTTGTATTTCCTTTACTAACACTAGTATTTTTCTTGTAAAATAGACATGATTAATAGCTCCATTTGGGTTCTACGGTGTTTTAGAAGAAATTTATTGTTGGACTACAATCATATGTTTCAAATTCCAATATTCAAATGTGATTGGGCTCACATCAGTTTTGGTGTGAAGGTAGAAGATGCATGTTACATTAGTCAATTTAAAACATCATAAGAACCAATACCGTAACGATCATTCATTTTGAAAAAACAAGCGCGACAAGTTTTATTCTCGAGAGTCAAATACATCTAACTCATGTGATGCATTACGAAAGGAGAAGCTTTTCGTTGTTTACGGCGATCACTTGAGCATTACTTTTTGAGCATTATATTTTGTTTTACAACACTTATGAAGGGTTGTCATAAAGTTAGTGTATAGTTAGTGTATTCAAGAACCACAAACTTGACGAGGAACATGTGATAGTGTAGGATGGTTAGTGGTGTAGACTACCCACGCTTGAGGCTCAGATCGAATCCCCAACCTCATTTTTTCCAACATTATATATTTTTACTTCAACAACACTTATAAGTGTTGCTTTAGCTTTCTATTTAAAAAAGAAAAATCAAAACTTGTGAATGTAAAGGGTGGTTGATGAGTTAGACTTTCATGCAAAAGAGGTTCATGTTCCGAATCTCCCCTCTAACATATTTTTCATTGTCATATTTTTGTGTTCTTCAACAACACTTAGAGAATTGTGATAGGCTAAGTCACTACATATATGGAACATTATATATTTTTACTTCAATCATATTTTGTGTTCTTCAACAACACTTGTTAGATGTGATAGGCTAAGTTACTACATAAATGGAACATTATATATTTTTACTTCAACAACACTTATAAGTGTTGTTGTAGCTTTCTATTTAAAAAAAAAGAAAAAAAAATCAAAACTTGTGAAATCAAAGGGTGGTTGATGAGCTTGACTTCCATGCAAGAGGTTCATGTTCGAATCTCCTCTAACATATTTTTCATTATCATATTTTTGTGTTCTTCAATAACACTTGTGAGAATTGTGATAGGCTAAGTCACTACATATATGGAACATTATATATTTTTATAGTGTTGTTGTAGGTTTATATTTAAAAAAAAAAAAGAAAAAAATCAAAACTTGTGAAGTGAAAGGGTGGTTGATGAGCTAGACTTCCATGTAGTAGGTTCATGTTCGAATGTCCCTCTAACATATTTTTCATTATCATATTTTTGTTCTTCAACAACACTGTGAGTATTGTGATAGGCTAAGTCACTACATATATGGAACAACGTTGTTATAGCTAAATGTCGTCACAACTATTTTGCTTAAGGAGTTGTCGTTTGTTTTCTTAGCGCAACCCCTTGTTTCTAAGGGTTGGCGGTGATGATATACGACAACTCTTCCTTTGAAACCAGGTTGTCAAAAACATAGACTTTCTACAATACTTAAAGTGTGCCATTGTAAATCTCCATTGTAGATGTATATTTTTCCCGTAGAAAGATACATTGAAGCTAAAATTTCAAGATCCGGCATTTTTCTATCGTCTTCTGTAATTACCGTTGGAGTGTTGTTCTTGGGACCGTATTTTGCAAAGTTATTTGAGATTAAATTTGGGGCTAAAAGTTGTGGGAATGCATTGTCCAACTCCATGATCTATATGTTTTGGACATGGGAGTTGTGGCTTGTAGTTTTATTTTCTGAGTGTGTTGTTTACACTTGTTAAGTGACGATGGGGGTAATAAGGAAATGAACTTTTATAAGTGACGATGCATTATAATTGTTAGTCATTAGCTCTAGCTAGCTCTTGGTTTCTCTTTATATTCGGTGTGATTTCTAAATGGATAGGTATATATGTAATGAGTCCGATGATTTTGGTGTTCCTCTATTCTATCTAGGATAAAACTACTTTCCCGACAAATATAGTAGTAAAGCAAAGGATATACAATTTCAACATTTTTCATTAAATTCTCCGAATGTCGTAATGTATTAGAAAAGTTTAATCATTTTCTGTCCTCCACCTCGCATTACAAATCGAAGATTTATGGCTTTCTTAGGCTAGCTCTAATGGGGATCCAAGATTCAAGGTTTTCCTGATCCACGCCACCAAAATTCATCGCCGGGCGCAATGGGGGAATCCAAGATCCCCGCATGAAACGCATTTGGAACCTACGTACAACGCGGTTTGAAACTACGTCTCATAGGAAACTCAAAAAACGCAGTTTCAACATGCGTATTGACCATGTTGACAAATCAACACGCGGTTTGAACTTGCGTTTCATAGAGAACCCTAAAAATTCTGGGCTTGCCGCACTTCTTCTTCTCCTTTCTTTCTTCCTACTCTTTTTCCTTAACCTCACCCATGTTCATGGTTTGATTGAAAAAAATTGTGTTTAAGGAGCGGAAAATTTTGAGGGGTTTGTTCTGTGGCCGAGGGTAATCGATTGGTGGTATTTTTGTGAGATTTCATCATCAAATCCACACTAGGTAAGTAATTTTTGTTTTTTTGATTTAGTTGTTTTATGATTCTTGATTTTAGTTATAAATGGATTGATTTAGGTGTTATTGATGCATAATTTTGATTATGTTGATATTAGCTTGTATAATTTTTTGTATTGATTTCAAAAAAATTAAAATGTGAGTTAGGGTTGTTGCTATTTGTGGTTAATTTTGGTGAAACATAAAACCATGATTGATTCTTAATTTGATGGATTGAATTAGTTGTGTTTATACTTGGTATAATGTTTTGAAATTTGTAATTTGATATGGGTGAAATGGATATTTTTAATATGGTGTAGTTGAGGTTGAGATGAATATATGGGTGAAATTGATGTTGTTAATATGATTTTGTTGGAAATTGATGTTGTTAATATGATGTAGTTGAGGTTGAGATGAATATATGGGTGAAATTGAGGTTGTTAATATGATGTAGTTGAGGTTGTGATGAATATATGGGTGAAATTGATGTTGTTAATATGATTTTGATGGAAATTGACGTTGTTAATATGATGTAGTTAATATGAATTTGTTGTTAATATGATTTTTTGTAAATATTATTTTGTTGGAAATTGTTTTGTGGTTTATAGCATTTTGCAATGTGTTTTAGGATTAAGTCATGTATTCTTTTGAGTTGATGTTTAGAAGATTCAAGGGGTGGAATTGATGTGTTATTATCACTTTGACTAAGATTTTCATTTGAGCAATGTGCATCCCTCCATGTGATGTGAATGTGAACGGTGTGAATTCATATGTTGATTGTGCATCGATTAACATAGGCGTTTGATTTTTGTTATTCACATGTTGATTGTGCTTCCCTTGGTCTTTTCACTTTTAGATAATGGAGGATATCGATTCGTCTAGGTATGAGAAGTTATCCCAACTATCTCAAGGTGTAGAGCGAGATACAACATAAGGCCGACAACTTAGTAGATAAGAGAGACCTTAACATTTAGGAGCACTTGGACCAACTTAAATAAATTTTATCGAGATAGTGGTTAGAAACAACCCCTGCATTAATTCTTCAATGTCAGTGGTTTAGAGTATATATTCCAATTTAATTTTAAGTATGGGGATAAAGGATTAACCGAAGCTATATGTGAGAGGTGGTGGAAGAAGACTAGAACTTTTCACTTCAAAGAGTTTGAAATAGGTTTGACTCTCAGATTTCATCGGTTGATTGGTATTCAATTGGAGGAGGTAAGATAATCCCCTAATTACCAAAGGAAACAATTATGCAAAGAAGTAGGTGGCCATGGATGCTTAGGTATTTCGGGGTGTGTTAGATGTTATGGAAAACGAGAAGACTACATGATGTGAGAACGGAGATTATGATTCCAAGGCGTATGCACGATGCGCAGTTTCTCCTTGTCTAATTTCATTTAAGTAGGGACAATGTTGACAATCATGCATCGCCGACGAACTGACTAGAATGTTCTTGCTCGGTGTATTGATTCTTTGTTTGCACCGAGTGTTAGAGCAGATAAACGATGGTGTATGTGTTGGATAATTTGGATGCTTTGTTGGGTCTTATGATTGGGGGTACTCCAACTTTGGGGCGTTCTGCAAACACTGATGACTAGAGTTCGTGCGAAACAAAAGGATACGGGTGGAATGTCGATGATCTTAAAGTTCCTGGTATTATTTTTATTTCCGTAATTGTCAACCTGTTTTAAGGAAAACATGAGAGATGATCAATCGGATCCACACCGTTATTAGTCTATTTAATGTGTTGAACCTTAGACGAAGGGACAAAAAGATCTTCACAAACACTATCCGTCGTATGCACGCGCTCGAGATAGATATTAGGATGGGTGATCTTATCACTGGGACCCTGGTTTGGGGACATTGAACACCAACACACCGATGCATTCCAAACCGCACTTGATATGTCTAAGAGAGATGTGTGTTTAAGGACAAGGACGGTGCAAGAGCTTGATTTATCCGGCCGAGAGGTGGCCGAGGTGTTTGAGTGCGATAGTTATCCCATGCAACCCACCCAGATTGGAGGAAGTATTAGATGGTGGCCGGAGGTTGAGGTTAGTGATCACTTTCCTTCAGGCTGATGAAGTGTATTCCAAATTTTGGAAACTCATAAGCGTGTGAGCCCTTAGGACAAAAAAAAAAAATAACTCACAGACACACATGATGATATCGGAGTTGGTCACGGCGGTATACTCCCGTAGTTTGATGCCCCAGCACAACCCCCCTAGCATGTCATCCTGCATATACACATACGACCAAGTAGGACAAAGAGCATGAGTCAACTCCCAAAACTCAATGGGACATGCCCTTCTACAAAGATTCGTTTCAGAATGGTTGGAGTCCCCGTGGAAGGAGAGAACCCATACAATTTTATGACGTCAACGTCTCGGAGGTTAAATAATTTTATATCTCATTTTCATTTTCATTTGGAGTTTCTTCATTGTTTAATATAATTTTTAAAAAAATTTAATTTGTTTTTTTAGGAAGAGTTACGAAGTTTCGGGGAGGCATCTTGGATGATTCGAGTAGAAAAGGTGGTATATGATGAGAGTCGTTGTCGGCGGTGTATAACACCCCCACAACCCATCGTAGTTCAAACATCTCGAAGGCCTATTCTATTCAAGTCGGGAAGAACAGACATTTCCCACGCATATTATATTTGGAGTATCCTTCTTGGAAAGCAGCATCGTCGCAAGCGTCCGGCTGCCAGACCCTTCCGCTCGAATGCTTATTATGTCCTCACCCTCATGATAGTAACCCCCCCTGTAGAGCATACACATTATTGGAGCATGCCTCCAGGTGATTAGTGATTTACCAACCTCAGTGATTTTTAGGGCTTAACTTGGGTGGTAGTTGGCGAGTGTTGTGGAGGGTAATGGTCTTAGAGGTGATGATGGAGCCGATATGGATGTTGTGCCGGATAGTCGGTTTTGGGTGACTCCGGTAAAAACCGGTTAAATTCTCGTTGATTAGCTAGGGCGTAGTAGATGTTTGCTATTTAGTTCTTGTATTATATATTAAGTTTTCACTCTTGTATGTTGGTCCTCGTCTTATCCCTTTTATGTTCTTCATTTCCATGTTTAAGTGATTTATTTTTTATTTTCTTATTTCCTCTTACAAAACAATACCCCGTTTTAAATCCGTTGCGATGAGAAATTGATATTTAGCTGAAAAATGGGAGTCGGTTATCGTTAGATATATGCGATAAAACGGAGAGAGGCGACATACTGAAACGGTACACGATGATAGCCATGGAGATTTTGTCATCATGTATCAACAAATTTTAGCAGAGGCGCATGACTTGGCACCAACCCGAACCTAAGACAGTCTCGACTAAGAACCGTTAAAAGATGTCGTGTGGAGCAAGTGATGCGTGTCGCGAGGTGCAATCAAATTAATATCTATTTCCACTCAATTAAAAATAATATAATGGAAGTCAAGTTCGTTCCCACGAGGAGCAAGAGATTCTAGTTGTAAAAATTGTCTTAAAGGGGGTGTAAAAGCAAAAGTAAATAAACAAACAATTGAAAGATAAAGTTGAAATCAATAAGAGAGACAAGACCAAGGAATCCTTCTTCGTTACGAAACAATGATTAAAGTTCTGCTTCTTTTCTACTTGTTATTAGTCACGATTATCACCAACCAGGATAGCAGTCCGCTTTAGCTAGCCCCAAAATGCCTTATATCACTGGGACACGCTAAGTTCTCGACTCTGGGATTCTATTTACCAAACCACCTAGTAGTAGATCACT
>JAJJWW010017362.1:0-124917 GCA_023531295.1 Papaver armeniacum
AAGGAATGCCTACCCCCTACATCTTTGTGATACCGTGTTAACTCTAGCAATAGGATCGGTTCTCAAAATAAGTAGTGTTTTTACGAAATTCAAATCAAACCGATTTTGAGGAATTTCTAAAACATGCATGATAGTAGATAAATTTTCTCCTCTCCATATAGAGTCAGTGAAGAAAGGAGACTGTCTGCGGCCGGTTGGCTAAGTTAATTGTCGCATAGTTTTGTTGAGTAGTGATTTAGTGAGCTTCCCTAACAAAAGTAATTGGGTGGCTTTTGGTATTACGCCTAGTTGATGAGTATTTTGACCCGTGAATCTTTGCTTGAACTTCCCATTGGTAATGTGCTTTGATGGTTTGTAGAGTGTCTTGGACTCAGCAAAAGTGATGTTGGCTTGTCGCATTGTTTTTCCCCATGAGAGTGCTAGTTCGCCTCCTCTCGTTGACCGTTCGTTTCTCGTCGATTCCAGTTTGTAAAGTCCTCAGAAGTTTCGGGTTCCCATACATTTACTCTCGAGTAGGTCATAGCAACAAGAGAATAGTTAGTAAAAGAATGTGTTTCACTATTAGCCTGGTAGAGATCAGCTGGATCAATATGCATGCTAATAGTGATTCCAAATTTATCGAGATAAAAGTTTGTGTTGACTATGATTCTCTTGAGAGTAATTGGTATTGTTGAACCGGTAATAGAGATTATTCATGATATGCTCAGTTTGTGGTGAATCCTGGAATGGTTGCATAAATGTTGTGTAATCTCCCGAGCAGTGGCATTGGGTCGTTGGGGTAATCTTTCAAGACCCAATCACATCTTGCTTTCCATATGAACCAAAGATATGGTTGCATATGTGTCGTTCCGGCCTAGTGTTATTGTTGTCCCGCCGGGAACCAGTGTTTAGCCGGTCATGGAAGGAGTGGAAGGTGGTGAATAGGTTATGGTGTTCTCCAAATAGCCTTTTCCAAACTTCGTAGAGGCGGCGGGGTGATATTAAGACATGTGTTATATCTTCTACTCCATTCTTGCAAAGAGAGCATATTGGATCAATGTAATTCGGGATGCTAGCTGTTTTGGCATTGGTGGGCGTATCATCGTGAGCACATTTCCGGATGAATAGATGGATTCTTGGGTTGGTATCAAGACTCCGCGATTTTACTCCAGGGGCTATTTGAATATCCATAAGATATTTCTATCAGATCTCGCTATCATATAAGGACTTGACAGAAAATTTTTGTTGGTGGTGAGGGACCATTCGACTTGATCCCCTCAGTATGGTTATGAGGAGTTTGAAGGATGAGGGCTTGAGTTTCGGGTGTGAACCATTGGTTTAGGATAGAAGTGTCCCAATATCCATTGGTGTTGTAAAAGTTGGTTTACATTGTTGAGGTTGTTTGGGCAAAGGGCAGTTTCATGAGTCTTCCATAGAAATTGTGAATCCATCTCGTCATTCCAAAAGTGAATTTTCAAGCCATTGCCCACCTTCCAAATGTAGAGATTGTTGAAGCATTGCTATTCCTTCCAGTATTCCCTTCCAGATCCAAGAGTGGTGCTTTTGGTTTGGTTTCTAATCTTAAGACTTCGGTGTTGGGATAATGGGAGGCCTTCATGGTGCTCGCTCCATAGAGAATGCGCCCGAGACTAGTCTCCAAGCAATCTTAGTAAGCATGGCCATGTTGAAAATTTCCATATTCTGAAACCCAAACCTCCCGGCTCTTTGGGCTTGTTAACAAGCATCCCAAGCAAAATAATAAACTCCTTTCGATTTATCCTGTTCTTTATTCCGAAGAAGTCTCTTTGAATTGCATTGATCTCCTTGCAAGTAGCCTTTGGGATTTTGAAGCGGTTCATCCGATATATGCTAGTTGTGGAGGTTACCGATCGTATCATTGTCATCTTCCAAATAGTTGAGAGATTTTTTTTCCATCCAACCAATCTAAATTTAAGTTTGTCCACACATGGTTTGAAAGCTTGGATTTTACTCCTGGTAGTGAAGAGCGGAGATCCAAGGTATCCGTCGATGTGTTAATCCTTTGAACCTTCATTGTATTACTTATATTGTCGCAATATCTCTGGGCTGTGTTTTTGTCGAAGAAGATGCCGATTTTTGAGAAGTTTATTAGTTGGCTCGAGGACTTTCCAAACTCTTTGAAGACATGTATGAGATTATTGCATTCATGTATATTTGCTTTGCGAGAATATCATGCAGTCATCCGCAAAGAGAAGATGATTAATAGCCGGAGCATCCTTACAAATTTTGACTCCATTGAGTTGTTGTTGGGACTCACGGCATGTGTCGGGATATGGAGAGAGCTTCCATGGTAAGAGAAATAAATATGGGGATAGAGGGTCTCCTTGCCGTAGGCCTCAGAAGGTTTGAAGAATTTTCCCGGTGATCCATTGACTGGAATGGGACCATGCTAGTGGTGGAGATGCATTGATGAATTAGATTACACCAATGAGAACCGAATCCCATTTGGGATAGAACTCTTAGTAGAAATTCCTAACTAACTCGTCAAAGGCTTTTGCCATATCTATCTTTATGCCCATTATTCCATTGTTTCCTTTCTTCCCTTCGGGTATTCATATGGTGAATGATTACATGGGCTATAGCTATATTATCGTGAGATTTGTCTTCCAGGGATAAAGGCTGATTGAAATGGGGATATTAGCTTGGGTAGAGGGGTTTTAGTCTCCCCGGGCAATAAGTTTAGAAATGATTTTGTAGGTTGTATTGCAGAGGGAGATGGGTCCAATTGAGCTGGTGTGGTAGGTTTTTGAGTCTTGGGAATGAGGGATATGAAAGTGGAGTTCATCTCCTTGAGTAGATGTCCAGTTGTGAAGAAGCTCAACCATGTGAATAATATCTTCCCCAACAATGTTCCAATTGGCTTGAAAGAAGTTTGGGGGAATCCATTGGGACCTGGGTCTTTATCTCCATCCATACTAAAGAGAATGTTCTTGATTTCCAACGGTTCAGGGGTTCTGATAATAGTATGATTCTCCTGGTCAGTAATGGTGGTGGGAATGAGTTGAAGGATGAAAGGATTAATGTGAATGGGTTCAGCAGTAGCCATTTCTGAAAAGTGACTTGTGAAAATGTTGGTGATTTCTGCATTGTCTTGTATCCAAGAGCCATCCCCTTTTGTATGGAATCTATCCTATTTCTTCTGTATCTTTTCTTAGAAGCTATGTGGAAGTATCCTGTATTTCTATCTCCCAGTCTGATGTGTTGATCTCTGCTTTTAGTCTTCCAAAAGGCTTTTGAACATGTTGCCAGTGTTCTACCCTCTGTCTTCTTTGCTTTGAGCTCGCACTCTATTTGGTTTAAACTGGTTTTTAGTTAACCAGTCCAGATGTTTTATGCTTTTTTCTAGATTAGTCTTAATGTTGCCATAAACATCTTTGTTCCATTTCTTCAGCCTGACTTTTATGTCCTTTAACTTCCTTGCTATTTTTATGGCTAAGGAGCCTTGATGAGTTGTTTTCCAGCAGTCAGCTATAATGGTCTTACAATCTTCATGATTGAGCCATGGACCAAAAAATCTGAAGGGGATTTGTCCATGTTTCCAATTGGGATTGGTATTGAGGATGATTGGGTTGTGATCAGAACCCATGGTTGTAAGGTTTGAGATGGTGGTATTGGGTTGGTTGTCTAGCCAAGCTTCATTTGCCAGACCTCTGTCCAATCTTTGTTCTGTGAGTTGATGACCAGTTCTTTTGTTTGTCCAGGTAAATGGACATTCAGTGTAGCTCAGATCAGAGAGATTTGCTTCTTCAATCTTGCTCAGGAAAATATCAGCTTCAGTTTGATTGATTGGATGTTGACTAAATTTCTCATGTTCATGCAGAACAAAGTTACAATCCCCCATGATCAACCAAGGTAAAGTGTTAGCAGCATGAGTATTTTCAATCATGTTCCAGGAATGCAGTTTATCATTAGTAGTAAAAGGGCTGCCATAATAACCAGTAAAAAGCCAAGGATCTTCATGCTGGGGTTTAATGATTGCATTAATGTGATAATCAGAGAAGTCTTCAATAGTGACATCTAGGTTGGTCTTCCAAGCCAGAACAAGTCCCCCAGCAGTCTTGGCTTTGCCTTTTGGTTCAACAAACCAAAAGTTAGTGACTCCTATGTTTCCAAGGATTTTCTTTATATTTCTAGATTGTTGTTTGGTCTCAGAGAGAAAGAGGATCTCAGGGTTATGTTTATTTAGCATGCTGTTTAGATACCTAGTAGTGTCAGCTTGTCCTAATCCTTGACAGTTCCAAGCTATAATTGAGTAGAATTGCCAGAAATATGATATAATAGGGTAAGTGAAAGTAATGATTGTGTATCCTAAATTTAAGGATGTTATCCTAGCTTTGTGGTTCTCTAAAGTTTTGTATTCAATCCTCATACTTATGGTGACATGAATATGGAATTTAACATCAAGCTTTATATATATTACCTGGTTGTTTTCGGCTGTGTTAGCTCCCTCCAGATTACTAGTAGTGTTGTCTGGCATTTGCTCTTCATCCAGTGGGGAGTGTTGGATATTGCTCCTCTTAGCAGACTGGTGCTCATTCCATTTCATCTCCTCGTTATCCTGGCTGGCTAGACAGATGAAAATTTTCCGTTTTGGATCAACCACCTGGGATGATGATCAAAGATCGACGGCTTTTAGGTTCCTCTCACTTCTTCTCCTTTCCCATAAGAGTTTTTTCTGTTTGTTATGTACTTCCCTCATATGTGATTGTATGTCAGCTAGTGAGGTATGGTTTTGTAGTTCAGTATCAGCAAAATGGTATTGGATCTTGTTATCAATTTTTAGGAAAATGACTGCGAGATCTAAAGTTTCCTCTAGTTCCTGAGAGATTGGCATTGTTTTGTAGCTCTTTATAGCAGCATCTTTGATATTTTTCTTTTTTCCTTGAGTAGTTTTGCTTCTGTGGTTTTCTAGAAGTTTCTTGTGTTTTTTCTGGCAGGCTATGGCTTCAGTATTGGTATTTGGGATGTTTCCTTCGATAGATTTGTCTAAACCAGCTTGGAAAATCAGGTATTGGGGTGGTCCATCCAATTCTTCACAATGGTTTCTAAGAAGAGTCTGCTGCTGCGCTTCCCTCATCTTAAAAGCAAAATCTTCTTCTCCTGATTTATCAGAGTAATGGAGGATGGTGTGTGGTTTTTTGGGGGTTGTGGATGGAGTGAGACTTTTGTTGGATGGAGAGGGAGTGGTGGTATGAGAGGAGAGAAAGTTCCCAGAAATAGAATTATACTTATTAGTTGAAGTTGGCTGCGATTTTCTTTTTTCTTCAGTGCACATTGGACCAGGATGGTCAAGGATTCTGCAAATTTTACAGAAGGCAATACTATTCAGAGCATAAGCTAATTCAAGCCAGTGAGAGGTATTTTCATCTTCATGAGCATCAATACCATATTTTAGAGCTTTAGTAACATCGATAGTGATTTGAACTTCCAGATTTTTCTCATCATCATCTCTTCCATACGCTTTCTTAGATCCTTGATAGATTCCTGCTGGTCCAATCAAGTTTCTTATGTCAGGAACGATGTGGGTTGGGATTCTTTTGACTAGAACCCAGATGCAGACTTTGTAGAAGTTTGCTTCATCAATGAAATCTGGTCCTGCTTGTGGTACCTCTGTTAGGACAATGAGCTTATCGAAAATTCCTCTTGTACCCCCTTTCCTGAAAACCTTATAATCTTCACTGCTAGTTAACCTGATTTGATAGTAGTTTCTTCTTTTTTTCCATAAAGAAATTTCAGCATTTCTTTGTAATTTCCAGTTGTTGTTGATGAATCTTGATATTTCTCTTGTTTCATATGATACTTTGCTGCACAACCTCCCAATGTAGACCCATTGCCAATCTATCTTCTTCTTTGGTAGGATGTTGGCCTTATTGACAAACACTTTTGGGAATAAGTCTTCTGGTATGTTTAAAGATGAGTTCATTTGTTTAACAAGGTTTTCAATACTTTCAGAGGTTTTAGTTCCTGAGGAAGAGGCCATGAGATTGTATAGACTGGATTTGTTATGGGGTTGTTTGTAGAAAAAGCTGATATAGAGTGTGGCTTTGGATTTTGGTTGTGGTTGAAAGCTGTTTGGATCAGCTTTAATTTGAATTTTGAATTGAAATTTGACATTTTGCAGATAGTACCATTTGTTTTTTTGTTGCAGTTGGTTATAATGAGGAAAGATGAACCTAGTAAAGTCTGTGTTATAAGATAGCGACTGTGCATCAATCGGAGGTTGACCGCTAAGAGGAACCCACCCATTGTTTTTGAGGTTGATGTTGCTTTGAACTACTAGCAATCTTAGGGAGCATAACCTGTAGGAATGTGCTACACCAATACCAATTCCGTGATACAAGTAATAAATGACAATGTAAAGAGTAAATTGAACAACCTTGATATCTAGTTTCTGATAGGCTTGAGCTTTGGTCAAATTTTTATCCTTACAGGTCGTGGGTGTAGTGGAGGTGTATTCTAAAACGGGATAGTGACCTATGCTTTGTTTCAGGCTAATATTCCATTTGGTTTGTTTTATGTTTGGGTGATTGATTTTGTGTGTGAGATGTGGGGTGTTCATCCTATGATAGGTCAACCTAGTGGACTTACTGAAGGAGATGATATAAGAGATGTAATTTAAGATTCATATATTTTTGAATTGCAGTGTATTAAGAACAAAGGAGGAGAGGATTATGCATCTTACCTGGTTTGAACCAAATATTTTACCATACCTGATACATGGGCCTGAGTAATTGCAAACCCCTTGCTTCAACCTGTTGAGCACCCTTCGGTGATGGTTTAGGGTCGGTATCTGCGGGTCGGTAAGCGGTTCCACCTCCAAGAGCCGGGTAATCCGAACTGAAAGACCAAATTCCAACTTGTTGCCAAGTGTCTGATGCCGCCCCTGCATTACCAGTAGTTTGGGCTTGCGTTCTATAGGTCTCTGCCTGGGATGACTAGGTATGGAGTTCTCCGAGATATCCACAACCCGATCTCTAGGAGAGAAGATGGACGGATGTGATGCGTTAACTTTTGGTCTTCTCATTCCTAGAGCTTTAAAGGAGAAGAGCAAGTTGTCTTCCTATTTAGCAACTCTGTAACTTCCCTTCCCAATTTCTGTTTTTACTTATCAATTTCCTAAGACTACAGCATTGTCGAAACGAGATCAAGCATACATGGATTATTTGAGTTAGGTTGATTAGCCTGCGATGTCTGCAAATCGAGGTGCCAGTGAAGAGCCCCGCTACAAGAAGCCCCGGTTTGAAGTGCATGCAAGCCAGGTAAGAGTTTTTGGGTATTTTGTGATAGATTTTGGTTTCTGGGAGTTGATAGTAAAGTTTGCGACTTGTTTTAGTAGAATTTCTAGATACCAAGATGGCATTGATTTGAATTTCTCTAAAATTCTAAATTGTCAGGTGGTGAAAATAAATCGTGGTGAAGAAACTCTTTCTGGTATGCATGTAGAATCTGGTGAAAAACATGTCAAGCCAGTAGTACCAACAACACATGACAAGCCAGCAATACCAACACTGCATGACCTCTCCAAGGCTAAAGTATTTAGTTCTCAACTGCCTCAACTGCAGGCTGCTAAAGAGGGTTGGGTGGTGTACGCCGTTCACCCTGACAAGGGGCAATTTATTGTTAAGGAGGGTGTTGTTCTTGTAGGAGATGAGCAGGTCGTGGGTGGGGGTGCTAATCAAGGATTCTATTCTCGCGCCTGTTCTCGCCGTTGTTAAGGATGTAATTAGAGAGAATGATCGAATTGGCTATCCCAAAGTGGCGTTGTAGTCTTCCCCAATTGTCTTCTGTTGGCTCCAGAGGTGCATCAATTGGCAGAGGCTGCTTATGATCTCTCCCTCTTTGGCCCTGGTGAGATGACTGCTTCCAGTGATGTGCCAGCTGATGTTGTTTTGCCAGTTCCTACACCCAGAGGTAATTTTTCCTGTGTCTAGGCTGAAAATCGTGCCATAAATGGGTGGGATTGGCAATGCTAGTGTGGGTAATCTTACAATTCCAGTTTAAGAAAGTGAATTTGTAGATAATGCTTTTTGGGGTTTTATACTTTGTGTGTTTTGGAGAACAAAAAGAAATAGAATTTTTGTGGTTGTTTGGATATGGTATGAATTTGTCGATATTTTTGGTCTTTGCTATGTGACTAATGTTGGTATGAATGGAGATGATTTTTATCTTGGTTGTTATGTAGCTAAGGGTAGGTTGGCTTACTTTTTTATGTATGATTGAGTGGTCGATTGTTTGATTTTGGATCTCGTTTATTGAAGACCTGAGAAAGACAGGTCTCAGAGGGGATTTTGATGAGGTTGTATATATAGTGATGTGTTAACTTCATGATGTTTATGATTGTTCCTAGGTAGACAAAGGGGGTTTTCCACCTGGTAGTATGGGTTTGATTTGTGATATTGCAATAGAACTGAATGTGAATAGTAAAGTGAATTAGGAAGCATAGAGATTCCTTACCATAACCATAGAGAGGTAGAAGTCTATCAGAGTTAGCAGCATACAAATTCCAGGCAGCATAAGGCTTTACATGTGCAACCAATAAGAACCTCAAGTACTCTAAGGTTCTCCATCTCCACTGATTACTAGAGAAACCCTGAAAACTGAAGCTCAGGGTAATCATAGAAATAGAATTAGGGAACTCAGAACTGGAGAAGTGAACTGTCAGGGCATGAGAAGCAAAAAGCATTGAAGCCAATTCAGAGTGAAGCAGTAGTAAAGAGTTTGGGTTTGAGGAGGGTGAGTTTGTGATTGTTGTGTGTCTTTGAGTTTCTGGACTACTAGATCTTCTTGTACTCCCAGAGATTAGGTTGAAGTGTTTGTGTGATTTGAGAGATTTGTGAGGTTTAAGAGATTTTTGAGAGTTATGTGATTTGTGTGATTTGTGTGATTTCGATAAATCAAAATCATAAATTTCCTTGGTGAATGTGAGATTGCAGCTCGAGTTGTGGCGATTGTGATGATTGCAGTTAATGCAAGGGTTGTGGAATGAGTGTTTTTAACTCTCATTCACTGCCAAAACCAGTGAGAGTCTAGCTGAAAGAGTGACTTTGTGACCGTGGACAAGCAAATTTATAGATTAGGAGGCTGAAGTTCAGCCATTTAAAGAGAAAAATTCTCTCCAAGTGCCTCCTAGGTATTTTCTTTTTTATAAAACTCTAATGGGCCTCGCATAAAAAAGTTTAAAAAAATAAAAAACTAGAAAATCTCTTTAAACGGCAAATCTTCAACCGTTTTGTGTGAGTTTTGGGAAAGCGGCAGATCTTTAGCTTCCTAGTGAAGTTTGTCGGACACTCATTCATCTGAATGAGTATGTGAATGAATGATTTTGGGTGTATTGGTGAGAGCTCTCATCCCACAGTAGCACCTAATTTGATCTATTCTGATCAAAATTTTTCAAATCCAATGAGGGCTCTCATCCCACAGTAACACCTAAGTCGGTGATTTTTTGATTGAAAGAAGGTAGGTAAATTTTTTTATAGAAATTAAATAAGGCGTAACTTACATTCATAATCGAAGTGTAAAATTTATATTTTGACCAACTGGATCTGATTAATGTTTTTGATTTTATTTTGACATAATAATCGGGGTTAAAAAAATCCCAACGAAACAAGGAAACAAAAAAGAAAGACTATGAACCCGTACAAATTAATGCGTAACACTTCTCTCTCCTTATCCACGGTAAGAATTTATCTATAGTCAGGAGAGAACCCCTCCTCCTAAATCTTCACATAAGTAGAGTTAGGAATCCCAACAAGATAGTCAACAATCATGTTACTTTTCCTGCAATGGTGGCTAATCTTCATAGAAGCTGAGCAAGACCTTAACTCTCCTCCATATCTGTATGGTATTCCAAGGAGGTTTAGGATCAAAGCTTTTCAGTAATGTACAAGTGGACATAAAGTCGATACATAAGTGAATATATGGAGCTCTTCAAAGCAAGCTTCATGCCAAATTTAACTATTTACATATCATAGGTACTAAAATATATGGGATGACATCCTTAGTAGTAACAGTCAGATGATATCCAAGAGAGTACCTAAGCTAATAATAGTTCCAAACACAGCATCATCCTCAATAAGTGAGTCATCAACATTAATCGTAATATCTTAACATCATAAGATTCATAACTAATAGGCACAAGCTTAGGATAAAAAATTGGTTGTTTCGTAATGAACGCGTAGTTAATTCTCTAATTTTCCTTGAATTTCCTATCTGCATTAGTATCATCATCCTTCAAATTATTTATGAACATTAAGATTCAACCAAACTTCCAACATAACATGAAAGATAACCACCTCAATAAAAGTATACTTTGCAGCAAAGATTCTGGAATTCCTCTCCCTCCACACAGACAAAATAATTAAACAACAACAATAGTGTCACCCTTAAAATGAGAGACACTCCACCATATCTCCTCAAGCTAATTACCATAGCTACCTTTGTTTTAAACCATCTAATAATCAACCTCTTCCAAAAATGAGTTGCAAACTCAAAACAATGATAAATAATTGTTCTTCGTTATTTTTCTCAACACTGCTGAATAAACAACTAGAAGCATTTATATCCCACCATTTAAGTAACTTATATCGAGTTTTGAATTTACCATGCAAGGCAACCCAAGTAATATAAATGAATATCGAGGAATATGCAATCTAAACTAAATAAGGGAATGCCAATTCACCTGCACACCATGAGCACTTAGATCTTTATAAGTCTATTTAACAGAAAATTCAACAGCCGAACCAACTTATCCTTTTCCTTAAAATTAAACTCAAACTGAGACATATGAGAAAAAATATCATTAACCTCAACATCATCACTAAAAGGAAACTCATAGTCTCTCATTCCTAGAAACTCAAAACCCTTGCTCTCTTTATTGGGAAAACACTTCTAAATCGTTATCGGATATATCCATTCACAAAATATTACCCTAGGATTCCACTTGTGGTGAAGAAGGCTCGTATGTTTACCATATCCAAGAATGTTAATACTCAAGCCAAACCCATTTGATCCAGAACCATCCTCCAACGCCAATAAGCATCTTGAGGCAGAGATAAAGACCAGATATTTTTATTCTTAATGAGATTCTTCTTAACCCAGACAATCCAAATAGAATTACTGGAAACAACATTCTAAAGGTGTCTCAAATTAGCTGAAATGTTAGTTAGAAGTCCCAACATCCTTAACACCCAAACTACCTTAATTAATAGGTGTAGATGAGGAAAAATATGAGAGGGATAAAAATTGTAGATGGTGAAATTTGGATAAGGGGAAAAGTCTCATTTCAAGACCATAGACAAAATTCGACTCTCACGGGAGGGATTAAGACCTTGGTCCTAAAGGCACTCATAGCCACGATTTCTAGTATACGTCCCCACGAGACACTGCTGGTCGTGATGCCGTGACTCCTATCGCAAATCCTCGATGAGATATTTCTGGTCACGTAGGTTCTGTAGAGCGTAAAACGTCCCGACAGACTTATGAAACAGAACATCCACAATTCCAGCATGTCTTCGGGAGATGCATCTGATTGTGATGCCATGATTCCTAGTATACATCCTCGACGAGATACTGTAGTTCATGTAGGATCTGTAGATGCGTAAAAACGTCCCCGGTAGATTTATGACCCAGAGCGGAGACATACATGTCTCATGTAAGCACGACTCACCCTATTTGAGATCAAGGACTGATTCCTAGTACATCATCGCGAGATACACTGGTCATATCTACTCTAGACTATGACTCGACTTACCGAGGCTTCTGAATAATTCCTAGTACATCCCCGCGAGATACACTGGTTATTCTTCCTCAGATCCCTTTCGACACATTCCTAGAACATTCTTTCTAGATACACTGGTTTTGTCAGCCCCATCATATAGACACGGTTGATTCCTAGCACATTTTTGCAAGATACGTTGGTCAAAGACAGGTGAGCCGAAGTCTCGCGGCGACATTAATCGGGCGCACAAATCCCTTTCTCTCTCTTCAGGACGAATCCTAGATGACCACAGAGAATATTCAGATCTTTTAATAAAATCTTCATAGAGATTTGGATCCGTCTGCAAAATCTTGGAGAGATTCACATCTCTCCTCAAAATACCGAAGAGATTCACATCTCTGTGCAAAATCCCCAAGAGATTCACATCTCTCTACAAAATCTCGGAGAGATTCAAATCTCTTCTCAAAATCCTAGAGAAATCTCAAAGAGATTCACATTTCTCCACAAAATCTCAAAGAGATTCACATCTCTTTTCAAAATCCGGAGAGATTCACATCTCTCCGCCTAAATCTCAAAGAGATTCAAATCTCTCAGGAAATCTTAGACATGGTCGAATATTCCCCACGATAAGCACACGCCTTACCTAGGCTCAAGCCTATTTTTCAGCATCTCAAATACATTCATGGCTAGTAAATTGAACCTGAACTATACATCTCTATACAAAAACGTGTATAAGCTCTCTTGAGCTCTACATGCTCAACAAAGGTACCCACAAGCAATAATATGGTCTCCACATGACATATATGACCAGACATGGATAAAGGGAGCTCAACCTTAGTTGCTCTTACACTCTGCACATAATTTCTAGGCATTCCATGCCTTTCCACGTGACTCATCCTAGTCATTTCACAAATTAGAGAATATATCTCTATCTTGACCAACTTGGCTAAAGAGAATATTTCTCTCTCAACACATCATCACAAAGGCTGACTCAACTTCACACAAATGGGGTGATAACAATTAGGGTTTTGATATGGTGGTGTACGGCACGCGTGAGAAATACCCCGCTTATTTCTCACCGCAGAAGAGAGTAAAGGCGCAGTGGAATAATGAGATAAACTTAACCTACTTTATCTTTATCTATTCCTGAAGAGACGGGAGAAATGCTCTGCACGACACGACAAGAAATCCCTATCTTCATAGACCTGAGATTAGAGAATTTATAAATAAAGAATTCAGCTATAAATAGGTCATCTATTTCTCCAAGCTAACACAAAACTTTCTCATAAACTCTCAGAGCAATTCTTCTTCACACCCTAGAATTTTATGATCTCTCTCTTCGTCTGCTTCCTTCCCTAAGACCAGCCCTAAACCTCTTCCATGTGACTGAAGCAGCCTTTGAACGGCCTATATACGTGGTTTAGACAGAAATTATTCGTGCTTAACCTCCCGTAACTCACTTTCAGAAACCCTAGAATACCACTTCAAACCTATCACCGATTTTAGGTAACTATATTTTTGGGAACCACAGTGGAAGGTTGATCACTCATCTACATATATCAATCATGGTCTCCTAGGAAGAAAAACGATTCAACTAATCCAAACACAAAACTTTCCATTGATTCAGTCTCTGTAAATCCATTATAGACTTAGCCGGGAGAGTTATCCCTACCAGCACTTTCTCTCTCTTTCAAGTTTTAGCTTAGCGAATAGGTTAGTGCGTCCCGGATCACATGGATCTCTTCTTGCATAACAAAACTCCCTAGTAACCTGTTTTCATAAAAATCTACTGCTAATCCTTGAAAACCTTGGGTAAGGTTTAAGGAGAACTCCCCCAGACTCAACAAAATCTTGCAAAATCTCAGATCGACATCTAGACTTATCTGAAAACGCCTTTAGAGTTACCGGTAGGGATAGATCCAACAAATATAGATGCAAGACAAATTTCCTAACGAATGAGTACTAAAACTGCTGAGAATAGCATTGACAGGATCCTGCTCGCAATCGACCTCACCGGAGAAGTTAAAGCTCATTACGAATGCGACAGAGCAAAGGAGCAACAATCCAGTCGACCTTATTACTCTCAAGGACCAGATGATGCTCTAACCTTGGATATCCTGATGAATATTTGCTCCAAAATTCGTTTAGGTCAAGAGCCCTCAACCTAATCACAGGGGACTCTGGAAGTTTACTCACTTTACTATTTTACTTATAATTCTTTCATTTTGTATCCGATTGACCTAGTTCTTTTTCCGCCGGATTTGTCTTTTCGTCTACAGGATAAACTTAGGGAAAACTTGGAAACTCCAAAAAAAATTTATGACCTAGTCAAAAGCATTGCAGATCCACATAGGGTCATAAACCGCCAACAAAGATACATCTTTTCGCCCTTCCTACTTCAGAGAATCATGACAAGAACGCAAAAAAATTATGAAGCGAAACTAGATCCCAAGACGAGGCTCAACTGAAATTCAGCCTTATCCGAAAACACAAAGCTGCTAGTCGATATGCAACCTCAACACCTGTTCTGTCAGAAAGAAAATGAACTAGACCTATGAGTTACGGCTAGCCTCGATGAGCCTCCAGTTCAGCTTTACCAAAACTATCACATTTCATTTTCCGATGGAACCTCAGTTCACCCAAGACGGAGAAGGATAATATCTTTGCAGCCAATCTATTGAGGAAAAAGAAATCTGAAGCGATACTCAAGAGGCCAACAATTTAGATAGAATTTCATTACTCGACATACAACCGCAACCAATTACTATCATTGAAGTAAACAAGGGAAGGATCCGAGACCGTGGCTCCAAGCCACGCGCTGCTTGCAGTTCTGTCAGGAAAAGCCCCATCTCTCAAAAAAAAAATATACTCGGCAGGCTATCACATGAGTCAGAGTCATACGTGATGAGCAAAAGACAATATATGAAGATCACTTACAACTTCCTCAGGTCAAAACACGATTCTACCTCTTGAAGAAATGCTTAGAAAATTTCCACAGAACTATCCCATCAACAAAGTCATCACGAATCGATTGTTCAGTCACATCCATAGTTTTTCTAGTCTTAGAAGGCGTAGATTGTTCTTAGTTTTGGTTTAATATCTCCCAGAAGAAAGACAGATCTCTATAGATGATTCAGCTACATAATTTTGCATAAATCCTTGTCAAGACACCTGGTAGAGGCCGAACAACAACTTTTATGCAGGAAGACACATGCGGCATGTACCTCGATATGATTCTCCACAGACGCCTCCAACCCATTGATTATTGCTTTCCCACCTTGAAGACTCAATCCCATACGCTACAAGGGTTTTATTTCATTTTCCAAGCGCCCCGAGTTAATGAGAATCCCTAGTCATATGTCAAATTGGGTATTAATGAATACCCATGCGTGACACACCTACATGACTAACAAGAGGTGACCCAGACATCCATTTTCCAGATAAAGATTTAGAAACAATCAACGCAAAAGTCTCTACATATTGGGACACATCAAAACCATTCAACTCCTCAAACCCACATCAAAACATGTTATTACTTGGGACTACGAGACTATAGATCAGCTTTCAAAATCGTGAAGGGGACTTATCTCGAGAAATCTCGCATCTCTCTGGTCTCGTCGAATTCTCCTCCGCCAGCATCTTCTTTATACTCAGCAATTGCAACCATATGTCCCGGATCCTGACTGAAGATAACATGTTTTAGGTTTTTATACGCGTGCACCAGGACTATATCAAGTATAAGAAGCATTCAAATTATCTCTCAATAATAAACGCACGCAGGAGACAAACTAGGGTTCACAATCGATTTGAAGAGGAGTCTACGACTCATAGTTTAGTCACATAACTCGATGAACTGGGAAAAATGGGTATAGAATTTTATAACTCTCTATTGATGAAAATATCAGTCCGTGTCTCTCTTACCACGTGTTAAAAGGGAATGATGTTTCGAAATACAATGTAAGATATATGATCAAAACACTGAAAGGCATTTGATTTCACATCTGCTTACTACTGACAACGGAAGCTGTTAGTCTAGATTTTTTCAATAATGTATGAAAGTTGAGTCTCTTCGTAATTTACAACAAGAATTTTTTTATTTCTCGTCTTATCCACAGCAAGAGTTTTACATTAGTTAGGAGAGAACTCCTCTTCATAAATCTTCAAATCGGTATAGCTAAGATGTATCTCAACTAGTTTAATAATCGGCAGTCCTACTACTTTCCCTACAACAACGGATAATCTTCATAAAAAATGAGCAAGACCTTAACTCTCATCCAGATCTGTATGGTATTCTAAGGAGGTTTAGGATCATAACATTTTAGTAACATATAAGCATAAAGTCAATGCATAAGTTAATATATAGATCTTTAATCTTCAGAGCAAGCTTCATTCCAAAATTAATTCTCTGCATCTCGTAGGTATTAAAATATATGGGATGACAACCTTAGTGGCTACAGTCAAATGATATCCAAGAGATTCCTGATAATAGTCCCAACCCAGCATCATCTTCATTTAGTGAGTCACCAACATTACTCATAACATCATAAGGCCGGTTCTCGTGCACATGTCAAATAACATAGTTTGTCACTTTTTCATCCATTATCGATATGTCAGAGTGGCCAACGTAAGTGCCCAAGTGTCAAATATACCACTTAGGCACCTGTGATAAAGTCTCCATCATGTCGTAGAGACTTTATCTCTAAGTAATTTTATATGTGAAAATTTCTGTGAAACCCAAATTTGGTTATTCTCTCTTCCAAAAACCCATCATTAATATTGTATATATGTATGTATGTGAAATCTCGTACGACCGCTCATTTAAAGACTTATGTGGGGTCAAGAAGTTGTACGAGTACCGTTGGTGGGAAACTAGATAATTGCATTGTTATTTAAGTTTTCGATTATTGATTTGATTAACTAACAGTTGTTAAAACTTTGATTATGCACCTAGTTTGTTAATTATTGAGAACCTTCTCTTCTGATATAAGGCTCACTCAAACTAGATAAAAGTATCGACGGGATCTTTAGAACCATTTTCGGATCTAAAGACATCTTGTGATAATACATTCTTAACAGACTCCGTTTTGTATGTGAATGATCACAAGAGGATTCAAGTTGTGTTGTGCAGTTTAGTATTGAAGATAAACTAAGATCCGGATACGACGAAGTTTTTCTTATTAGTTTTCGTATCTTGATTATTATGTGCACATACCTTAATCTGCTGGCATCCAACTAGAATCGTATTTGTCTTTGATAGACTTGATTGGCTAGTTGCGTAAGATCGGCAACACCTTATAGTTTCTCTTTGAGATCTATATTGATTGATTGAAAATCTAGAGTTTGGTTATTTCGGTAATCAAGGTTTAGGTTGATCTAACCAGACGAAGGTGTTTATTAGTTCAAACGGAAAATCCTTTGTCAACAACTCATAATATCTTATTACCAAGATTGAATAAAGTAGTTACCAAATAGATTTATCCGTTATTGTTTGGAATACGATCAAAAGGATCGGTGATTCACGTGCGTGACTCTAGAGGTCGAGGCGTAGGGATACCGAGGAAACTAAGTAGCTAGGGGTAGTCTACTTGGTCTCAACTTTACAAAATTGGTATTAGATTTTGTATAGTGGCTTAATTCTGAGAGTATTCAAAACTGGACTAGGTTCCGGAGTTTTTCTTCATTTGTGGTTTCCTCGTTAACAAAACCTTGTTGTGTCATATACTATGACATAACAAGATTTGTTATAATTAAGTAAATTACACAGCAAGATTTATTATAATTAACGTACGTGTGTAATTTCTATTGACTATTATAATTGAAACTGGATTAACATATGTGTGTAATTTACTTAATTATAATAACACATCAAGATTTATTATGATGAAGTAAATTACACACGTACGATAATCTGAATTACTTGACTTTGATCATAATAGTCAATTGGTTATTACCGTAACTATTGTCAAGTAAATATCTTGTTGTTGTATTGTTTTGACCTCATCCATAAACAATCACACAAGGTATAAGACTTAAGTTGTATTGTCTCAACTCTATTCATATACGATCACTTAAGAAACCGGACTTATAGGTTGATATTCGAAAGATTGTGGTGTATTTGGATACCCTCGTCTTTTCAAACTTGACTACATTATATTACTTGTTAATTAAGTGGGAAAATATCAATTAATTTGTTGTGGTTACGACACGCATCATACTCGTGGTGACGTTTCAGAGTCTTTAGCTTGAGTAAGAGGTTTTACCATGGCCGGTCAAAAGAGAGAAATTGAGCCTCCGGGTGACGTAGGATTTTCCCTTTGGAATAACGGAGGCTCTTCGCATAAAAGTGACATAAGTTGTTTAGTTTAAGACGAATAATAAACTTATCTCGCTTAGGATGATTCGGCATGTCTGGTGTAGTAGCAAATAACTGGCAAACACACGTGGCATAATCTCGTACGATGATTCACCAGAGACGGAGCAGAATGAAACAACAAATCATCCTCTATAACACGGGTTCAAGAAAAGAGGTATCTTCCAAGCACATGAGGGACGAGCACGTGTAAAGTGAAGAATCGGATGTGACGGAGAGAGGTGTATCGGTAATCAAGGCATTAAATGCACTAACAAGGCATGCAAAAGAAGCAGAAAGGTCAAGTCATAGTGGGCCATGGAGCAGAGGATAAGATACTCGTATCATAAGGAGCCATGATATCAGATCAATACATATATCGGGTCACTAATATCGGATAAGGGTTCAACCGAGCTAGACAATCTATATCGGGGCACACGTCCTTCGGGAGGAAGAAAGAATGAGTATAAAGTATTGAAGGATTACTAGGTACAGTACCCGACAAGGATATCAAGATAGATAGACTATGTCTAACACTGTATTCTCATTGTATAAGCGTTTCGGCCTATAAATATTGACCCTTGTAATGAGACTGGGGAAAGCAATTTTTAAGTGAGTGAGATGAGAGATAGAATATTGTTGAGAGTATTCATCATTGTAAACTTGTGTGAAGTAATAAGATCATCCTTTCACCCATGTGGACATAGGTAATCATGCCGAACCACGTATATCTTATGTTTTTATGAATCTCTTACTTGTTTACATTACTTTGATTTCTTATTGATTATTAGATGTAGTTGTGTAACTTTTTACTCCTACATCCTGGCGCCGACTAAGGGGACTGAGTAACATCTTTAGATACCTTGAAAAATGATCAAAAGAGTATATTCTAAAGCTCCTAATCATCTATGATGTTAGTGGAAGCTAGAAGAAGCACTCTTGTAGTTAGTCTTAAAAATTATGTTTGTAGACGAGTTACCGATTTCCAACCATGAGTTTGCTGAATTCATGGGTTTGTTTTCTTATCTTTGAAAATTTGATATTTTCTTTTCCTCTTAAAACTTAGATGCTTTTGATTTCGGGTTTTGTGTTTATCAGAAAATTGTTTAAAAATGTTATCTTTCTAGGTTTCTATCGCTAGATGAGTTAATTATTAGAAAGATTCACAAGATCCCAAAATAACATTCATGATGTTTGGTTGAAGCTATAGGAAACTTCATCTCACTGGCTAACAGAGAATTAAATGAGAAAGTTTACGTTTCGAGTCAAAATCTTTAAAATTTGTAAAAACAGTATTGTCAGATTGCATCACCATTAGTAGATCGGCTCAAAACCATTGAGTTGGGTTGCTGAGATAGTTGCCAACTGTAATTCCTTAAACATCTTGGTAAAAGTTCTTTTTCTTCTCTCTGTAAGTTTTTGAGAGTGTGGAGTCGAATGGAATACCAAAAGTCCCAAGGTAAGATTATCCTTGATGGATTTTGAGGAAACTTTCGAGAGATTATGTGCTAAAAACCATTGGTTGAGCTTTACTTGCACCAAAATATAAACTCCATGTGTGGAGACACGATCAACAACAATAAGCTCGCTTAGGGGATGGCTGTAGGAGTTGGCGTGCAAATTATAGATTAATCTCCTTAATTAAACTCTTGCACAAGACTTCATGACTATCTTTCCATATTTTAGTCTTATTTTATTTAATACTTAATTAAGTATTTTATTTTATTTAATAAAAATCTTCTTATGGAATATATTCTAAATCAAACACTTTCTTGTTTTGACTCAAATTCATTTTGCATGACTTCCCTTTTTAAGATAGAAGAGGTTTCATGTTTAATAACAGAAATCCCAAAACCGTGTATAAGTTGGGCGTGCTCATGTCTTCGACGGTCACTACTTGGAGCGATTAAACCTTCTCTCTTTAGAACTCCTTTCTTTTATGAAAAAATTTCTTATTTGAATCAAATGCTTCACTTAAAGCTTTTTTTCATAAGGTAAAGAGCCTTTATAGATTGTTTTTTGGAAACTAAAAACCGTGTGCAACCCTTGGCTTGAGGGTGCACTTGATAGGGCTGGTATCATATGAAGACAGACATATTCATACCCAATTAAGAACATTTAAAAGAGAGTATCGTTTCCTTTTAGCAAGACACATGGAATTCAAGATAATTCTAAGAACCAAGTAAGTGTTAGTGATATATACTTTGAACTTAGTTATGTACCAAGTATTCCAGAGTGATAACTGTTAGAGAATTGCTCGGTCGAACTCGCATGCGTTTCTATCTCAAGCATGTTTGTCAATGCTAGCGATCAAAACTACAAGTCTTGATTTCTAGTCTACTATATCTAAGTCTCGGACTAGGATAGAAAGTGTAGTTGAGCTCAAAAACTCCATGGCGATCATCATACAAGACGAAGGACTACTCAAGGAACTGGTGGATCTTCATCGACTAAAAGGTATGTGGAGACTTGAACTTATCTATCACTCAAAATTCTATCTACTCTATCTCCTATTTTGAGACAAAAGTCGTTTTGCTATATAGAGTTTGATTATACACATTTGCTATTTCGAGTCGAGTTTATCTCGCCTATCTATTTCTCGAAATATGTGTTGGTAGGCTTTTGCTTTGGCCAAGTTCATCTTTACCTAGTGACGAAAGTCATGACACGTTTCAGTCACTTTGGAAATTGCTTACTTTGACGGAATGTCCTCTAAGAATGTTTCAATGATTGAAATGAGAGTTTAGATCATATAACCAATGATGGATATAAGCATTGTGTGGCAACACATATATGTATAAGTCATTTTTCCTTGAACCGAAGTTTGCGAACTTTGTTGATCAAGAGAACCGGAATCAGAGTCGTGAGCCCAGACCGCGAACTGGCGGAAGTTCTCTTCCCAAGAAATTCTGCTGGAGTTTGAGAACTCCTTCCGGGAACTTAATTCTGCGAACTAAGTTTGCGAACTTGAGTTGGTTATCTCTAAAAACGATTGTTTGTGAACTCATTTATAAAAACTAAGGAATGCAAAATGCAAACCGTGGCTATATAGTTCATGAACCGATTCGAGTGAATCAAATCGTTTTTGCTTCGATTGTGTCTTGTGTAGTTACATAAGATTTCCTTGCAATTGAACAACTCTCTAACTAGTTCATTTGAGCCATTTGAACTAGTTATGGTGAAGAAGAATATGGTTGATATGAAAGTGCTCATATGGCTAACCATTTGGTTGATTATTGTTGAACCAACAAATGTTCATGTATGGTACGGTTACATAAACCCAAAATAGTACATTTCATTTGTGTGTAACAAGATAAGTTTTCGATCCAACGGTTTAAAGATATTAGCTTGAATCTAATCAGGTTTCATCTAACGGTGAATATTTAATGCTTTGTTACCAAGCTAACATTGATTGCAAACCCTGATTTGAAAGACTATATAAGGGAGAACTCTAGCAACTGGGAAACCTAATCCCCACACCTTCCGTGTGATACTAGTTGTATTAGCTAGAGTCGATTCTCCTTTAACCTTAGGTTTTCTTCTTAAACCAGTTAACGACTTAAAGACTTTATTGGGATTGTGAAGCCACACCGATACTACTTTCTCGTAGTTGTGTGATCTGATCTTGCTGATTCTATCGTATTGAGTACAATCTTAACGATTGGCTTGAGATCTTTATCTCTGATAGGCAAGATAGAAAAGTAATCACAAACATCTTCGTCTCATCATTTGTGATTCCACAATATCTTTTTTAGCCGTGTCGATTAGGATTATTGTGAGGTGATTGATAATACTAGGATGTTCTTCGGGAATATAAGTCTGGGTTATCAATTGGTTCCTGTTCACCTTGATTTATCAAAAGACGAAACAAAACTTGTAGGTTTATCCGTAGGAGACAAATTTATCTATTCTGTAGACAGATAGAAATCAACAAAGTTCTCTTCGTCTCAAACTTTGTTGATTCCACATGTTTTATACTTGTGAGGTTAATAATAATATAGGCTGCATTTTGGGTTGCATAAGTATGAACCTTTGGTTTATACATATTGACTGTGTAAGAGAAAGACAGAAACTCTATATACAATCTTCTTCAAGGGTCTTGCTTTGACCTACTTCTGATTGTATTTGGTTTTGTCTATACCGCTAAATGAAAAAATTGGTAGTGTATTTGGTACCCTCATTTTTTCAACTCCAATCCAAATGGGAAAAGTGTGTCTATCCCATTTAACTTATTCTTCACAAAATCATATCACTCTTCCAATATGCTTTCATCCATGGAAAACAGATTTCTGAAAATGTTACCATATCTCATAAAATAATAAACAACATGAACTCCAAAAGGGCTAAAAGAGATGAGAAAAGTATTATAAGAATCAAAATTGACATGTCAAAAGCTCTTGACAAAGTTGTTGTGAAATTCTGTTAGCCATAATGCAAAAAATGGGATTTAATGCTAAATGGTGTAAATTGGTTCAACAATGTATAACCACCACAAACTTGGATTGCTAGTCAATGGAATTTCATTGGACTTCTTCACCCCCTCTAGGGGTCTTGGCAAGGAGACCCTATACCCCCCTCTTTATTTCTTTATTGAATGGAATCCCTCTCAAGAACTCTAACTCTTGATAAAACCATTGGTCTCTTTAATGGCATCAAAATCTTCAAGGATGCTCCTTCCATAAACCATTTTTTTTTGTCGATGAATGCATGGTCTTCTGTGATGCCAATATGACTGTATCTATCTGGATAGACGACTCCACCAAAAACAACACGATTGAATTTTGCCTTGCTCTTAGGATAGTTTGCAAAATGTACAAACTTAACTATTTATAAACCAAGGTTGTTTGGACACCAAGGAAATTTCAAAGTTGAAAGATTATCAAGATATGAAATAAAGTACTAATTTCGGTTTTCGTATTTCCAATTTATGTCAAACAGTATTTCCGAAATCTCTTATAGAAAAACTTCAAATATTAGTTTGGCACATTACTAATATTCCTTTTTCTCGAGCTATGTTTTAATTCATTCTCCAACAAAAAAATTAGGCACAAACTCTTAGTTTTCCTTCTAATTTGTTCCAATAAAATAGAAAAACATGGTGTCTTGCTACACTACCGAAGAATATGTTGCAATTGTTAGAGCGTGGCTGACGGTAGTAAAGCATCACTAAGATGTAAACATCTACATGGATGAAAAATCCGGTTCTTTTTGGAACCGTGTGCGTATTTTTTTGTGCCGTTAGACGAAAATCATAATGGAAGATCGATGAAATTCATTAAGAAAAGATTCAAGAAGCTCTTTCCACAATTGGAAGCTTTCAAAGAGGAAATGAAAGTCGCAAAGGAAACCAATCCGAATATATCACGTGCTCAAAGAGTAAGTATGTCAATGATTCGTCCATCAAGTATTGTTTTTCATAGCATAAAGTTTTAATTAATTTGTTTTTCAGTGGGAGATTGACGAAGCCGATTATGAGGATGTCTATGGCAAGAAGTTTGACCTTCATAGTTGTTATCGTGTCTTGGAAGAAAGTACTTATGCTGATTTCGATCACTATTATTAAGACCCATAATGTAACTATCTTTTCTTTAAAGTTTATGTTATGAAATATGTATGCCTTTCAGTTTCAATGAAATACTATGAAATATGTATGCCTTTTCCCTTTCCTCGGTTCCTAAAAACGACACAATTATGTAAGAACAGTGAAATAATTAACTTTCACCCAGAAAGTTACGGTTAAGAAACAATACATAAACCATTTGTGTGTCCAGTTAACGGCTCGAATGTGCTTTCCAACCCAACCATCAAAATAATACACGACTAGAATAACTGCAAGACCTAGCCGTTAATTTAACTGACAGCTGGGAAACAAATGGCATAGCTGGGACACTAAGGTTACGGTGCGGAATTTATAGCCGAATCGGCTGGGACTCTAAAGTTACGGTGAATAATTCCTAGCCGAATTACAAGAAAAAGTTCTAGTTTTCTGCAGATACATAACAACTTACATCTAGGAAAGTCTCAACCGTAATAGGTACATCATGGCTCGAAGTTCTTTGAATCCCAAACGTGGCTATCTATTCACGGCTAGGTCGGTAAGAACTCCTAGTCATAATCAACCCAGAGGCAGTTTTTCTAAACCCTAAATCCATCAATCTTACCTATATATTAAACCAAAATAAATGGTGGGTTTTTCGATTCTTAACATTATGGAGGATTTACTGGTGTTTGGACAAATTCATTCAGTGAATCTTAATTTTGTGATTCAACACCTTCATAAACATTAGAATCATAACAAGTAGATGGTGGATTCAATCCAAATCGTCCTGATCTTGTCATCTTGAGAATCAACCTTAATGAACATTTTTGAAAATCGATGAAGATTTGATCAAAAATTTTGATTTTTTTATTATAGGTTTGTTGTTTGGTTTTGAGAAGAATAAGGTTATTCAATTAAGTCTAGATTTCAATTTGAATTAGTTTTGATTTAAGGTAATGATATTGATTAAAAGGTAAATCCGACTTTTGACACTCTCTTCCTAGCCATTTTAGGGATACTAATCTAAATACTTAAAGGCCTAGACAAATAAAGCTCCCACGTTGAATGGTGAGGAAACCCTCACTTTCTATTGGCCAAAATAAGCCTTTTTTGAGTTTTGTGAAACGAGCGTTTTGGTGAGGACACTTGGAAACTTATGATTGGTTTAAAAAGAACAGGAAAAGATAAAAAAAAGGAAACCAAATTCAATTTGGAATTCGCAAGGACACTTGGCAATGTATATATGATTGGTTTAAAAAGAATAGGAAAAAATAAAAAAAAGGAAACCAAATTCAATTTGGAATTCACGAGGACACTTGGCAGCGTATGATTGTTTTCAAAATTACAAACTCAAAAGGAAAACCTAACCTACCGTGTTTGGAATTTTATGGAAGTCCAAATTCAATTTGGAAATCGAGTATATACCGTATAAGGACTCTTTTTTCCAAATTAATATATAAAGGGGAAAAAAATCCACATATTTTCTGCGAAATAAAAATAAAATATACACATATTCTCCGCATATTTAATGTGTTGGCCCGCCCCACTAAATCAAAAATACATTGCCATGGGGCGGGGCGAAACCCCGCGCACACCAAATCAAAAATGCATAGCCACAGGACGGGGTGAAGCCCCGCGCACACCAAATCAAAAATGCATTCCCACGGGGAGGGATGAAGCCCCGCACACACCAAATCAAAAATCCATCTCCAAGGGGCGGGGCGAAGTCCAGCGCACACCAGATAAAAAATGCATCTCCACGGGACGAGGCGAAACCCCGCGCACACCAAATAAAAAAATACATCCCCACGGGGCGGGGCGAAGCCTTGCTCACACCAAACAAAAAATGCATCCCCACGAGGCTGTGCGGGGCAAAGCCCCACGTACACCAAATTAAAAGAAATAAAATGCCCGGTGCGTAGCACGGGCACAAATCTAGTATCCTATAAAGCCCCCAAATCCCAAAGAAATTCTTGAATTACATGCATCATTACTTCTTATTTTTCTTTAGGATTGGATAAAAACACCTACCTAAACTCAGAAATCAATCGGAACGTTAGTACAATATTTTCCCAATGCCTGAAGAACTTGGTTGATTGCACCAAAGATACATTATTGCTTTACCTAATGTAGAAATTTACGATTAATCCCATTTTAGTTGGGCTTTGGACGCTCTAGTCCACCCCTCTCAAGCGTGGTACCCGGAGGTCCTAATTTACCAAATGTTGAACGGGTTAGTCCTTTCTTTAACGATTCAATCCAAATTGAATTATTTTGATGAACGAAGTGATCCTTTTATGAAAATAGGAGTACTATTTCATTTCTTTGTTCGTCTATGGAGGCACATCGTCGGTGAAACTTATGGAGAAAAAACAGAGACATCTTTCGTTTCTTTTCGATCGGGAATCAAGATGATTGATACATAGTGAATTTTTCATCGATTTTCTATAACGATTTCTACCCTTACCTTTTGTTTTCTTCTCTTCTAATTCATCTCCATCTCGATCTGAGCTCAAAATTAATTTCAAAAATTCAATCTAGGGTTTTATTTTCATTTTATTTTTGATTTGTAGCCATCGAAATGGAGAAGATGATGATGATGTTATCCATTTGAAGAACTTCTACAAGCGTATCAAACGACAAGAGGAACTTATTTAAGACATTAAGGTAAGGAAATTAAGCAATGGATTAATTTAGTTTTTTGTCTGTTTTCGTTGATGATTTTTGTATTGAAGTTGGTATATTTTTAAATATGTTCACTTGATAAGAATGTTAATTTGTGTTAGAACACAGTGGGGAATTTTGAATTTGAGATCAACAAATTAAGTATTACAAAATTAGGAAATTAAATAAATATGTAATGTTAATAACCATATGAATATAGGAGAATGTTGAGATACAGAGAGTGACCCACTTTATACGAGATTTTTACGTAATCATATGACAAAAAAAAAAAGAACCAAAAAAGTAGCAATCCATGAATTTTGGTCTCAAATAATGGAAGTAAGTTCTATTCTTATGTTTTTATAAGTTGTACCAAAGTGGAAGGAATTTAGCGCATTGGTCATTAGCTTGTGAGCTTGCTTGTAGGCTACCCCGAGGGGTGACCCTTTCTATCAAGATGTTGTTATATTAGGATCTCCTTTTGTCTTCCTTGTTTCTTGTTACATTTCCAGTTTAGCTTGTTGATATGCTGACTAATAGTGTCACTTCTAGTAACTCTTGTACATAATTTTATTTCCTATATTCTACTTTCAGATCTAGCGTATGATTTGTATCCACTCAATCAGTGAATTTTGGTAGCGCTGGAGGTTGCCGAATATGCTGACCTTGTAAAGAATGAAAGAAAAGAAATAAATATCATATTTAGAGTATATTTTTGCTTGAGATGTCAGAAGGTTGGTTTATTTGTGCTAGGTTTAGGATTTTGATTCTTCAAGATAATGTTTAATACATTATGAAATAATAGGATCCACTTGCTACTTACAAGTGCAAACATAGAAAATCATAAGTGGTTTTTTGGTAGCTACTAAAACCTGGGTACAAAACTATATTATACCCTGATGCACTTTAACATTAATCTTTCTTGGTTTTATGGATCTGGTAGCTATTTTATGGATTTTTAAGTGAATCAATACTAGCTATTTTCTGTATTTTGTAGATGTGTACATAGTTGTACACCATTGTCGTGCCTCATTTTTTAGGTATTAACATTTTACAATTGCAAGGATTCAGGCACTGTTAACGTCTTAGCTTCTCAAATTTGTTGACATATTTGACAAGAAAATTAATAAAAATGGATGAATCAGTTCTAGCTATATTCTATATTTTGTAGATGTGTACGTAGTTGTACACCATTGTCTTGTCTCACTTATAAGCATTATACTTTTTACATCGAGTCCATGTCTTATGTAGCTTATAGACAAAGCTATGTTTTACAGGTGATGAAGTTGCAACAAATAAATGTGGCATAATATTTGATCTAAACTCTGGAATTATGTATCCAATTAGTGTCTTCACTTCGGGGAAGAAAAAGTTAATGATTTTGTACCAGGTTATGGGATAGACTTCTCATCTACCATGTCCCCTCATTTGCGAATGCAGTAAATTTCTTATGGTTCTATGAGTTTATCGGTGATTGCAAAGGTATTTGATACGTTTTCGAAAGGATGGATAGAATCTATGATGAATGTGGTCGGGGCACACATAGGGTATACGTTTATCGGATGGATAGAATCTATGATGAATGCGGTGCATACAAAGAGTATAGGCTTTGTTTTTCCTTATTGATAATCATGACTTAAATATACAATGATTTTGTAGTTTGGTTAATGTGCATTCTAATTATTTTTTGTTGCGTTTGTTTTGTGAAATATCGTCTTGGCATATCAAGGCTGTACATACTGGATGTGTTCATTGTGCTTGATAGTATATTTTGTACAAATGTCAAAGATACTTTCGGCGTGTCATATACGAGCAAATTTGATTGTCATTGATATGCAGGAATGCTCAATTGCTAAGGTACATACTCTCTTTTTGATTTTTTTTATAGAATTCCCTCACATAATTTTCATATACTTGGAATTTGTAAGTGCCGGCAGCAAAAGTAGTAACAATATAGATGTTATGAAGCTTTCTTTTGGATTTTGGTAAGCCAGTGTGGACATAATGACTTTGGAGTTAATGTTGATTTGTTAATGTGTACACAATTGTACACATGATTCTTAATGTGTACATAAATGTACACATGTTGATTTTCAATATGCACGTAATTGTACACCTGCTGATCAGTTTGACAAATAATTCCTTAGATGAGTATTTGCTAATATGTAGTTTTGTTTCTATAGAAGCTATTATTGTAGTCTTCCTTTGTAAGGTGGACATTTTAATTGTTTAAGAATTCAGAAAGAAAACTCACTTGTACTTTCCTAATTGAGGCTTTTGCATCCTTTAAAAATGAGCTTATTCACCTCTATCCTTTGACATATACAATCAGGGTTTCCTTATGTATTAGATATTTGTTCAAGCTCTACTTAAGCCTGAAAAACCTTTCTTCTTTATAGTCTTCCCAAACGTGTTATTTTGTTTTAGTGGTTGTATGTTTGGCTTGCTCTTCGTTAATCTCACCCTACCCTACTGCTCCCTCCTTCCTCCCTCTGAGTGTCCTACATCGTGGAAATACTATAACTGTTGAGAGTTCTTAAGAATTACGATAATAAGGCTTTTTTTTTTTTTAGATTATCATGAGAATTCAAGAAGTTGGAATAGTACTTGCATTCTGTGGTGTATACTAATTATGTTTTTAAATTTTGTCAGTTTAAGCAGTAGAGATACAATTTTGAAAAGAAGTATATCACTGTTACCAATAAGTCTACCCCATGGTGGAAGTTGTTGGAGGGGGCGGTAAAGAAAGCTAATGGAAAGCTAGGTAAGACTGAGATCCTCCCATCCTTAGCTAATGCTCGCTATTTCAAGAAATAAGGATTACCAGTAGTTGGTTTCTCCAATGATCAATACTCTCACTCTGCTTCATGACCATAATGAGGTAAATATCTTCAAAAGAAAAGTCTGAATTTATTGGATCCAAAACTAATTGGAGAAATTAGGCACATATTTCCAGGGGTAACTAATGTGTACAAATTTGTACACATGTGTATATCTTTTAATTTATAGTCGATGCGATTGGAACAATACTGATGCATAAAAATGACCAAGCTAATCAAAACCATGTCTATATTTTGTAATTTATAGTCGATGCGATTCAAGGCAGTAAAAGAATATTTCTTTGCAATTCTATCTCCATTAGTACGTAAACTTCTATATACTAGTACTATGATGCGCAATACCCCATAGGAAATAAAATAATTCGCTAAATCACAACCATTTGAAACATTATTTGGAGCGAATTAACCTATTAATCTTACTGCTTACAACCTCATGCGTTGTCTTGGGACTACCCCATTTTCTTTCTAGTTATTTTTTTTCTTTTGTTTGTTAATTTTGTGACCTCATGCATTGTCTTGACACTTGATGCTTATTTAAATCACATCCTTGTTCCAGTAAGAAATTGATGCTTCACCCTAGAATTTAATTTCTTTTAAATTCATTGTATGTTAATGTGCATATAGTTGTACATCTGTTGATTATTGATGTATACATAATTCTACACCTTTTCTTTCTAGTCATTTATTTTTATTTTTTTATTTTGTAACCTCATGCGCTGCCTTGGCACTTGATGCTTATTTAAATCACATCCTTGTTCCAATAAGAAATTGATGCTTCACCTAAGTATTTAATGTTTAAGATTCATTGTATGTTAATGTGTACATAGTTGTACACATGTTGATTATTGATGTGTATGTAATTGTACACCTGTTGATTAATGTGCACACGGTTGTACACACGTTGATTTTTGATGTGTACATAATTGTACACATGTTGATTTTCAATGTGCACCTAGTTGTACACTTATTGATTGTTACTGAGTGCACATGTTGATTCTCAGTTTGGATACCAGTCAAAGGTCATGTATCATTTTCATTTTGGTTTCAACTTTATCGATAACTGGGATGCATGTTCCCTACTTTCATGTCACTGAGATTGTGCAGTTTGCAACTTTTTTGTAGGTGCGTACATAGTTGTATACCATTGTACTATTTCAATAATATATGGTCAGTTTTGTGGGGATGAATGTTGGATTTTTGTTATTGTGTGCATAATTGTACAACATTGTGCACTCTCAGTATTAAGGAACCGTAATTGTTGATAAAGCCTTAAGTTGTTTCTTGATATGATATCGTGAGGTGATTTTAATAGAATTCTTTAAATGTTTTTAGGTACTTTTCGAGGAAGCTTAAGAAACTGAAAATAGAGCAATAGATAGGTTTTGGATATTAATGAGGTATCAAATTCTCTTTTTACTTGATGATTTAGTTGATTTGTATGTGTCTTTGACTTCATTTTTTGTGATGACTAGTAATATGGTTCAAAAATGAACGAAACCAATTTTTGAGTTGGAACCTTATCTTACTTATGTTTCATGTGATATCTTGCAAAATTTTATGTATTGTCCACTATAGTTGTTCTTGGTGATTGTTAATGTACCTAGTTGTACATAATTGTCCCGTTTCATGAATATATTGCATGTTTTATGAGTGTGGATGTTGTATCTTTTGGATTTTGGTAGATGTGTACATAATTTGCACACCATTAACCCGTCTCATGAATATATTGCATGTTTTGTGTGTATGAATGTTAGTTTTTTCGAATTTTTGCAGAGGTGTACATAGTTGTACACCATTGTGCTATCTCAATAATATAAGGTCTGTTTTGTGGGTATGGATATTAGATTTTTGTAGGTGTATACATTGCTGTATAGGATTGTGCTCTCTCAAAAATATGAAAAAACTAATTCTTGATGAAACCCTAAGTTGTTTTTTGATATCATGAGATGATCTTAATAGCATGATTGCTATGTATTTAGGTACTTTTCGAGAGAGCTTAAGAAAGTGGAGAAGAACAAAGGACGAGTTTCGTAGATGGAAGATTTTTTGGATTTTTGGATTTTAATAGCATGCTTGCTATTTGTTTAGGTACTTGCTATGTGTTAGATTTTAACAACATTAGTGGTGCTTAGGTGGACGTTTCAATTTTACGTGATGTACAAACTGGTGCATCTTGTCTTGTTTTTGGATTTTTGTAGATGTTGAATGGTTGAGGTGCTGTAGTTGTTTGCAGCAACATGGTTAAGAGTGCTTGAGTGTTGGAGCTGGTGTTGCTAATGAGTTTGGGTTGTAAACATGTTGTATTTTTATAGATGAGTTAGTGTAAATTGGCAAAGACGCTAAAATTTGAGCACGGCACGGCCCGAAGATGTGACTTAGCTGAAGACACGGCACAACACGTTAGTTAAATGGGACGTGCTTGGGTTTGACTAATTGGCACGCAGTAGCAAAGACAAAGACGTGGCACGGATAAGCACGTGGTGAATTTGACCAAAGACGTTAAGAGAGCACGTCATAACATGTACAAATACACCATATAACAAGGCATAATACATCACATTTTTTGTATATTTCACAAAAGAGTCACTATTCTAGCTAGTTTTTAACATTTTATGTTGGCTTATTTATAACAACACATATAATACCTTAATATTTGGAAAATATATTTCAATATCGTTGTTATAATGTCGTCACCTATATTTAACTAGAACATTAATTTACATGACAATAATCCAATTTTATATTTGATGTGCTATTTCTTTTTATCGAATAAACTTGTTAATTTTACTTGAAATAATTTCAAATGATATGTTGTCTAATTAAATTCTTGTGGTAATGTCCGAATTAATGTATACATTAGGTGATTTCAAATTGTTTATAGCACGTGTACCGGCACGGCTGTGACAAAGACGACACGTTTATTCGTGTCTTTGTGCCCGTGGGTATCTTTGTGCCTAGCTTTTGACTAGTAAAGCACAAACACGGCACATCACGTTTAAATCGTTGGCCCGACTTTTTGAAGACACGGCACATGGCACGTGAAGCACGCGACAGTCTTGCATTTGTCTTGTCGGCCTAAGACGTTTTACACCTCTAGATGAGTACATGTTTTTACACCAATGTAAACTAAGTTTTTTAAAAAATGAGAATTATATAGCCATATGCGTACTCTTTTTGTAGCTCTCGGAAAGAGCTTTCCGAATATATAAAATTTACGAATTTTATATAAAGATAAATTGATTTTAATTTTTTTTTATATTATTTAAAACTGTTGACATCATATAAATTGATTTTAATTTTTTTTTTATATTATTTAAAACTGTTGACATCATAGTAAGTCACTTTGGACTAAACTACACAAATATTTGGACTAAATTGTAAATCAGGAAGGTTATTTACGTATTTTCCATAAAAAAGAACTAATTTGTACCTAGTTGAATGGGATTTTAGACTAAACCGTATTTTCCACTTACCTAACAGTGAATATAAGAAAAATAAAAAATAAATAAAGATCAATGGTTATTGAATAAGATATTTATCGGGATACCACGTGTATTGCTCCACAGTCACTGTCACTGAATATAAGAAATAAAAAATAAATAAAGATCAATGGTTATAGATTAGGATCCCACATGTACTGCTCCATAGTGTTATAGATGATGATGCAAAGGTTCACGTTTGGGTCCAAAAAAAAAAAAAAAAAAGACTTGCATCTTGTTTGTTTTTTCATGATTCATCTGAATCTCACTGATTCATTGGGGATATGGTTTAATATGACTATATCAAAACTATATGTAGTTTGATTCCATTAGTCAAGGTCATATTATTTGCAGAATTAAATAGGCTCGAGCCGGATCGCGAGTCAGATCTGAATCAAAATCAATCATGTGACATCTGACTCGAGCTGAGTCAGGAGCCGAATCAGATTCAGAAGCCGAGTTAGCAAAAACCAAATTCTTTCTTATTTAAAATGTAAAAGGAAGGTTGGAGACACTGTGCTTTAAACTTGGTTCTGCTGGGATGGTACAATTTTCGTTCTTCATTTTCCGCGGACACGCTGGAGTCATCCTGCTTAGCCTCTTACATTGACAGGTTGTTTTCTTCTTCAGATTGTAGCTGCTCCTATGTGGATATTTTTCTTCTTGTTCAACTAATTAAAAATTTAAAAAACCTACACACAAGTCACAACAACCCAAGAACTCAATACCCCAAACAACATAATTAAAATTTATCATCTCAAAGTAGATATTTCAGTTAAACCCCGTAAGTATTTAACTTACTGGCTGCATCAACAAATTAACAACCCCTAATTAACGAGAACCAGCATAATAATACTTTCCTTTTTGATACCTAAATCATCAAAATCATCTAAGAATCTGTAACAGAATTCAGAATTATCACCTTCTCCCAATACAACATAACCGGCATGCACTGCAGCACATATTTCAAACAAAGCATCATTCTCTTCCGGTCTTAGTACTGCCTCAATGGTTTCTATTCGTTCTTGTAATGTTCTTGGTCGCCATCCCGATTGAGGTGGTGGTAGCGGTGTTGGATTAACGGATATCACACTCTTCCTCACACATACATACATTGCAGCGCCACCTGCAAGCATATCACTTGTGCGCAAGGCAGTTTGGAACGCGACATTGCACTCTTGCCTTACAAATGATGGCCCGAGAACTAGAAAAAACACTAATGAAAGGAAATGTAATCGATAGGTAACAATAATCAACGAATAAACAGTTAAACATAGGTAATCTCTTATAGGGGAGCACCTTAGAATTTTAGTTAAGGACATTGCAATAAATTAGCAACAATGACATTGTAATAAACATATAGTCCAAACAATTAAAAACACAGCATGGTGATTAAATGGTTAAACATAGACGCTACACAGGTGACCTCAACCTATGTTGTGTGAGGCGCTAGGCGCCCAGATTTTTTTTTTTTTGGTAATGGCTCAATTTTTGCACCTTGGGCGTTTTATTCGCCAAGCGTTTTGCTCGTTACCCATGAGAGAAAGGCCACTGCATATACCTTTCTTGCATATCATGTAGCCTAAAACAAACCAAAAAAATGTAAACGTCAGAAAACTCAAGTACAGTTATCAAAACCTTTAAGCTGTGCTAATGAAAGACATAATGCCATAATACACTATTGCAGAAATTGAAAATTCCCAGAGCTGTGTATTTGACTCTGATGATGCTAGCTGACCACTGAATCTTCAAGTTCCTTGTCTGGTCAACAAGTATTGAGCCAACACCTACATACATTGAAGTTAGCTATGAGAAAATCATACTAGGTGGTGCAGGATCAACGGGCCTCGTTTATAGAACCATTTGCTCTTGAAAATGAAAGTACTCTTTTAAATTGTTACCTAAATGTATAGCATGGAATTACGAAAGACAAAATCAGGGAAGGTACGAAATTACTACAGATGCTCCTGCAAGTTCACCATGATATAAAAAAATCTGCAATTATTGAACCGTCATTCTCATCAGTACCAAAGAAAAAATAAAACATCAAGTGCTAAGAGTTATGAAAACCTCACGTAACCTGCTCTGATAGAAATTACACATACCAAAAATTACTACTTCCTCAAGAGAAAAAAAAGTTTAAACGTTTCCTGGTTGGGATCTTAGTGCAGTGATGCAAAGAAATTTTGTTGGTGCATCTGACTCGGGGCGCTGCTATCATCCGCGGATCCTTTCAGTAGACTGGACAAATCCTCGAATCTCATCTAGCAGAACCTCTTCGGTTATTTTATCGTTTATGCTCCGCATCACCCTTTCGTACACACTGTAGTCATTTGGGGTAGACTTGTCTACTCTGACACGCATAAAACACCAAACTTTGTTCTCATAGTGATAGCACTCAATAATTTTCCCTGACAACTCTGATGGATCTTCTCCATTCATGAACAAAACACTACTCCCATACATACACTTCTTCCTTCGTCTCTGGTACAGATAGAGCGATGGAGTTTGACTAGTACCAACTAGTTCAAAGATAAAATCCACTGTTTCATGAAATTTCCACTTTAACAACTTTTCATGAGTGAATGGAACATACTGGTCATTCCATCCTTGAAATATAAGACCATCTGAACCATGTAACAGATTTGGAATGAATTCCTTTAGACAATCAGTAATCTCAGTGAGCAACCAAAACTCCTTTATTTCAACTCTAAACGGCTCCAACTCATACCGGTAACAGGGATTTGTACTTTGGCTTATACACTGGCTCTCAAGGTTTCGTGGTCCAATAACTTGTTCCTCCAACATCTTCCACCTTTCACCAAAAGGCTTCTCAATGACAGATACACTGTTAATTGCCATAACATCAAACACCAAGTATTTTCTCTCTTGCTTATGGGTCTCCGGGTCCGTGTCAATCACCATCTCACCATCAAGTAATGTCAAGTTATGCCCATATTTTGAAAAACCACCATTCTCTTGTGTCAAGGGAAACCGCATTTGAACTCTACGGAAATTGAACTTTCTGTCTATCAAGTAACATCCATCTGAATTTATAAGCATCAGGTAACGCGTACCATCAGCTTTCCATGTCGTGCGATAATCAGTCTGCCACAAATATTCAAAGTTTTCCCTGTTTAAAGAAACGGGATGCGATCCTGGAAAAATAGTCGCCCCATTCGCCCCTACACACATATTTAGAAAAGAATAACACCACTGTCTCAGCAAATCTTGTTGTTCTCTGGGTATAGCATCACCCAAAACATCATCATTGGTTAGAACTTGATTACAGACGACACCCATGCTAGTGCCACCCTCATGAGCACAACTAGATTTGTCCCACTCAGGAGCAACAGGCCAGACGAAACCTTCCGGTTTCTCTTCATGATAGAACTTGTACAATGCATCAATACAGTCCTTTTTATAAATTCCTGGAGGCCGTGCATCATGAAACATTTGCATTGCCTCAGTGACAGTCATCAAATGCGACCTTATAAGATAATGCACAATCATATAACCAGTACGGTTATACCCATGAGCAGAATGCACAAGAACACACTTCTTGGGCTGCGTCTCATCGTAATTGAACTTGTAATTGAATTGCATCACCTGGTACACAAATTCATTGACAGACTTATTATCAGGTACTCCATTACATGGAATCTTGACATACCTTACACCCAACTCTTTCCATTCCAAAGACGAATTGTTGTGGGATTCTTCTCCTTTGTTCATCAAATCGATAACCAGACCTAATTCTCTGTTTAGTAGTCTTTGTTGCTCGATTACTTGCCTTGATGAATAAGGTTGGATGAATTTGTGCAAGGATTCTCCGAGAGGGAGTTTGGATGGGATTATGTAATTATCAATTAGGTCACCAACTGCTTGACAATCAATCCAACCATGAGGAAGAATCTTGCTTTTGTCTGAAATCTTGGTTTCGTCAGAACATCTTGGTATAGTATTTGGTTGTTTTTCAACGACGAACTTTTGTTGGGATTTTCTTTTCCATACCTGAGCCATCTTTGTGTTGTTGTTTCCGTGAGTAGAAAAATAGAATTAGGGTTACAGTAAAGATTTTTTTTTGAGATAAAGGGAGAGAGGGAGGTAGAAGGCTAGGGGCACTTGAGAGAACTATTTATAGGGCAAGGAGGCGGTTTTTAGAAGGAAACAATCGATACAGTTACGGAAACACACATTGGTACCCAAATACAGTGTCGGTGAAACTGGTAAAACTAACTATTTGCCATCTCTTGCACCAAACCCCTAAACCACCTGGTGGAAGTTGTCATAGAGTTGGATTCACGGACTTGCACCTTGTTTGTTTGCAGCTGGCTCTGCGTCTGTGTCTGAGTCAACTCCTGATTCGGGCCGAGTCAGCCGTCAGACTGTTTGTTTTCTACTTTGAGTCAGATCTGACGCGATCTTTGACTCAAACCTAATCTCTGATTCAGACCTGTTTGAGTCAGGTAACAAAATACCCTTGACCAACGTAGTCAATATCAGATTTCAGTGAATATCGGTCGGGGACCGAAACACGATATTTATCGGTGAAATATCGGTGAATATCGGCAAATATCGATTAGATATCGGCAATATCGGCATCTCGGATAAACACCGAAACCAATATTATCGGTGGTATTTCGGCCATCTCGGCCGAGATTAACTACATTGCCCTTGACTCAGGACCAAACCACTGACTCACATGTTTTTGAGTCAGTTGAGTCAGATTTGACTCAAAATAAATATACTGAGTCAGGTGATTTCACTCAGATCAAGATGACTCAGATGAGTCAGGAGTAAACAAACATGGTGTTGGTATCTATATGGGCACGAACAATTTTAGGAAATAAAGAACGCCGAACAGGCATTAAACCGTTAAACCAGCGTCCACACACTACAAAACATAACAAGCTTGGTAAAGGGGCGGCAGAAAATGGTAGAGGGGCGGCAAGGGTGATAGCAATGTCCCTCTAATTGGTTAGGGGGTGTCCTATAGGGTGTATAAGTTTACTGGATTACCCTTTTCACCTTAAATGGACTAATTTACCCTTACTTTTTTGATTAAAAAGACTGAATTATCCTTCCCCATTTTTAACCTAATTGAATCAGTAAATCAAAATTGTTTCTCTTTTCTTCTCCTCCTCTCCTCCATTAAAACTGATATTTCATCGTCCTCTTCGATTCATCGGCGATTTGAAAAATTTATAATACCCGGTTAGAGTTTAGTCTATTGTTTTTGATTTAAGTTAGTTTTGCATCAAAAATTAGGGTTTTGGATCGAAATTGAAACTGGAATTTGTGTGTTGTATGTGAGTTACGGTTGGTAATAACCCAGATACCAACCATACCTGTATTGGTTGAAGAACATACGGTTGCTAACAACCCAAATACAAACCGTACCTTAAAAAAATGAGAATTAGGTTTAGGTACGGTTGGTACGAAACCTTAGTTACCAACCGCACCTGGGTTCGGTTGGTAACTTAATGAAAGTTACCAACCGTATATCATCCTGAATGTTAAGAATTTTTGAAGTGAGATGTACGGTTGTAAACTATTGTTGACTTACCAACCGTACATAATCATGTATGTTAAGAATTTTTGAAGTAGTGATGTACGGTTCGAAACTATAGTTGACTTACCAACCGTAGTTTAGTTACGGTTGGTTTCGATTCCTTTTTTATGAACCGTAATTAGTTACGGTTCGTATCCAAGATTTTCTATCAATCGTAACTGGTATTACGATTGGGTTTTTCCCCAAATTGAACCAGTTACGGTTGGTAACTAGCTTATTTCCAACCGTATGTTCTTCAGAAAATTTTAAAAATTTGATCTTTTTACATACTTTAGATAATTTTGATCAACAAAAAGCTAATGGGAACTAATTTTGATCACCCACCTCTAATTTGCCACTTGAATCACTCATTTTGGTTGAGTGAATCAAAATCTAGGGTTTCACAAATATCACAAAAGTTTTTTTTTTCTTCTCCTCAATTTTTTTTTTCCTTATAACTCTAAACGTCTGATTTTTGATTCTATAATAAGTGAAAATTAATTATCAAAATTAATCTTGATTATCTACACTAATCTTGATTATCATTACTAAACTTGATTATTAACAATAAGGGTTAATTAGTCATTTCCAGGGTTTTATTGATAAGGGGCACTTGAATTTACTTCTAATGACCTTTTTTGTCTTATTAGGTTGCCGCCCCTCTACCGATTCCTACCGCCCCTTTACCAAAGCTTGAAACATAAGGCATTAAGGCTTATAGAGACGAGTAATGCTACACTCACCGGGGTTGGGTACCGGGAGAAATCCCGCGTCTCACTGCCCCTGGGACCCACAGGAGTTTATAGGGGGTGGGCTATGGGTCCCTCTTTTTTTTCTGTGAGGTGGGGTGGATCTCACGGGATCCCAGCCGTGGTGAGTGTAGAATTATCGTCTAGAGACGGCTAGTTTTTAAGAACCGTGCCTAGAAAATAGCAATTGGGACAGCTTGGTTGAGTTCGATTACACTTTCAACCCACACCATAACTAAGAATGTGGCGCGGGATGAAATTCTTTTCTTCCCGATTTCCCCCTCATTTTCTTTTCAGTCCAGCATTTTCTCCTTCAATTTTTTTTTTTTCATTTGCAGCTCATTTCTTCCCCAATTTAGATCTAGGTCTCACTATCCTTGCTATAGTTTCTCAATAAGTTCGACTTTCTCAATCAGTGTATTTCAAGTTTCTAGCATTTCTCAGTGATAAAGGTAAAATCTCATCTCCTTCTCCTTGAATCTTTTTAGGGTTTTGGATTTGAACTGATTTGATGTTCGATCTAGGTTTTTTTTTGGGAGAATCTTTCAATTGTTTGAAAGAATGGGAGAACTCTCCCTCCTATTCTTCGAGTTCAGGTAAACTTTAATTTTGTTGTTTATTTTTTGGTTTGATTGGAGAGTTTTATTGATTGAGTTTGATAATTTTGAGTTGAATTGAATCTATTAAAATGTAGAAATTTACTGAATCTAGGGCAGAGATGTACCAAATTTCATGTTACTCAAAGTGAAAAATAAAATCTACGTAATTTAGTTCTTACTTTGCGTATGACGTATGTTGTTTCTCCCTATCTGGTGGGGGGAGCTTTCAATTTATAAATTAGTGTTCTATGTAGTTTAGAAATTTGTTTTCTAGGTTGTTGAAGGTACTTTTTTTAGTAAAACATTTCAGGGAGAGAAGTTTGGGGATTTCCATTTTGTTCCGATTGCTAAGTTGTCAACTGAATACGCACTTTCCTTGTTCATATCCTGTTTTTGTAGATTCTCAAGGAAATGGAATTGCCTAAGCTGTCATCATCTGCATTAAAGCTTCTGATTGGTATTGGGTATTCGTATTTCCCTGTGCACATCGATCTCGATCTCTTGAAACTCAATGTCCGTACAAAATACTCTGATGATATTATTTCAGATGCTGAAGACCTTTTATCCAACTCTGATCTGGATGAGGTCCGTCTTTCTCTATTGTGATTAACTTATATCCCTTTTTGTTTTGTTCGAAACTCGAATAGATTTTGCTTTTTATTTTTCTATCTGTTGAGTGTTTCATTGATACCCATCATGTTGTAACTTGTTACATAACTTACATGCTTTTACGTCAGAAGAAAAAAATGAGACTCATTTAGAACCTTGTGTTTTTTTCAGGTAAAAACTTCACCCCTGAAAAATGTTCCGCTTAGTAATTGATTTGTAACCACTTCATTGCTGTTCAAACAGAGTATAAAATATATATGCTTGTCAAAGAATAAACTTGAATGATTTTGAAATGAAACTAATGATCATCATCTGTTTAGAGCTAAGATCTTGGTCTCTGTTATTTTTCTCATAGAAAGTAAGACATACGTGTGTCATTCTTGTTTTTTAATAAAATGCAGGCGTCTAATGATGAGATCAAGCAAGTGAAAATCTCAAAGTTGCAGAAAACTGTGGAATCATTGAACTCGTAGTTAGACACACAAGTCAACAATAATGAGTGAGTGCAACAATAATGTGCTGCTTAAAGTCGGTTGGAATTATTAATTAAAGAGAAAGATGAATTGGAAAATAGAGTTAATGAAATGGTAGAATTGAACAGGGAGAATGCAGTTTTGAAGATATGTTGTTTTGTGGATATGAACTCATAATGACCTCCTTTATCTGCCCGTTTTGAATTACTGACTAGATCTTTAGTGATATTTTTGTCTCCTTGAAAACTCGCGTGACTTGTTTGCTTTTCCATCTTTCTTGCACCTACCTTCTGTTTTTTTGAAATAACTAGAGAAACATTATGGAGCATGTGTAACCTTTCAAGTTTTTTTGTTTTACTTTTGGTATGGTGTCATTCCCATAATCTTCAACTATATCAGATTTATTCATCCATGGAACTGCGTTATATTTTCCTACGGAAACCATCACACGGATTAAGTTATCTAAATGGTACAGTATTTAGGAAGTTGCATAGTTCTATTTCGCGGTTCAAAAAGCTATATATTCGTACCGTGAAGACTTGTAAACTAGTTAGTATTAGCCTATTAGGTTTACATTCAACTTATCCAGTTTTTAATCCCGAATGTCACTTGTGACTTGATTTGAGATTAATCAGTTCCTTGGTTGCTGGAGGCCCCAATTTTCTGTATATATGTAGTTGTTGACTTTAGACATAGCTTGACCTAATGAATTTCTAAGTTCCAAACCTTATGCGTCTGTCTCTTTGAGTCCCTACCAAGTACCCTTATCCACATTGCCACTATTTGCTTTATGAAAGACCTGCTCACACACCCATTCTCCTCTTGTACTTGATAAGAGAACATGTATTGATGGTTGTGACTCAGGAAGCATGAAATAAAATTGATGTCTCTACTGCCAAAGTAAAATTATTGAAAATTATTACTTTCGGTTTTGGTGCTGGTTTTAAGTGCATCAGTTTTCATGCAAGGTCTTTAGGATGATGCAAATGTTTGGAAAGATTGTATTTAGCAGATTGATGATGTTGATTTACATCAACTTTTGTTTGTTACAGGATATGTGATACGGAAATGTGCGGAAGGGTTTGGATCTGCTACAGTAGTTTGTTCGGGTTGATGAGGTCTTTAGGCATTTCAGACGCACGAAGGGTTTGCTGCGGACAAGCAAAATAGCACTCAAATGCCTCAGCCACTAATTAACATGGTACACCAATACTTCTAATTTTTAGCTTGTTTTTGAGAGTGAGAGGGTCTCTTTTGTAAAAAACAACTTGGTTTTTGAGAATTTATATAAAACAGTTTTTTGGGACGGCTTTTGGCCTCTTGGGACGCTGTTTTGGCCGTCCCAAGAGGCCTGTTTTGTACAACATAACCTGTTGTACACGTATTCTCCCAAATTTAGACATCCTAGTCTTCATGCTATTTCGGGAATACTTGTGTTATTTAGAGAATTTTGTATCTTTGGAAACTCTTACGTAGTATATTGTATATATATTTCTGACTCCAAAAGTCTCTGATTTTTTCGTTCCATCTCTTTCTGTTTGTTTTAGTTTCCAAGGTTTTGACGCCTTCACTTCTGTCGTCTAGACTTAGGGTTTTCTTCCCTAACCTCCTCTTCCTTTGCTCTGTCAGGATGATGAACAAGAAGGTCAAAGAAACGTCCATCCGTCCAGAAGAGATATACCTTCAAATCCTTTTAAGGGTAGAAGCAAGATCAACTTATGCCTGTAAGTGTGTATGCAGGACTTGGTTAAATCTGATTTCTGATCAAAGTTTTATCAAAAAGCATCTTAATCTTACTCTTCAAAAAAACAAAGCTTATCTTATGCTTAGAAGCCAAGACGAAGTTAGTGCCATACACACCATAAGTCATGATAGTGAATTTGATGATGAGGATGATGCTATTGAAGTAGATTACCCTTTTAGCAATGGTCGTTCACATGATGGTGTTTCCTTACTGGGGTCTTGTAATGGTTTAGTTGCCTTGTGCTATGCTAAGATGGATCAGGACCACGAGCCTCGAGAAATCATCCGTATTTGGAACCCAGTAACAAGAGAAATCAAGCTATTACCTCAGTCACCACATGGTGAAATCTACGATGAAGAACAAATTGTGATTTGTGCATTTGGTTATGATTATAAAATTGACGATTACAAGATGGCAAAAGTTGTGGAGGCTATTGAGGATGAGGATATTGAGGATGAGGGTACTTCGCTCGACATTTATACATTAGGAACAGATTCGTGGAAATCTATTCACCAGCCCATCCCTTATAAGTTTTCCTATAATAGAGTTCCTGGAGTACTTGTTGATGGAAACTTTCACTGGTTAGCCGAAACCTGTGGGGAAAACGTGTCCAAGGTTGTAGTTTCGTTCAATATCAGTGACGAGAACTTCGAAGCAATACATCTACCAAATGAATCGCTGGAGAGTAACCATTTTCTTAGAAGTGTGGGTCTGTTGGAAGGGTGCCTTTGTGTACTTGCTAATGCTGTAGACGTTGGCATTGAGATATGGATGATGCAGGAATATGGAGTTCAAGAATCTTGGGAGAAACGCTATGTCATTAGTCAGGAGCTTTTTTTGAATGTAAAAAAGACTTGTCTAGATTTTTTGAATGATTATAAGCATTTTATAAGGCTTGTGTTGTCTATCAGGAATGGTGAGATTCTTTTCTCCACATCTGGTATGCTACTCATATATAACCCAGAGCGTGGTACTCTCAGAGAATCAAATATTTCAATACCAATGCATTGGTGCGAGAACGATAATTATTTTCAAAGCTTAGTTCCAATTGGCTCCGATAATTATTACATAGAGGGACTTACAAAAGATGCTGAGGATAGGGATGATGAGGATGGGGATGATGAGGATGGGGATGATGAGGATGGGGATGGGGATGAGGATGACAATGAGGATGACAATGAGGCTGAGGATGCGGATGACGATAAGGATGAGGATGAAGATGAGGAAGAGGAGGATGACATAGAGGAAAAGGAGGACAAAGAAGCTGCAGATATTTCGTGTCCTCAATGTGGTAACGTCAATTTCATAAAAATTCGTTTTCTACACAGGGTTCGTTCAGTTTTTCTTTTTTGTGACCATTTTGGAACGTGTGTATTCATATTTTAACAATGAACAGGTACTGGGTTTGGTGGGTTCCAATGCAACGGAACTACAGCTCATTTGCAATGCCATGTATGTGGGGGGATGATGCCATCAAGAACTAACACTAGTGTACCTCAACAATGTAAGTTCTATTAATCCTTCTAATGTTTCTTCTTAATAGCATAGCATTGGAGATATTATTTTTTTGAATTTAGATCTTCTATTTCTTTTGAATTTAGATTTAGATCTTATATTTCGATGCACTGCCATTTTTAATCTTTTCTTCTATCTCTTGCAGGTCTAGGTTGCGATAGAGCATATTGTGGGGCATATTGGCTGTCTCAAGGGGTGCCTACCAGTAATTCTCATACCGTCTGCAGTCCAGAGACCTTCAAACCAGTAAGTAACTGTTTCTAAAACTCTGTAAGCAAAGTTCCTGAATTTTAGTTCCAGTTTTGTTCTAGAATTTTGTCTTTGATCAAGTAGACGACAATATTTATTGTTGAATTCCCGGTTTACTTTGGTTAATATATACAAAGACCAACCATGGGTCTTCAAGATATCTAGGTAATTGAGACACTGTGAGCGTTTCTGAAAAGATTATGTTTGGGTAGCATTAGAGTGTAGAGCTATGTGGTATATACTCAATTTAAAACTAAGGATGTTTATGTTCTGTAACTAGTGTGTATTTGAAAACAGTCTTTAAAATGTCGTCCTAGTAGAACAGTCTACACCAAGAGGCTCTTAGCTTCTATCAATTAATCCTCGTTAACATCTTCATGCAAATAATGTTCCTAAAGTTGCTTATACCGTGCCATTATCGTTTTCTGAAGTATTGGAATTTGTTATTTTTGCAGATATCAGAATATACCATTTCAGAAATGCCAGCCTTGACACATGAAAATAATCGATTTGAGAAAGATGTATGGATGTAAACATTTCCTTATGTAGTTAATTCTAGATTGGTTTACTTTCTTCCACTCCTTACAATTTTGCAATGTACGTATCTTGTCACTTAGATCACGGAGAGGTGCATCAGACAGTCTGGGAGGACATTGCAGGATGTTATTTCAGAATGGATCGCAACATTCAATAGCAGAAATATTGGTAATCTTGATAAACATAGTGGTTTTTTCTTAAGTATAGATAAGATAACAATGTTTCTAATGCACACACGGAGCATAAGTAAGATAACAATGTTTCTAATGCACACACGGAGTCATTGGTATGCAAGCAAGTGTTATTGGGAAGGCAAACAATTATATGCATTTTGATATGCTGCCATGGTTTTCTTTTCATGATTAGAAACATGGACACTGTTTCCTGATTGGTGACAGTGAGTTTTCTCCAAAATTATAATGTTGATATACATTTTTTACTCCCTTTGCAGATCGATCAAGATTGCAACTGAACCATGCAGAGATGATAACTGCTGGGACACATCTTTGCAAGTAAGTTACAATGCCACATCATGTACAGTTTAAAAAACTGAAATTTATTACTTGATTACCAGCTTTTAAATTTAGGGCCATTAAGTTACATTGTGGCACGTTTCATTGTGGGAATTGGGTTAATTCCTTGTTATTTGTCTCTTGGCAGGCGTAGTTTCCTAATAAGTACCATCTTTTGATTATAACCTTATTATGATGAAGAGGTTCTCATATTGTTATGAATATCATTCCTATTTGGATGCAGGGACTGTTATGACAAGTTGGTCTCTTTTCTCTTGTATTGGTATCGAGTTACTGCACTCAAACACGTAAGTATTTTCCAAGGGAAAAAAGTGTTACCAACTGCAATTTCATTTGTTTTTTCCCCTGATTCTGGTTTTGTAATTGTTTTGCGCACTCCATGATAAAGTTGGTTAATAAATCATAACCTGACCGACTTCTTCTGAATGCTTTTATTTTTGTGAAATTTGTTTTCAGACCTTACCACCTGATGCATCTACAAGAGAAGATTGCTGGTATGGATATTCATGCCGGACACAGCATCACAGTGAAGATCATGCTCGTAAAAGAAATCATGTGTGTCGTCCAACTAGGGGAAGTCACTTTGTTAGAACAACTTAAGAGTAAGTTGTATAAATTCACAGGCAGGTTATTTTTCTTTTTCTTTTTTGATAGATAAGATATGAAACGAGCCATCACAGAGGATTAGCCGACTTCTTTTTTTTCTTTTATTACAATTATTTTTGTTCGTGATGTGACAAAATATCTAGTGTGCAAACGTAGAGTAAAATAATTTTGACTGAAAGATTACTTGTTCATAATTTTAGTTTATCAGATGATGTTTAAAATTACTTGTTCATAACTTTTAGCACATTAAAAGTTATAAAATTAACCATGATTTTGAATTCTTGGTTAATAACGGATCCTTCAAATTCGGCACATCAGCTTTGTTTTTCTGTCAACTGAAGTCACTAACATAAAACTTCAAAGATGCTTGGAGTGATGTAAACTACTCCAGGCTCCCCTATTTGAGAATCACTATGTCTGAAGCAAACAACATTCATGCTAGATTAAGCAGCATCCAGTTATTCGAAGTAAACAACATTCTTCAAAATGTATCTTTCGTATATGAAAAACAAGATGCCTGTCACTGAAGATGTTATTCTACACAGAAACCAGTTTTTATTTAAACCAGTTTTTATTTCAAACCAAACCCTTACAAAAAAATAGAAATTGCGAAAGAATATTTTTGTAAGACTAATTAAACTTAAAACTAACAAACATCTCACACCTTTTCTTTTCTGACTTACTATTTTCTCTATTTCTTTTCCTCTCATTTCTTTCAAGTTATCTTCCTTTTTTCCTCTCAGCAAGTCATGAGCTTGATCTCTTGAGCACTGGTTTCATCTGTTTGTCTTCTTCTAAAGAAACCATACCCAAATGAGATCGATCTTCCAACATCATTTTTGCCACCAAATATCCAGCAATAGACCACGTAAATCCCGCTATGTAATAATAGTTGAATTACAACATCTGTTTTGATAATAAAATTTATGAAGGCTGTGAGACTTATGGTTGCTTTTGCATGCTGCCATTTCTGGTTGTCATGTTCATGCGTTGCTTATTTAATTAAGGACTATTTTGAATTGAATCCTTTAAAGGTGGTCCTGAATCTTTGTTAAGGAATAGTTTAGGGTCACAATTGCTTCCGGTACGCCGAACACCATCCTCGAACAAGCACAGCTGTAGGCGTAGACTAAAAATAAAGTTTTGAGTATTCTACTTTAGGATTCGGGTGCATTGGTAATGATTCAGCCTCTCTAAATAGGGGCTTAACAAATACAAACTTCATTCCAAGATTTGAGTTTGTAATTTGATATTTAATCATTAGGAGTTCTTTGTACTTTTTTATACACCCTAAAAAGAGTCTTATGTTTGCTTTTCTTTTTGCTAGTAACAACTATTCCAACAGCTCTGCCCCTAGTAACAACTTTGCCTTAGCTTCTCCCTTGGAACAGTTCCACTAGCTCAACCCTTGCAGCATCAACTCCGGTTTCTGCAGTACCAACAACAACAAAAATTCCGCTATCTCTACCCCTTGTAGCAGCACTATATCTGCAGAACACATCTAACCATGGAGTTGCTAATATATATGAGCTTGCAGCTTCATATTCATACGCATAATCTAACGTACATCTTCAAACTTTCTGGGCAAGAGAATAACCCAGCAACATACCTAAAAGAGCAAAAACAGAAAACAAAAGAATTAAATTTAAGTCCTTTCGCTCAACCTCAAACATTTTGGTAAGACTTCATTTATTCAGTCTAGTTAAGCTTAAACTTGAGATAATGGTTTAGAAGAAATTATCCATTCAGGTACTGGAGGTCATAAAAAACATGAAAACGACATTCATTACAAGCATATAATTGCTATAAAAATGTTAAGTAGATTCCGCATTGTTAAAGAATCAGTGGCGTTGGAGTAATCAAATAAAGGAATCAGTAACGTTGAATCAAATAAGCGATTAGCATATAGCCAAAGAGTTAAGTTAAAGGAATCAGTGGCGTTGGAATAACCAATCTACGCTTCAAATAAAACGTGGCATATTAAGTTAAAATGTTAAGTTACAGTAACCGGACCCAATATTTTTTGCCTGGAAATGCTAGGTAAATCTACAACACTTTTGAGCTTTGTTCTTCCTGCTCATCCACAAGGCCTGTGGACAAAGGCGGACCTTATATAGGCAAGATTTTTGTTCTTTTCTTTTTCTTTAAACATATGCAAGAATTTGGCTCCAAACTGTATCATCTAAACTCGTTTTTTTGTTTATTTTTTATTGCCTCCACAACGGAATTTTTTTTTATTTCTTGCCGTTACAGAGATATATAAACCCCTCAAAACTGGAGTGATCGTGAAATAAATATTAATAAGCACAAGGTGAAAATAACATAGAAATTTAGATTTTCTTTATGGGAGTGAACTGATAGTTTTTCTCTTCTATCGCTCTCTTCAATCTTTGTGGCATAGGGGAGAAATGCTTTTCGATCCCCTACTTAATTAACCAGGCATTTTTAGGGGCGACCCCAAAAGAATTAGGGGCGGCTTTTTTATTCCCAACTCAAAGACAAGGTTATGGGATGTCCAAATTTGCGGAGATTACCATAGTATCCTTATACAATCGGTAGCTAAGGTAGTGGTATTAGCTACCGATTATGAGTATTCTCAATGTTGTGGTCGTTAGCAATCGGTAGATAGGTGAAGTTCATAAAAAACATCTTAACCTACCGATTATTCTAGTTCCCAAATTCGAAAAAATTGAAATTTCGACAAAAACTCATTTTGGGGCAACCTATAATCAGAAGATTATAAGTAATCAATCCTACCGATGATAGATTTAAAAATCCATTACATGAAGGATTATAGAAAAAACTCATTTTGGGGCAACCTATAATCGGAAGGTTATAAGTAATCAATCCTACCGATTATGGTAGTGTTTGTAGGTGAAAATGGTTTCTGCTGATTTCGGTAATTTTGGGTGTACGGGTGAGAAACAATTTAAACCATAAACAATGTACTGAAAGTGAGTACTTTAGATTCGAGAGATCAATCTGTACAAGTCCGGCCTAAACCAAGAAATGGCCGTTCCAGACTTGCTTCAGTCACAAAGTGAAGGAGAATGGGTTGGTTTTGGGGAGGGAAGCAAAGAAAGTGATGAGACCAGAATAGTTGATTCTGAAAGAGTAGTTGTGTTACTACGACTTGTATCAGAAAAGTGGGAAGGCTAACAAATGTTAAGCTAGCTAGTATTTTCTGAGTGTTGTGTATTCCCGAATGAAGTTGTTGTTCTGTGAAAATAGGTAAGACCTATTTATACAATTCGAAGTGAAACGTACCCTTGTCTCATTAAGGAATGGAAAAATGGGTAAGTAAATGGGAGGAGGTGGTAACTGTATGCATGGAATTTGATGTTCCATAAAATCGTTAACGCATGGAATTGATGTTCCATAAAAATATTAACGTATAGAATTGATGTCCCATGAAAGTTTCACTTTAACTCCCTGTATTTACTAACCGCCTCATCCTTATGACACTTCCTTATGACGGGCGTAGTGTACGCCGCACGCTGTAAACCGCCAAACCAATACCCAAAGAGGATACCCCAGTTTGTGATATGTGTTGATGTCTCGAATGTTTTTGTGGAAAACATGTAGGGTATGGTTGTTGCCTGGAAAGTCGGGCTTGGGAGACTTGGTAGCTTGGTGACCTTAGACGGTCGAGATTTTGTATCTTAAGAGGAAAGGTAGCCATTGATCTTTGTACGCTTTCGTTCGTTGGTGGCCGCATAGGGAAGGCCAGCATGGTGGCGCGGCTAGGTTAGCATGCCATTGGCATGGCATGGTGGCGAGGCTAGGTTCGCATGCCATTGGCGTGGCATGGAGGCGCGGCTAGGTTGGCATGCCATGGCGTGGCCAAGATTAGGTTTTCGGGCCAAAGGTTACCATGCGTCGTCTGGTAACCTTGGATGGATAGGATTTGTTCCTGGGATTGAAGGGGGGTCGTCGATTGTCGCATGCCTTCGTTTTGGTAGCCGAGTAGGGAAGGCCAGCATGGTGGTGTGGCTAGGTTGGCATGCCGTGGTTTGGCGTGGCCAAACCTAGGTTTCGGGCTAAAGGTTACCATGCGTCGTCTGGTAACCTTGGAGGGTTAGGATTTGCTCCTGGGATTGAAGGGGGATCGTCGATTGTCGCACGCCTTCGTTTTGGTAGCCGTGTAGGGAAGACCAGTATGGTGGCGTGGCTAGGTGCGTTTGGCATGTGGGGCCAAGGGTTATGTAAGCCGTTGGCACATGGGGCGGCTAGCATGGCTAGGTGCGGTTTGGCTTGGCATGTGGGGCCAAGGGTTTGACAAGCCGTTGGCATATGGTGTGGCTAACATGGCTAGGTGCGGTTTGGCTTGGCATGTGGGGCCAAGGGTTTGGCAAGCCGTTGGCACATAGTGCGGCTAACATGGCTAGGTGCGGTTTGGCTTGGCATGTGGGGCCAAGGGTTTGGCAAGCCGTTGGCACATGGTGCGAACATGGCTAGGTGTAGTTTGGCTTGGCATGTGGAGCCAAGGGTTTGCCATGGGCGCATGGCGTGGCTAGCTTGGCTAGGTGCTGTTTGGCTTGGCATGTGGGCCAAGGGTTTGCCATGGGAGCATGGCGTGGCTAGCATGGCTAGGTGCGGTTTGGCTTGGCATGTGGGGCCAATGTTTGGCCATGGGCACATGGCGTGGCTAGCTTGGCTAGGTGCGGTTTGGCTTGGCATGTGGGCCCAAGGGTTTGGCAAGCCGTTGGCACATGGTGCGGCTAACATGGCTAGGTACGTTTGGCATGGCGCGGTAGGTGTGGCTGGCATGGTTTTCCATTGGCACAGGGGTGCGGCTAACATGTTTGGCATGCCTTGGCGCGGTAGGTGTGGTTGGCATGGTTTGCCATTGGCACAGGGGTGCGGCTAGCATGGTTGGCATGCCTTGGCGCGGTAGGTGTGGCTGGCATGGTTTGCCATTGGCACAGGGGTGCGGCTAGCATGGTTGGCATGCCTTGGCACCATGCTAGCCGCGGTAGGTGTGGCTGGCATGGTTTGCCATTGGCACAGGGTGTGAGAATTAGGGTTTTGGCCTGTCGAAACCCTAATTAGCATTAAAAAGGTACCCTGGTAATTTTCTTGCAGACAAATTTAAGGGTTCAATAAATGTGCTTGGTTTGGACATTATTACTCAAGTTCTGTGACGTCACTGTCTGACTAGGATTTTACGATTTTACCTCTAAGCTAAAAACCATCATCAACATTAAGTCCCTTGCTTAGTTTGGAACATGTGCCTTGTTACGAGGTAAGCATATGATGGTGACAGACAAGGACGAAATCAAGACGTAAATCATTGCAAAGATGGTCAGGTAAATCCGACTAACCTTTTTGAGAGGTGAAGAGAGTTTTTGCTTCCCGTGTTGGCGGCCCTGCATAAGTTGTTTTGAGGGGATGCTGAGGAAAAAAAGGAGAAACTACCATTTAGACGAAAAAGGGTGGAGTGGTAAAAACGAAGTGTTCCGGGCTTGGTCTACGGCCATACATCAGAGGCAAAGTCGCCACCGTTGAATCGAGAGAGGAGCAAATTGGTTTGCGGGCGCGGTCTTGGAAGGCAAATGGCGTAGCGGATGGCACGTGGGGCCAAGAGGTGGCGTGGTCTTAGGAAGGCAAGCATGGTGGATGGCTTGACACGGTTACTATTTGTGGAGAGTTCATGATCCCGCTTTTGGCAGCCTTGCATAGATCTTATTTATGTAGACCGTGAAGCGGTGAGGTGAGAGGCGTGACTTAATATGGCTTCTCATCATCTTGGACCGGGTTGGGGACATCATAATGTTGGCTCGACATAAATATGATTATAGTTTGTAGTGAGAACCTTTTTTTGGTGTCGGCGTGGAAATCCATGGCAAGCATGGAGGCGTGACTTAATTTGGCTTCTCATCATCTTGGTCAAGTTAGGGACATCATAATGTTGGCTCGACGAGTTTTTGGCATGATAGGGCATGTGGCAATGGAGTGGATGGCTTGGCATGGTACGGCCATGGCAAGGCGCGGTTTGCTTGGTGATTTGTCTTCAAGGCGTGTACGGAAGGTGGTGGGACCAAGACGTGGCGCGGTTAGCTTGGTAATTTGCCTTCAAGGGCCCAACGGCCTCTTTTCCATACTTGTCTCAAACAGGAAATTCTTTTCTCTTCAAAAACCCGAGAGTGTTAGTCCCACAAAAGAGGCGTTACTCCTTCTGCTTAGGTTACGTTAACGGTTTTGCTTCCGAATCTCAGTGCTGGCGGCGGGAAAGAAAAACACGAGCTAGCGTGTCTCAAACATGTTATTCCACGTTTTCCACCAAACTCTGATTATTTCGCACAACCAGGCATGAGGTTTTCCCTTATATTGACTGGTGGGATGAGGTTTAATTAGGATCGGATATCATGCCTTAACTCACGACTAGTATAAAAACTTTCCTTTTCGGGACTGCGTCGTTCTGCTGAACATAAAAGATGATCTTGAATTCTCCATTCGTATAGTTCGTCTTGAAAATAGTGCTCGTTCTCTTCATAGGTATCATCTCATGTTTTTCTCCCGGTTTCCATTTTATCTTCTTGTTAGTATAAATATGGTGAAAACTTGTTCATTTTTTTTTCTGTTTTTGTATAATAGGATCTTCCAAAGGCAACCGTACCTCTAATTCTTCGGAGAAAAACCTTGGACTTCCCGAAAACCAGTTTTCTTCTCATGAGGAGGCATTAGGTAGAATCGAATCTCTGTTCCATGAAGCTGGCGGAATTATCCAGGACCTTCCTTCTATCTATCTTGGTGAAGTGCGGGCGCGTGTTCGGACTTTCTTGGGCTCGGTGAACATGGAGGAGGAATGAGAAGGTGATGAAGAGTCCTGGTGCGTTGAGAGACTTTACTGCGGCAAAACTTCTTCTCGGTCCAGGGCGGATCGGACCACTTCCAGGTTGAAACAACGGAAAACTGAGTCTGTGGGACCTTTAGAGGAAAGCCAACGTAACTTCTTCGTTTAGGAGGGCGTCATAATTCTTGATTCTTATACAGATGAATCAAGAAATCCTCCTTGAAAGGTTGCTGAGAAAACCTTTGAGGAAAACGCTGCGTTTGGTGGGATCGAAGCGGCCTTCGGAGTTGACGCCGAAAATGTTGTTGGCGACATTAGGGGGGTCGTGGTGGCATATGCTGGACCAGTTGTTGAAGCGGATGCTGGGAAAGAGATGGGTGTTGTTGCTGCTGAGGTTTCTTCAAGATGGGATGTTGAGGTTGCTACTGCTGATGCCGTCGAATGGAATCTTTGCTGCCCGAGAGATTTTTGGGAAAAGTGCTTGAAAATAGCCCTAACCGATGTGACTCGTGTTCCATCTTTCGACGACTAGCTTCTCATTTTTATCGTTTCTGTTTGTTGCGTAGTTGTCCTGATGTTTTTGTAGACTCATCTTTACCTTCTTTGTATTCGTGGCGAAGTTAGGGTTCCGCCAATTGACGTTCCGCTTGTGTTTTTTGAATAATTGAATAAGGTATTTCTGACAAGGTTTCGGATTTTCTGGTCATGATTTGATGGTTGATCATGTCTTCTGAGCTTCGATAGTGAAGGGATCCCGTGTAGATTCCCAGTCCCCAAGTATGGTTTACATGTTTCCATCTTTGTAGTGATTACTACTGTGGTGAAGCTCTGGCTGGTATCAACAAATGAGCGGCAACAATTCTTGGTAGTAGACGTAATCAGCAGAGACTACATTGTCGTGGTAACAAAGTAGGTTGGCTGGAATTGTATGGGATTCCGTGGAAATAGAAGGATTGGATGAATGCGTAAGCGAGCAAACTTTCCATGATCACGAGTTTTGGCAAGATGGATCAACAGGTGGCCATGACTATAAAGATTGGCTGGCTGTGATCATGATCCTTGACATGGGGAGCGTGGTGGTACAACCCTTTGCAGGAAGAAACGGCGTTGAAGCATCTTCGTCTCTTGGAGAGGATGTTGAAACTTAGGAAGCCAAACGCTGAAGTTTCGGCTTCGGATCCTAGAGCAGCTTATGGAGAGAACGCTGAAGTGGAGCGGCTGCTGGAGCGAGCATTGAAGCGAAGCAGCCGTCGAGGTGAACGTTAAAGCGGAGCGGCTGCGTTAATCAGTGTGCTGTCAAACTGGACACCCTTCCAGCGAACAATGGTTAGGGATCCCCAGTTCCTTCTATCAATCGTGCTTTCCAGGAGAGGTTGGGGTTTTATGAACGGCTTTCCTGGTTGAAAACAACTTCTTCCCTGATGCAGTGCGGTTGAGGGCTGCAAATATTCTCTTACGTTGCGCCTTGGGGAAATATAGAATCTCACGTAAATGTCTCATCATAAACTGCACGATTTTGTGGGCGAAGTCCCCAGAAATCATGCATCTCCTGACAGGAAGAGAGTCTCTGTGAACTCAGGGGGTTGTTGATTTTCTTTGCCTCGATTTTGGAGAAGCCATTCCTGATCTTTACGCATTATGAAATTGGATTGCTGATTCCCTTCTATTGGGCGTTCAGAAACAACGCTGGAAGAATGTAAGCTGCTAGTGCTGGGAAGATGCAAGCTGTTAGCGATGGGAGGATGCAAGTTGCTGGTGCTGGGAAGATGCAAGCTGTTAGCGCTGGATCGGCTTGGAATGTGCGACGGCTTGGCACGGCGTTGTCTTAGCGTGGCGCGGACTGTTGGCTTGGAACGACGCTCTCTTGGCGTGGTGCGGTAGCGATAAAGTGATCAAGCATATTCCAGGTCTGTACTCCAGCGTTTCTCTTCCAATTTGTTTTCTTGTGTTGGTGCATACCCTATCCATAGGTATGCCTTCCATAAATATGTAGAAATATTGTTCTTCCGAACTGGTGTAAACCTTAGCCGTTGGTATGTCATTCATAAACTTGTAGAAGTACTTGTTCTTCTCTTCGAATATCACCGTAGTAGTGTCGGCTACCTCATGGTAATCGTTATTACGCAAAGTAGGTACGTGTGACGGATTCCATGAAGAACTGGGCGTTATGGTTTCTATGAGATCCAAAAGTTACAGGCCGAGGTGACCGAAGGTCCTTCTGCGGACGTGGTCAAACAACAAGAAGCGGAGGTCGAAAGGTTGTCCAAAAATTTGGAGCTGAGATAGGCGGTCCTCCAAATGACGAAGAACGCCTTCTTCGAGAAGAGTAAAACACTGTTGAATGACTCCCTTTGAATGTACTTCTGTTTTTTTTTTTTTTGAAAGGCAAATAAAACACCTGGCTTATGGTTTTGATTTTCTGGATTTTTGGGTTGATAGACAAGTGTTACCTATGAGGGTTTCGGATTATTATTCTGGATGAACTGTTTTAGGATGATGTCATTTTAAGTTATGATTGTAAGTAACACAAACATCCCAGGGAAGATATGGAAACATGAACGTTGCGTGTTGGTAGATGACATGGGATGAAACATAACATGGCTATCGGTTTTATTATTCCCGTGAAAAACTTGAAATAGTAAACCAATGTATTTTGTCTAGGCAAGACTTACTCGGTTTATTGGATCTGCTAACGAAAAACGAGTCAGGTGTAAGCCCAACTTTCGTGGAAAACACCGCCGATTGTGGAAAGTCCCCAGTCGTCCCTGAGTCACTTGATAGGGGTCGTTGGTACCTGAGCGGATCGTTTTCTTTTAACCTCTGGGAAGTCCCCAGTCGTCCCTTGTCGTGTCAGGACTGGCTATCGGGTCGTCTGGTAACTGTGTAATCGATCCCTGAGCGGATCGCCTGCTTCTGCCGTCTTGATGTATGGGTAAAAGCATGAGGTCGATGGTCGAAAATTTACATTGTAACTGAAAGATCAATCTCCCACTGTGGTCGCCAATTGTTTGTAAGTGAAAATGGTTTCGGCTGATTTCGGTAATTTTGGGTGTACGGGTGAGAAACAATTTAAACCCTAAACAATGTACTGCAAGGGAGTAATTTATATTCGAGAGATCAATCTGTACAAGTCCGGCCTAAACCAAGAAATGGTCCTTCCAGACTTGCTTCAGTCATAAAGTGAAGGAGAATGGGTTGGTTTTGGGGAGGGAAGCAAAGAAAGTGATGAGACCAGAATAGTTGATTCTGGAAAAGTAGTTGTGTTACTACGACTTATATCAGAAAAGTGGGAAGGATAACAAATGGTAAGCTAGCCAGTATTTTTTGAGTGTTGTGTATTCTCGAATGAACTTGTTGTTCTGTGGAAATAAGAAAGACCTATTTATACAAGTCGAAGTGAAACTTACCCTGGTCTCATTAAGGAATGGAAAAATGGGTAAGTAAATGGGAGGAGGTGGTAACCGTATGCATGGAATTTGATGTTCCATAAAATCGTTAACAGATGGAATTGATGTTCCATAAAAATATTAACGTAAGGAATTGATGTCGCATGAACGTTTCACTTTTAACTCCCTGTATTTACTAACCGCCTCACCCTTATGACACTTCCTTATGACAGGCGTAGTATACGCCGCACGCTGTAAACCGCCAAACCAATACCCAAAGAGGATCCCCCAGTTTGTGATATGTGTTGATGTCTCGAATGTTTTTGTGGAAAACATGTAGCGTATGGTTGTTGCCTGGCAAGTCGATCTTGGGAAACTTGGTAGCTTGGTGACCTTCGACGGTCGAGATTTTGTATCTTAAGAGGAAAGGTAGCCGTTGATCTTTGCACGCTTTCGTTCGTTGGGGGTCGCATAGGGAAGGCCAGCATGGTGGCGCGGCTAGGTTAGCATGCCATTGGCATGGCATGATGGCGCGGCTAGGTTGGCATGCCATTGGCGTGTCATGGAGGCGCGGCTAGGTTGGCATGCCCTGGCATACCGTTGGCATGGCATGGCGTGGCCAAGCTTAGGTTTTCGGGCCAAAGGTTACCATGCGTCGTCTGGTAACCTTGGATGGATAGGATTTGCTCCTAGGATTGAAGGGGGTCGTCGATTGTCGCACACCTTAGTTTTGGTAGCCGCGTAGGGAAGGCAAGCATGGTGGCGCGGCTAGGTTGGCATGCTGTTGGCATGGCGTGGTTTGGCGTGGCAAAACTTAGGTTTTCGGGCTAAAGGTTACCATGCGTCGTCTGGTAACCTTGGAGGGCTAGGATTTGCTCATGGGATTGAAAGGGAACCGTCGATTTCCGCACGCCTTCGTTTTGGTATCCGTGTAGGGAAGGCCAGTATGGTGGCGCGGCTAGGTGCGTTTGGCATGTGGGGCCAAGGGTTTGGTAAGCCGTTGGCACATGGGGCGGCTAACATGGCTAGGTGCGGTTTGGCTTGGAATGTGGGGCCAAGGGTTTGGCAAGCCGTTGGCACATGGTGCAGCTAACATGGCTAGGTGCGGTTTGGTTTGGCATGTGGGGTGAAGGGTTTGGCAAGCCGTTGGCACATGGTGCGGCTAACATGGCTAGGTGCGGTTTGGCTTGGCATGTGGGTCCAAGGGTTTGCCATGGGCGCATGGCGTGGCTAGCTTGGCTAGGTGCGGTTTGGCTTGGCATGTGGGGCCAAGGGCTTGCCATGGGCGCATAGTGTGGCTAGCTTGGCTAGGTGCGGTTTGGCTTGGCATGTGGGGCCAAGGGTTTGCCATGGGCGCATGGCGTGGCTAGCTTGGCTAGGTGCGGTTTGGCTTGGCATGTGGGGCCAAGGTTTGGCCATGGGCGCGTGGCGTGGCTAGCTTGGCTAGGTGCGGTTTGGCTTGGCATGTGGGGCCAAGGGTTTGGCAAGCCGTTGGCACATGGTGCGTCTAACATGGCTAGGTGCATTTGGCATGGCGCGGTAGGTGTGGCTGGCATGGTTTGCCATTGGCACAGGGGTGCGACTAGCATGGTTGACATGCCTTTGCGCAGTAGGTGTGGTTGGCATGGTTTTCCATTGGCATAGGGGTGTGAGAATTAGGGTTTTGGCCTGTCGAAACACTAATTAGCATTAAAAAGGTACCCTGATAATTTTCTTGCAGACAAATTTAAGGGTTCAATAAATGTGCTTGGTTTGGACATTATTACTCAAGTTCTGTGATGTCACTGTCTGACTAGGGTTTTACGATTTTACCCCTAAGCTAAAAACCACCATCAACATGTAGATTTAAAAATTCATTACATGATGGTTTTTAGAAAAAACTCATTTTGGGGCAACCTATAATCGGATGGTTATAAGTAATCAATCCTACCGATTATGGTAGATTACAAAATTCATTACATGAAGGATTCTAGAAAAAACTCATTTTGGGGCAACCTATAATCGGAAGGTTATAAGTAATCAATCCTACCGATTAGAAAAAACTCATTTTGGGGCAACCTATAATCGGAAGGTTATAAGTATTCAATCCTACCGATTATGGTATATTTCAAAATTCATTACATGAAGGATTTTAGAAAAAACTCATTTTGGGGCAACCTATAATCGGAAGGTTATAAGTAATCAATCCTACCGATTAGAAAAAAACTCATTTTGGGGCAACCTACAATCGGAAGGTTATAAGTAATCAATCCTACCGATTATGGTAGATTTCAAAATTCATTACATGAAGGATTTTAGAAAAAACTCATTTTGGGGCAACCTATAATCAGAAGGTTTTAAGCAATCAATCCTACCGATTAGAAAAAACTCATTTTGGGACAGCCTATAATCGGAAGGTTATAAGTAATCAATCCTACCGATTATGGTAGATTTCAAAATTCATTACATGAAGGATTTTAGAAAAAACTCATTTTGGGGAAACCTATAATCGGAAGGTTATAAGTAATCAATCCTACCGATTATGGTAGATTTCAAAATTCATTACATGAAGGACTTTAGAAAAAACTCATTTTGGGGCAACTTATAATCGGAAGGGTATAAGTAATCAATCCTACCGATTAGAAAAAACTCATTTTGGGGCAACCTATAATCGGAAGGTTATAAGTAATCAATCCTACCGATTATGGTAAATTTCAAAATTCATTACATGAAGGATTTTAGAAAAAAACTCATTTTGGGGCAACCTATGTAGGAACAAATTCTCGCAACGGTTATATCTCAGCGAAGCTCTAACGAAAGGATGGTTGCGAAGGTCATCGCAGAGTGTTAGAGAAATGATGTGGCGAGTGACGTCAGCTTAGTCATAAGGAAAGTGTGAAGATTCTGCGAAGATTGGGATTACCTTGCGAAGAAAACCCTTGTAATCTTGCGAGAACGACGCAGATCAGATCCGAAAATAAAGTCTGGCTTAGCTGTCATCCACTATGTAATATCCTATATAAAGGACCAAGCAAAGTTGAGATGGGAGAGATCTCTTTTGAGGGTGAAAGGAGAACAAATAGGAGAGAGAAAGTCCAGAGTTATTTTGATTTCCTTGTATTCTCATTACTTTTGTAAGATTCATTAAAAAGATAAATAAAACTTTATAAATTTATCATGGAATTTGGCTAGAATAGCATATAATCTTTGAGGGGTGTGGTTGTAGGAAATCCTGCAACCACATATTGGCGTTAGAAACAGGGACTGATTTGAGGAAGATTTTTAGAAATTGGTGAAGAATTTTTGAAATTGGTAAGAGATCATTAAAATTGAAAACATGGTAAGGAGAAGTACAAGAATTGCAGGAAGGAGGAGAAAGGAGATGGGAGAATCTTCTAGGATGGGAACAAGAAATGAAGGAGAAGAACGAATTCAACTCTCAATTCAGAAGACATCAATACAAGGTGGAAACATTGATTACGATAGAGTCAGTGTACACACTTGGAGGACGGACTCAACAGAGGGAATAGAAGAAACACATCAATTAAGGCGAGTAGAAGGAGGAATAATCCATGGAGAAGAGGGGAATGAAACACTAGAGACACTAAGACAGAGAATATTCGAAGAAAGGAGATTAGAAGCAGAAGAACGTGCAAATTTAACACGACAAAATCATGAGTTGAGAACGGAAAACATAAGGCTACAAAATACAAGGTCAAGAAGTACTACAAGATCAAATTCAAGATCAATTAGAAGAGAAGCGAGACGAGATTTGCTTGAAGAAGGTGTTGTTGAGAATATTCAAGAAGATATGCAGAATCCTGGTGATGGACATCATGAAGAGAGAGAAATAACTGAAGATCGTTATATTCAACGTGGAGAAAATTATCATATTGAACAAAATGATAGAAATCAGAGAGATGAGCAACGTCATGGACGAAGTAATCAAGATGGTGAAGAAAACCGGGAGGAAGGAAGAAGGATATTATATGGGAGAGAAATACAAAGGAATCGACAAACAGTGAAGGATGAGATTGAGAGGCGAAATGCAGAACAAACACGTATAGCTTGCAAAAGAGAAAGAAGGAGGGCAGAAATTGAAGAACAAGAGTTTCAGGAGGCTATATGTCAGAACAATCATGATAACCGGGAAAGAAGGCGTGAACGGATTCGCAACAACAATAATATTAATGAAGAATAAGATAGAACACGAGGAAGGAATGAAAGGCGAGAAAGAGAAATAGCGAGGAATGAACCAGAGCGCAGGGGAGAAGATGAAAGACGCAACCATGTGCGAATACATGAAAGGGGTAAAAGAGAAACTCGCAGAGGGAGGCAAGAAGAAGATGATGAAGAGGAAATACAAAATCTCGCAAGGGAGGACAGACATGAATGTAGAATAAGAGAAGAAAGATTAAAGAGGCCAATGGACCAAGGGTCAGGCCCGAATGAACAAATTTTAAGAGAATTGGCAGAGATGAGGGGGATGCTCAGTAATATAAGAGAAGGAGGTAGAAGACAATTGGATGAAGCAATAGAGGAAGCTGCGAAGACGCCGTTTATACAAGAAGTACAATTAAGGGGAATATCGCCAAAATGCAACTTACCTACATTAACCATCATTTTCGATGGGACAACTTGTGCTGTTCAACATATCAAAGCTTACGTGAGATGCATGCCGCAATGGGAGAATCATGACGCTGTGTTGTGCAAATATTTTGTATCAAGCTTAACAGGGGAGGCGTTAAAATGGTTTAAAGGATTGCCAAAGGATACCATAGCATCTTTTAATCAACTACAAACGATATTCTTAGGAGCTTACATAATTAACAATTCATTGCGTCATGGCATTGAAGATGTATTTGGATTGAAACAAAGAATTGGCGAAAGTTTGAAGCATTTAACTATGAGGTGGAATACAATGTGTAGTAACATGGCTGGCCGTGTGGATGAAAGATACCTTATTTTATCATTCATTAATGCAATGTTCGCAACAAGTTTGTTGTATGTTCAAATATTTAGGATCAAGAATACTTTCACAATGACTGAATTGCGAGAGTTCCAAGAGGAATATATTGCTCTTGAGGAGAGGCAAAATGAGATGGATTCGTACCCGGTTGCGAATAGGATCTCAACAATTGCGAATACCAGCTTATTGCCCAGATTGACAAACACAGTGGCGAGTACTTCGCAAGCTTTGCAAAAAGAAATGGAAATCGAAGGTCAACAAAAGTTGGTTGCGATGGGAAGTCGAGGTCAATAAGAGTTCGAGAAAGAAAGGAGGTTCTATAATCGTGGCGGAAACAATAAGATTCAGAGACTTGATCAACCTCAAGAAACTTATGGAGGATAGAAGAATAACTATCAAAAGGGACCAGGATCTAACAGGGTAGTATGGGAAGAAATAATAATGCCTCCTTTAAATGCTAGTGTGGAAAAGATATGGGAAGCCATAATTTTGATGGAAAATATCCCATCACTTTGGAACATGGGGAAGGAGCCACCACCAAAATACAGAACTCATGAATTTTGTTCATATCATCATTTTCATGGACATTCCACAAATGATTGCAGAAATATAAAGAGAATTATCATAAAAATGATAGATCAAGGAAGGTGAACCATTTTCCGATAAGACAACCGCAACCTTTACCATTACCACCACCACCAGAAGATCGCAGAGCAAATGCAGCGAAAAGAGAAGATACATTTTTAATTGAAGTCGGATCGAAAGCAAAAAACTTATTCTGCAATTCAATTGTACATTCATACAAAACAATAGAGGATTTTCATGATAACGTTTTGAGCAGAGTGTTCGCAAGAGATGTTGACGGTAGAGAAGTTATGAATATTGTGAAAGTTTCTCCACTGAAAGAATGGCAGAAACAACCTATTTCCTTTACAGCTGAAGAAATTCCTGAAGGAGGAGAAATGCATGATAATCCTTTAGTGGTAAAGTTAGATATCAACCCGAAACTAAAGGAAGATGAAGATGATGAAGCTGAAGATTCATGGGAGATCAATAGAATATTGATTGATACTGGAAGTTCTGTAGATATTCTATTTTACCATACCTACAACACTATAGGGGAAAAGGATTAAGATTTGATACCTTCGACTTATAAGATTTATGGTTTTAATGGTACTGCGAACAAGCCTAAGGGAGAGATTACCATGCGAATTCCTTTGAAGGGATTATCTTCCGAAATTCTGTTATGTGTTGTTGATGTAGAGTCACCATACAACGCGTTGATTGGTCGACCTTGGATGCATGGGATTCTGGGAGTAGCTTCAACCTTCCATCAATGCATTAAGTTTCCTCATCCTAATGGTGTTGGAATTATAAGAGGAGATTGGGTTGAAGGGAGAAAATATCATGCAATCGACGTAAAAAAATGTGAAGAGATAGTAACTAAAAAGATCAGTTGGAAGCACAATGTCAGAAAAAATCAAAGGGGTGAACGATTGATGGTAGACACATTGGAACATGGAAGAGAAGGGATTTTCGCGAAAACAATGGTTACTGAGAATGAACATCAACGAATATTTCACAAAGGAGAGTTGGTATTACTTTTACAACCCATTTTTCAGAAAGATGATGGAGATGAACATGCGAATGGGAAGGTCCATACACAGTAACAAAGGTGCTTGAAGAAGGAAAGTATGAATTAGAAGGAGTGAAAAACTGCAGTGTATGACGAAAAATATCTGCAGAGGTATGGTACAAGAGATGGTGATGAACCAGTAAAGAATACTTTGCGAAAAAAGATCATCAATAGTGTGCGAGAACTTAAGGAAGCACAAACACAAGGTGACGAAAGTAAGAAGCTCAAAATTTGAAATGAGAATGAAATTGATGAAGTGGGGCAAAGAAGAAAACAAAGTTGAACGCAAAATATATATTCAAAAGAATGAAAAATGAAGACCTGCGTTAATTTCGCAAAAATTATATTCAAAAGAATGAAAAATGCGATGATTTCGCAGAGACACTTTTATCAAAACAAGTATGTGATAATTTCGCAAGATTTATGAATTTTACAAAGAAAATAAAAGAAAATATGAGAATAAACAAAAAAGATAGAGGCACCCAACTTTGGCGTACACCCTAGTTCGCGAATAAAATTTTGCAAGAGGCAAATATTAGACCTAAAGTGCGTCATTGAAGGGGAGACCTATTACATGGCTCAGGGAAAGGTTACACCGCCCTGGAACCTGGGTCATGGAGACTTGGGTTTTTTAAACCCATCCAGGAGAGGCGCCTTGGATTCTCAGCTTAAGCTTATGACTTAGGTTGGGCGACTAAGGGAAGAAGGTCTCTTCTAAGGAGTGCAGAACTCGATCAAGGCGCCGAGGTACACGGTTGAGCCAAGAGTTCCCGGGGCGTTTGAAGCGTCTCGGCTATTCTTGGCAAGGATTTTCTATGATGCACTCGGCCCGAAGAAAACTCCACTTAGGGTGCGGTCTTGTAACCATGAGCCATATCGGCGAAGGGATAAATGGCCGCGAAAACAACTGGTTGTTGTAAAGAAACCGGATGGGAGGAGCCAACCTTGTATGGTAGAGGTACGCCTCCTTGAAGGGGCAACCAGGGGGATGATAAGGGCGACACCCTCCATTAGGGAGATGATAAGTGTCTAAAGACGCAAATGTCATGAGACTTTTTACTCATGGGAGTATTAAGGCTTGTCATATTTGTGAAACGATCCTACAGAGGTAAAAATACTAGAGAAAGATAAGACGAGATCAATGGGTCGGTGCACGAAAGTGTAAAGACGTCCTTCGATTTCGTCGCAAGACGGCAATGTCATGGGACTTTATGTTCGCAAGAATATTCATACCTGTCATATTGTCGCATGAAAAATATCCTGCTGAGGCAAAAATACAAGAAAATGATAAGGCAAGATCAATGGGTCAATACATGAAAATGTAAACACGTCCTGCGATTTTGTCGCAAATATAAAGAGTGGAAAAATAAGACCTTTACTTAGGAAGGCAAGATAAGACCACACAAGAAAATAATATTGAATGAAATTTCGGGAAAATCCCAAGATACAAATAAGATTGCGAAAATGACGCAAAGAATCTTGTACAACATTGCGACATGATTAATCTCTCATTTGAAAACAAATAACAGAGGCAAGTATGGGAATGCTTAACAGAAGCAAATGTTATTTTCTTCCACCTGATAGATTAATGCATATATGTTGATTATACTAATCTTTGATTGTTATTGTGAACAAGGGTTGCTTTTCTAATATATGCAGGTAAAACAAGAAGAATATAACTTATATTGAGAAATTTTGGAAATTAGAGGAGATCGCAGTGACAAATTTACATAAAGATCAAAGGAATAAAAGATGTACAGATGTTACAAAAAGACGAAAAGCTAATGAAGAAAAGGGAAGTTATTTCTTGTTCGATGCTTCTTCCTCTCCAATGTCTTCTTCAAATTCTTCTTCTTCTTCTTAACTATCGTCACTATCCGAAATGTCTGGAAGTGATACATTCGAAGGAATTTCATCTAAGAGGCAAGGATACATAGAGTGGGAAATGCGGTTATCATCGCAGGCCTTCATGATAGTTTGGTTGCAAAATTTAAGAATGTCATTTTGGAAGTTGGCAATAGTAAGCTTCAGTTGATTTTTGATCCGATGGCATTTATCATTGCGAGTAGATAAATCTTCTGCGAGTTCTATCTTTTCTGATTCAAGAGATTTAGTTTGAGTCTCCAATTCTTCAATTCTTTTGCAAAAGTCTTTCTCAGCCTCTGCGAATATACAATAACATGTCAATAATTCAAGCAAAGGTTATAAAAAAGGATAACCAATAAGAAAGTAAAAGTTAGCAACCTTCTCTGTTAGAGATCATATCTTTGATCAAGGACGAGTGATCAGCTTGGAGGCTAACATTTACACCTAAATTATTTCTGGCATCATCTAAGATTTTCGCTGCCCAAGCGAATTCATCATCGTTAGTTATCAGAAGACGAGAACGAATCTGATTTTCTCTTTCGACAAAAATGGCATTCTTATGATTAACTTCATCTCGTTCAAGCTGGATTTCGAGAAGAGTTTTGTGAAATTTTTCTAAAGCTTGAGCACCTTGAATAGTGATGCGATCTTTATCATCTATAAGATCACTGATCTTAGCTATCAATTTGTTAATCTCATCTTTGGAATTAAGGTTTTGGCGTTTTAAGTCGTGAGCAATTTTGAAACTGCTTCTATGGTCAATTTCTAAAAGATGGAATTTAGATCTGAGTTCATCTAAAGAAAGGGAATTTGTTTTATCATTGGTGTAACTGGTTAAAGAAGTATTAAGACGTTCGAGAAGGGTATCATCATCCATAGATTGAGGAAAGGTGCGAAGAAATGTTGCTTCGTCAGAAAGACCGTAAATGTCTGCAAAAATGATTAATCAAATAAGGGAAAACTGTGGGAAGAGGATTAGAGGAGAAGAAGAAATACTACTTACCATAAATTTGGTCATTCGCCTGTTGAAGGCTGGATAATTTGTTTTGTTGAGTAGAGGAATCTATCTCTAACTGTTTGTTCTTCTTGCGAAGTTCAACGATCTCAGCTTCTAACTCTTCATTTTTGCTGCGAGATTCCTCTGCCATCTTATTAAGCTTGGAGTTCTTCTTTTCATAGCTCTCACATCTTCTAACTAAGTCAGAGGCAACTGCATAAGAAGCCTTCCCAACCTGCGGAAGAATAAAAAGAAAAATCAAGGTAAAGTATAAAGTTTGGATTATAATTAACAATGAGTTAGAGAAATGAAGGTTTACCAGAATACCAAGAGAGTTTAAAAAACTTGGAGTAATAGATCTAGAAACGCAATGAAGGAATTCATTATAATCCAAAAGAGGGGCGTCACAGATATTCGCGAGTGCCTAACAAGTGTTAGCTAAAGGAATGTTGCCTATCCCTTGTAGAGAATCAGAGAATATGCCAGACATTTTTTCCATAGATGATTCAGGAGAATAACTCTCATTTGCGAAAGAAGTTTCAAATTTTTCATCCATGCTTTCATCTGATTGAAAATTTGAAGGAGAGGGAGAGAGAAATCTTCGTTTCTTTGAAGAAGGAACAGTTGATTTCTCCTTGTGAAGAGTACCTTTATCTTTGCCTTTGGTTTTCGCAATCTTAATAGATTTCTTCAACTTCTGGAACAATTTCTATTTCAACATGCGTACACGCATGAAGATAAGAAATAGAGGCAACAATATTGTTATAATAATACAAAAGAGTATTTCTTACTTCATCCGTGATTGCACGCAATGTTGTTAAGACGCTTGCTTTCCCAGTTTTGTTGTAATATTTTGTCAGCTTCACAATCTAAAAATTTCGCAAGATAAGAAAAGAATGGAATAGGAATAAAAGGAGAATCACATATTGAGCGAAGTTTGGAAACATACTTCTGCGTTCTTTTCGGGCCACTTAAATACCCAGGGTTGATATGCAGCGAGATTTTCAGGTAGCATGATATAACCAGAGATGTAAGGCCCCTTCAGAGTCAATGGGAAGAAACACCATTTGTCATCTTTTGATTGGCGTGGAGTTTTGTTAGTACCAGAATGCCAATCAATATCTTGCATTAGCATCTTTTCGCTAGCAACATTTTCTTTCTTCTTCAAGCGAACCCCCCCAGCGAGTGCTTTCTTTCTTCATAGTGATTACTTCATAATTCTCAAAGAAACTCGCCACAGTGTATTTCTCAGGGATGATTTCTAGGTCAGCAAATTTAGGATCTCTAAGTTTCGACGGGTAAAGAGATCTCAAGCCTGCACCACGATAAGCAAATTCTAGTATAAGTCGGATGCAGTCTCCACACAGTTGATAGATGGCTCGCGAAAAATTCGCATGGGAAAGGATCTCGTAAAACAATGGAAAACTGGGATTATAAAGAGGGATAGGAAGACCAGCAATGAGTTGGCCGAGCGAGACTATAATTTCTTCATTGCTACACTGATGATCAGAAAATAATTTAGCATAAAGAATAGATTTAGGGCCATGATCGGGAATGGTAGACAATGTAAAAACCTTCTCTTTAAAGTCTTTTTGAGTTTCTTCAAATTCACTACCATATTTACGACCACTTGGAGGCATTTTTTAGTATGGGAATGGAGAAGAAGAAAAGATTTAAAATTTTGCAGTAGCAGAAGCGGAACTTGCGGAAGAATAATGAAGAAAAGTTGCAGAGAAAATAAAAAGGAAAGTAAAAAGAAAGCAAAAGAAAACAAAGAAGGATATATATAGAGGGAAGGAAATCTCGAGAAGATAAACTCATTAATGCGAAGAGATGATGTGAACGGTTAAGAAATGACGGTTACTAAAGACGTGTCAAGAGATAAATGGTAAAAGAAACATGTATAATTTATTCAGCGGGAATCAAGGAAGATTGTCGGTGGAAAATGATAGGGAAAAATGACCGGTTGCGGCATTTAGAGATAGAAATTCTCATATCATTCTCTTCTTCGCAGAGAAGACATGAGAAGAGGCAAGATGTAGGAACAAAATCTCGCAACAGTTATATCTCAGCGAAGCTCTAACTAAAGGATGGTTGCGAAGGTCATCGCAGAGTGTTAGAGAAATGATGTAGCGAGTGACGTCAACTTAGTCATAAGGAAATTTTGAAGATTATGCGAAGATTGGGATTACCTTGCGAAGAAAACCCTTGTAACCTTGCGAGAACGACGCAGATCAGATCCGAAAATAAAGGCTGGCTTAGCTGTCATCCACTATGTAATATCCTATATAAAGGACCAAGCAAAGTTGAGATGGGAGAGATCTCTTTTGAGGGTGAAAGGAGAACAAATAGGAGAGAGAAGTCCAGAGTTATTTTGATTTCCTTGTATTCTCATTACTTTTGTAAGATTCATTAAAAAGATAAATAAAACTTTATAAATTTATCATGGAATTTGGCTAGAATAGCATATAATCTTTGAGAGGTGTGGTTGTATAAATCCTGCAACCACAACCTATAATAGGAAGGTTATAAGTAATCAATCCTACCGATTATGGTAGATTTCAAAATTCATTACATGAAGGATTTTAGAAAAAACTCATTTGGGGCAACCTATAATCGGAAGGTTGTGTAATCTATTTATCTTCCGATTATGGCTACATCCAAAACACGAACCAGATGGTTATGGCTACAATCGGGAGTGTGTTATCTCACAATAATACACAAACATAATCGGATAATACTTCCGATTATTATTTAAAACTACCGATTATGGTTTTGGCTACCGATTAGCCGAAATATCCACACATTAATTGGTAACTATTGAGTCTATAGTTGCTACCGATTATTTTTTAACTACCGATTGGGGTGTTGGTTACCGATTATAATAGGGAATATTAGCCGAAATATGTTCACATTAATCGGTAACCAACAAGGTATATATATACTACCGATTATTGATTAACTACCGATTGTTATGTTTGCTACCGATTATAAAAGGGCATATTAACCATTTCGAAAAATCAGGGATAAGGGGTAGCTTAGATTTACGCTTGGGTGACCTTTTTTGTCCTTTTGTGTCGCCCCTAATTCTTTTGGGGTCGCTCCTAAAAGTGCCAGGTTAATTAACTAGCAGGTAAAGGATACAATAGTCCTACTTGCCACGTACTTAGAAATGCATTTTTTCCCCTTCTCTATCGACACGCTGGAGTCATATCCTGAAGGGAATCTCCCCCCACCCCTTTTCCCCTATCCCTCCCTCTGTGACTTAGTTCTTTTGATCATGTCTTGATGATATTAATGCAATCTGCTAGGCATTTAACTCTATTGTGCAACTGTGGATACAAAATACCGCACACCAATTAGGTATGCGAAATAATGATCATCAAGAACGAGCGAAGACAACCGCGTACAGCTTATCCAGAATGACGCATCAGATGACGTCAGCTTAATCACGAGTAAAGTGTGAAGAGCCGTGCGATAGTAAAGAAGCCGTGCGTCAGTACTAAAGTCCACGCGATATTGACGCCCGTCAGATCCGAAATTACGGGCTTTATTAGCTGTCCTCCACTATGTAAACCCCTATATAAGGAGCCGAGCGACCTTGTATTGAGGGAGAGCTTTTTGAGAGTTTAAACAAGATATTTAGGAGATAGAAAGATTATTTGCTTCCCAAGTTAGGGTTTTTCATTACTTTGTATCTAATTTGAAGATCTTAATGAATGTTCTTGTGATTCTCATGGAGTTAACTTAGATTGTTCTATAGACTAGTTTCTCACCCGTGCGATGCACGGGTCTGTTTCTTGCTTATGAATTATTGGATGCTTATGATTAATTATATTATGAAAAGGAGTGACAAATCCGTCAGTATGTTATTCTTCTTACAAATAAAAAATCAATAAGCTAATATCCTACGGAGGTTGAATTGACTTAATATAATCTTAGATGTGCCAAAAACTATACCCTAAAAACTTAAAATATACCCTTTAGGGATATTTATAAAGTTCTTATGGGTGTTTGTGAAGACCCATGAAAAAGAGGGGTATTTATTTAATTCCCACAAGTTAAAATGGGTAGAGAAAGAGGCATACCAACGACAAAATCTAGAATTATTCCATGTCTTATTCTCTTATAAATACTTCTTCTGCTGATATTTGATTATATTGTCCTCGCCGCTGATCATAGGAGGTAAGAAGAAGAAACTGAACCAGGTTAAATGCTGGTTTCCAGGGATCTAGGTGTTGATCAGGGGACTTTTAGTTTTTTTCTCTTGAGTCTATTAATGGAACATTACAGAGACCATAACAGAAAATAAAAATAAAAAACAAACAAAAAAACAAAAAATCACCAGATCCATATGTTGCGTGTCTGCATCATCGATTCTTGGAACAAAAATCATCGAAGGAGAAGGCTTAGTTTTTACCACAAATATAAACAAACATCATCTCATGCGTTGATCCTAATTCTGCAAATAAAAAATCAAGAAATTTAGCAAAACACAAACAAAATAAAAAAATAAAAACAACACGAAAATATTTTTGGCTTTGTATTTACTTTATATGTATATATAAGAGCATCAAGCCAAGAATTTCCAAAAAAATGTTCGGTTTAGGAAAAAAAAAATCATCCTAATTAGTATAATATTAGGATCTAAGAATATCAAGAATTTATTATTTTTGGCTAGTATTTACTTATCGGAGTTTTCTTTTTTACTAATTCGTTAATATCTCCCTATTTTAGAGAAATCTCCCATTTAAAGATTTGTTTTCCAATTTTATAAGATTTTTAATTATACCAAACATCTATACTTACTTTGAATACATTATTTTTTCGGAGGATCACGATATTAAGTCTTTAATTATGATATTTTTGTCCAAAATAAAATAAAATGAGCAAGTAGAAATAGAAAAATATAGTAAAATATGGAATGATAATTAAAAAAAAAAAGAAACTAATCCTAGTTTATTGCACTTTTCTGCAAATTTTATCTTTCTTCTCCAAATTTTGCTTAATTTTTTTTTCCATCATTACTTTCTACTAACGATTTTGTATATGGGTACTCTAGATTACTCCTCCTAATGACGTTGTATTATTTGTATTTGTAGAGGATTAACAAACCCTTCGGTAAACCCTCGAAAGGGGATTTCTCGATTCATGTAATCAAGTATTTTCTTTTAATGTCAATATAAATTTTGTATTTTCTTTTAATACCAGCTGAAAGTGTAATTGCAAGCATTTTCTTTTACCCGTAGTTTGGAGTTGTAATTAGGTAGATTTTATTACAAAAACTGTAAATGTACACTGGACATTAATTTTTTTTAATTCATATGATTGATCTAATTTTATGATAATATCATGATGCACGTTTTATTTAATTTTATCATGATGAAATCGTTTTTTTTTTTTTTTTTTTTTTGGTAATGTTAAAATTGGTTATATTTGTTTTGATATGTTTCTCAGATTAAATAAGATTTAGTAATTTTAGGAAATTATTTTCTAAAATGTGATTGGTCAAATAATATTTCGTGGGTCCAAAAGATTCTATTGGAATTCTATTGGCTGAAATTTAGAATGGTGGGGCCAGAATCAACCAGAAGCTCCGATTAACTACGTCGCTCGAAAAAACTCTGTTTTTATATAAAGAATTTTACTAAGGGCGTTGCATAATAGAATTTCTCTGGGGTACTACAATGCCTATGTTCACCATTTAATTTTATGTTATGTTCTTTTACTTGTTCAGTCCATAGTGACCTTTTGTTATGTCTGTGTTGTAAAATATAATAAATTGGATGATTAATGCTCGGAAATGTTGACACCACATTGCTTGATCGACCTAAGATTACAAAATGAGGGAAGTTTCTCGAGAGAGCTCACCGATTTCAAAGTAACTTTTGTTAAACATTCTGAGAGCGACCACAGTGCTCGACTAAAACCAAATTTTTAGTCGAAAAGGCAGACACTATCGAGTGGAGTAAAGACTAAATACTGGACTAAAACTAAAAACCAAACCAAATTTGGTCTTTGGTTTAGTTATGGTCTGGCGTAATTTGACACTACGCCTGATTTGGGCGTAGCTGTAATTTGCGTTTGGTAGTGAGACGTAACTTTAATGTGCGCCTGATTGAAACGCAACTTTAGACTCCGCCCGATGGGACGTAGTTCACATTTGCGCTTGATACCAAGCGGCACGTTAATATTGCGCCTCATTCAGGCGTAGTTACAAATTACGTCTGACCGGGCGTGATTTTAAAGTCCGCCTGACTACGGGCGCAATTATTAGTACCGCCTGTTACTACATGGGGCGCAATTATAAGTACCGCCTGTTACGGGCGCAATTATAAGTACCGTGGATCATAAGGAACAAGTTTAGACATTGATGCAGCCATCAAAAAGTAAGGAACGGTGACAAGAAAGACAGAACCAGAAAGACATTGATGCAGCGATCAAACAGCCATCAAACAGTAAGGAACGGTGACAAGCAGATAGAAGAGCACAAAGACCAGCAATGGCATAAGAGACAATAACAGCCGGACCAGCATATAGCCTAGTAGCTCTACCGGTAGTAACAAAAACACCAGCGCCGACCATACCACCAATTCCAAACCCAACCAAATCATACCATCTTAAACTTTTATGCATGTCTGAACCTCATCTCTTCAAACGTTGTTGTTACCGAACCGGCCCTTCGGTGTAATCTTTTGGGGATCTCAATTATTGCTTTTCCATATGATCTCAAACTTGAAAACGATGATGGTGTTGATGATGATCCATGGCTTTCTCCCATCTCTATCTTTATCTATCTTTTTTTTCACTCAGTCTCTCGATGATTGTGTTGTTGATGATGGGCCCAACAGGCGCAATCCCAAGTTGCGCCCCATCAGGCGTAGTCCCAAGTTGCGCCCCATCAGGCGTAATGTAGTATTTGCGTCCCATTCAGGCGTATTTTGTATTTGCGCCCCGTCAGGCGTAGTTATGGGTTACGTCTCTCCACGGGGCGGTTTTACAAATTACGTTCCACACCAAACGCAATTTTAGACTCCGCCCAATATCAGGCGTAAGTTAAAGTTGCGTCCAACCCAAACGTAGTTAACAACTACGCCCCATATCAGACGAACCATTCTAACTCCGCTCCACCAAATTTACTCCTCCAAGGTAGTGTCTCACCACGGACTAAAACCATATCTTTTACTTTTTTTTGGTTTTTAGTCTTTAGTTTTACTCGTCCCACTGCAGTTGCTCTGAAAGATGCAGTAATAACATAGTATACCAAACAAGACCGGGAAGAATAGAGCAATTATATTCCTTCAGAATCAGTTGACACGTACCATGAACATTTCCAATTATATTCATAAAAAAAAGTATGTGGTTAAGAAAGATATCCCAATGTTATTTAACATTTCCAATTAAGAAAAAAAAAGTAGAGAGGCCTTTAATTTGAACATTAAGATTCCAACCAGAAAGAAGAAACTTAATGTTGGCAATTGCGTATGTGTACACTAATTTCTACTCCTGAGAATTCTGACATGTCCCCTGCAGCTAGAACCATTGAAGCGCATACGGAATATAGGAGATTCATACAAAATGCTTTTTGTTCTCACCGAATCATGCGTCAGTATAATAGATTCGGTTTTGAATGAATTCTACGAAGGCTACACTATGAAGTTTATCTATCAACCTATGTTTTAAAAGGCGAGCGCCAAAGGCGCACTAAGCGTTGGGCTGGCGCTTGGGAAAAAAAGGCGCCCAGGCGCCAAATTAAGCTTAAATCTGGAATTTTCTAACAAAAAGGCGCTCGCCTAGGGCGCCAAAGGCGCTAGGCGCTGGGCTTGGCGCCTCGCCTTGCCTAGCGCCTTTTACAACATAGCTATCAACACTGCAAGTCATGGTTGAATCGAACAAAAACACTTAGGAGAGCAATATGAAAGTTGTGTACGGGTGATTTCACAAGTAAACTTTGGGTGTTCCATGGGATCTGATATTGTTTATGTGATAGATTGAGGATTTCTTGAACGTCTTTTTCAGCCCGATGCTAGACTACACGGAACAGGAAAGACGAATAAGAAAACAGAAAGGTCAACCCACGTCGCCACATCAGCGGTGGGTTTGCAATTGACTGTTGGGCTGAACAGATTGTTGTTCGGCAATACTTGTGAATTTTGTATCTTTGGGGACACGCAAGTTAAGTTTTCTAACTGTCCACTACTTAATATATATTTCTGTCGTCTAGCGTTAGGGTTTAAGCAAATCAAGCTTGTAAGTGAAATATAGAGAAATCTAGCAAGCAAGAACCCTAATCTCTTCCTTTTCTCATCCAGGATGAACAAGATGAAGGAGATCAAAGCAACGTTGAGATTTCCAGAAGAGATTTACCTTGAAATCCTCGTAAGGGTACCTGCAAGATCAACTTATGCCTGTAAGTGTGTCTGCAAGACTTGGTTACATCTGATTTCTGATCCTAGTTTTATCAAAAGGCATCTTAATTTTACTCTTCAGAAAAACAAACCTTATCTTATGCTTAGAAGCCAAAACAATTTTAGCCCAATACACACCATAAGTCATGATAGTGAATTTGATAATAAAGATGATGTTGTTAAAGTAGATTACCCTTTTAGCCTTGGTTATTCACATGAAGGTGTTCTCTTACTGGGGTCTTGTAATGGTTTAGTTGCCTTGTGGTATGCTAAATTTAATCAGTGGGAAGATCCTCGGGACATCATTCGTATTTGGAACCCAGTAACAAGAGAAATCAAGCTATTACCTCAGTCACCACACATAGTTTACGTTGAATATGAAGTTGTCGTTTGTGCATTTGGTTATGATTATAAAATTGACGATTACAAGCTGGCAAAAGTTGTGGAGGATAGGGATGAAGGCACTTTGGTCGACATTTATACGTTACGAACAGATTCGTGGAAATCTATTCACCAGCCCATCCCTTATAAGTTTCCCTATCAAAGAGTACCTGGAGTACTTGTTCATGGAGACTATCATTGGTTAGGAGAAACCCGTGGGGAAAACGTGTCTAAGGTTGTAGTTTCGTTCAATATCAGTGACGAGAAGTTCAAAGCAATACATCTACCAAATGAATCCCTCGAGAGTAACCATTTTCTTAGAAGTGTGGGTTTGTTGGAAGGGTGCCTTTGTATACTTGCTAATGCTGTAGACGTTGGCATTGAGATATGGATGATGCAGGAATATGGAGTTCAAGAATCTTGGGAGAAACGCTATGTCATTAGCCGTGAGCTTTTTTTGAATGTAAAAGAGAGTTGTCTAGTTTTAAAGAATAATAAGTTTAAGCATTTTATAAGGCTTATTTTAACTATCAGGAGCGGTGAGATTCTTTTCGCCACATATGGTAATCTAGTCATATATAACCCTGAGCGTGGTACTCTCAGAAAATCAAATATTTCAATACCGATGCATTGGTGCGAGAATGATTATTATTTTGAAAGCTTAGTTCCAATAGGCTCCGGTAATTATTACAAAAAGGGACTTACAAAAGATGGCGAAGACGGTGTGGAAGATGTTGAGGATGATGAAGAGGATGAGGATGAGGATGAGGATGAAGAAGAGGAAGATGACATAGAGGAAGAGGAAGAGGACAGCCTTCTAGAAGAACCGGCTGCCAAAGAAGCTGCAATTGAAGGAGGCAAGGAGGTAAACTTTACTCTTGGTGATCATCGCTGCGATGAGTTCTTACGCATTTAGCACTACTTTCTGTTCTATGTTGAACCTAGCTTGGAATCAACAAGGGTCAATGGGCAAAAAAAGTCCCTTTTGCGCTTCACTATTTTGCTGCCTTGATACTAGCGCACCTTTTGAGCTTTAAAAGTTGGCTATGATGCAGGACTCAGATACGTTTTATCAATCTTTTACGTTTTAATCCTTTGAAAAATTAACCTAGTCCCTATACATGCATAAAAACTACTGAAGAGGACATGCCTTGATCAGTTCACTTTTTATTTACTCTTGACATTTTTGTTTTTGATTTGTGCTTTCGCTCTTGTTTAAATATTTTCAGTTCTTCTAGCATTTTCTTTACATATTTTAACAAACGTCTGCATCTTCCTTGCTTGTTTTCCAATATCCAGCAATACACAACATATTTAGTCATCACACATATTGTCTGATTCTTGCTGTAGTACTGAATTTTTGTAATGGTGCTTACCGAGGCACCTCAATAGTTTTGTTTTCACTTTCAAATATTCGTTTTTCTATTTGTTTTTTTTTTTTCCTTTCTATTTTCTGTAATTCTTTTGTCTGTTACTTGTTCAGGTCATTAACTCAGCTAAAAATTCGAGGCGGAAAAGACCACATTCACCATCGCCGACTGAGGAAAATGAAGCTGCAGATATTTCGTGTCCTCAATGTGGTAACGTCAATTTCATACAAATTCGTTTTCTACACATGGTTCGTTCAATTTTTCTTTTTTGTGACCATTTTAGTATGTGTGTATTCATATATTAACAATGAACAGGTTCTGGGTTTGGTGGGTTCCAATGCAACGGAAGTACAGCTCATTTGCAATGCCATGTATGTGGGGGGATGATGCCATCAAGAACTAACACTAGTGTACCTCAACATTGTAAGTTCTATTAATCCTTCTTATGTTTCTTCTTAATAGCATTGGAGATTTTTTTTTTTTTTTTGAATTTAGATCTTATATTTCGATGCTTTGCCATTTTTAATTTTTTCTTTTATCTCTTGCAGGTCTAGGTTGCGATAGAGCATATTGTGGGGCATATTGGCTGTCTCAAGGGGTGCCTACAAGTAATTCTCATACTGTCTGCAGTCCAGAGACCTTCAAACCAGTACGTAATTGTTTCTAAAACTCTGTACCTTGTTGTAAGCAAAGTTCCTGAATTTTAGTTTCAGTTTTGTGCTAGAATTTTGTCTTTGATCAAGTAGACGACAATATTTATTGTTGAATTCCCGGTTTACTTTGGTTAAGATATACTGTGAGCGTTTCTGAAAAGATTATGTTTAGGTAGCATTAAAGAGTAGAGCTATGCAGAATGTCGTTTAGGTTCTGTAACTAAGGACGTTTAGGTTCTGTAACTAGTGTGTCCTTGAAAACAGTCTTTAAAATGTCGTCCTAGTAGAACAGTCTACAAGAGGCTCTTAGCTTCTATCATCGTTAACATTATATTTGATCGAACACTCCTTTTCAATTTTTACAGTAATATCATCTTCATGCAAATAATGTTCCTAAAGTTGCTTATACCATGCCATTATCGTTTTCTGAAGTATTGGAGTTAGTTATTGTTGCAGATATCAGAATATACCATTTCAGAAATGCCAGCCTTGACACATGAAAATAATCGATTTGAGAAAGATGTATGGATGTAAACATTTTCTTATGTAGTTAATTCTAGATTGGTTGACTTTCTTCCACTCCTTACAATTTTGCAATGTACATATCTTGTCATTTAGATCACGGAGAGGTGCATCAGACAGTCTGGGAGGACATTGCAGGATGTTATTTCAGAATGGATCGCAACATTCAATAGCAGAAATATTGGTAATCTAGACAAACATAGTGTCTTTCTCTTAAACATAAGTAAGATAACAATGTTTCTAATGCACACACGGAGTTGTGGGTATGCAAGCAAGTGTTATTGGGAAGGCAAACAATTATATGCATTCCTCTCTCTATGATATGCTGCCATGGTTTTCTTTACATGTTAGCATGATTAGAAACATGGATACTGTTTCCTGATTATTGGTGACAGTGAATCAGTTTTCTCCAGATTATAATGTTGATATACATTTTTTACTCCCTTTGCAGACCGATCAAGATTGCAACTGAACCATGCAGAGATGATAACTGCTGCGACACATCTTTGCAAGTAAGTTACAATGCCACATCATGTACAGTTTAACTTGTCTCTTGGCAGGCGTAGTTTCCTAATAAGTACCATCTTTTGATTAACCTTGTTATGATGAAGAGATTCTCATTGTTATGAATATCATTCCTATTTGGATGCAGGGACTGTTATGACAAGTTGGCCTCCTTTCTCTTGTATTGGTATCGAGTTACTGCACTCAAACACGTAAGTATTTTCCAAGGGTCTGGTTTTGTAATTGTACTTGAGGTGTTATGAATTTAACTGTACTCGAGTTACAAATGATACTTTTAATGCAAATTTCTCAGCAGTTACCTGGTTAATTTGATTGTGGGTTTTGCTCACTCCATGATAAAGTTGGTTAATAAATCATAACCTGCCCGACTTCTTCTGAATGCTTTTATTTTTGTGAAATTTGTTTTCAGACATCTACAAGGGAAGATTGCTGGTACGGATATTCATGCCGGACACAGCATCACAGTGAAGATCATGCTCGTAAAAGAAATCATGTGTGTCGTCCAACTAGGGGAAGTTACTTTGTTAGATAATGGAAGGGAAATATATCATCGGTGGGAGTAAAGATTTCAGGTTGTGGTGATCGGTTAATAGAGGAAATACACGGAATGGCAGGAATTCGAACAGAAGATGTGATCGTTTTATCTTTTGCTTTAGAATTACATAAAACCTATTTCGTTTTTAATGGTTTTGTTTGATTTGATTTATTGGTAGATGGATTTTCTTGGAGAATTGTATGGTCTTGTTTTGGTTAGTTGTTCTGTTGAAATCATTGAAGAAAGACATATACACAGGTAGCCCTCCAAACTTCTCATTACCGGGACTAAATAGTATTAATATCTCATAACTTTGAACATGCAGTGATAAGAACTATGAAGTGAGAGCAGAATACTCCTGGAAACCATCCTCATGTTTTCATTGTAAAAGCTTTGGTCATTTGAGTCATAATTGCGGCTCTAACTCAAAGCCTAAGCATACAAAAAACCGGGTTCATATACCTACAACTGCAGGTGAACCAAGTCATATTATGAATGAAACATCTCAAGATTCTGAAATTAGAGTAGAAGATGGTAACGTAGATGAAGGGCAAATGTCTATGGCAATTCCGGCTCCCAAGGTAACAGCTGAAACAGAAGTAGTGGCGAGTCAGAGTCGGTTGGATGCAGTTGATTCTACCAAGCAGTGGACAACCTACACCAGTAGGAAGAAGATTGCTGGTAGAAAGGAAGATACAATGCAAGTTCCTACTTGCAGCCCAAATTCTTTTGAAGCTTTGTCAGAAGAATATGAAAGTGTAAGGGAAGAAGATACACCAAGCAACAACTTTAACTCTGAACTGCCTATTGCAATCTTAGGTGAGAATGAAATTGGGATGGAAGAAATTGTTATACAAGATACTAATGAATCTGAGAAGGTACATGGGGAGGAAAGTGCTTTGAAAGATAAATCTATCATGGATGATAACTCGGAAAAACCAATACAAGAAGACGAACTTAACAAGGATAATCAAGTGAATGTGGAGGACTGTGATCATTCTAGTGAGGCATCGGAATATGAAACAGATGTGGAGGAGACGGGGGTGGAGAAAATGAAGCTTCTAGAGAATGTTTCTCATTATAAGCCAATGAATAGAGAACAACACTTAAAAAAGTTGAAAAATTTTAGTAACCTTCTCGGTGTATCTCAAGGAGGAGTAGAGAACATTCTTGAAGATATAGTGGATAGGCACAGATCCACAAAAGCTGAAAAGGAAATTTCTAAGCTTGCTTGGAATGGAGTTACTAGCAATGAGAAATTGGGGCGTGGAAAAAGAACCCCTGTGAAGAAGAAGTACTAGGATGTTCTTCAAGTGTGTTTGTGAATGTTTTTTATGGCTGCCGAACGTGTAGGCTTTGATTTCTTAGTTTTTCTTTCTTTAGCTTTGAGGTTTGAGCTTGGTTTTTTTGTAACCTCTCTTGTTGCTCTTGTTGCTGCACTATCTGGTGCATTCCTTTGTTGTATCTCTTTTTTCTTTTTAATAAAATTTTAACCTTCCAAGTCAAAAAAAAAAAAAAAAAAAAAAAAAAACTTTGAACATGCAGAGACATGTTTGCTCTTAGAAACTGGAGGACCATACATACAGAATAAATGCCATGAATTCCTAGGACCATCTTGATTAACCACCGCATGAATCATATTTTAAGACTGAGAAATAATATCTATTTGAGCTACTACACTCTATGAAGAATTCTAAAGCTTCCAATGGTTACTTTGCTCTCAAAGTCGAAGTAGTCTGAAGATGCAACGTGGGTTCAATTACACAGTGGGTGCTAAGTACATTCAGGATAAATCTTTATGGACTGTTAATCAACCTGAAAAATTTATCACACAAATGTTTATGAATACTAGTATAACACGCACGCGCGATGCGCCTGCCATTCTGTTCCGAAACAAATCAAACATTTCATTATTAAATTTATCCGTTTACACAAAAACTGTGCTCTCATGTGCAATTGTTTACATGATATATTTCCGTAAGTCTTTCGATATGCGCCTTCCACTTGAACCCTGCGGTTCTGCACCGAAATTCGACAATCAATTATGTATATGCTTGACATTTTTCATTAAAAAAGAACAATGATGATGTTTTAGTACAGGTTTATTGCCATCCTTATAATAATCAAGCTACGCTAAAATTTGTCTGCCATCATTTTCTAATTGAATGCAATTTCACAGATGAATGGGATACTAATCTTGCCTTTGTGTCATTACTTATCCACTTCGAGCCTCGTCACTCTTCAGCTACTTAAACATGTTGGTCAGCATATGTTAGTTGATAGAAAAACATGCCAGATACCCAAGTAACAAACATTCGTTCGGTTACAATGGTTTCTATATTGAGTGATACTATGCAAGATGCATTTTTCCAGCAGAAGAAAACTGATAAGCAACGTAATTAGCCGCATACATGTGTGATGCATGCAATCTTCTAACCAATAAAGAGACTCATTCTTATGCACAATTTGGCATCATAGTAGTCCCGTGTATGCCACCATAGCCACACAGAAAGCAATGTGTTTCCCAATAAAGCAGTATGTGTATCCCACTAAGCTGAAAATCATTTGATCTAAACAAACATTAAACTTATCCAGGACTATAATATAAAGAAGTTCCATAAACTGACAATAACTATTGTATACATACAACATCAAACGAAAAAGAGATAAAAAAAACACGAATAGTAGTAACCTCGCACTCCTCTAATAGTAGCATGTTTCTGAAATTACCAAAAGTTTTAAGAATGTAGAAACTTGGCAACCCAAAGTGATCGCCAAAGCAAAAGAGAAGTATAATGCAAAATGCCACAGGACACTACCGAGATTACTATTTCAACACAATACAGTAACGATATAAGAGAAGAAGATGGGACATTAACACCTGGCGGTAAATGGGTACGCCGTCGATATGAGGACACTGGAGACAATCATATGCTCGAGTTCCAGGGAAATGGTATTCTTGACCTGGTTAATAATTGCGGCAAGGAATTAGGAGGTCGAAATTAAAAATAATTGGTTAAAGAGAAAACCAAACTACAATAAAATCAGAGGGGGATATCTTGTTCGAAATTCACATAAATAACTAAAGTTCCCAAATTAAATTTCTTTTTGGATCCACACAAAGAACAAATTGGAGTTACTAAATCTAGGCTAGATATTCAAGTTTTTCCTTAATGAAGAAAACAACAGAGAGTTTCCTGGCTTTAATTGATTCTAGTAAATCATACAGCTATAGGAAACAACTAATGGCAACAGTCTATCAAAAAATTCTTTTAGGTGGCATGGCAAACCTTTAAGTATGAAGCAATAGAAGGTTGCACAAAGTGAGAGTTCAACTCTCTGGTAGATAAAATGAATAATATGTAGTTTTTTACTGAACTTTGTGACGGGTTAATGAAGCTTCGTATCATGAAGAGAGATTGAAGCTCAAAGTATTCAGTTGCACATGAGGCATCATTTGACCTTTCAGTTTCACACCAAAATTTCTCAATAAGAATTCATTGTCTAACGGTGAGACAGGGCACATGATTAGAGTACCACTCACTTGTCAGCTATAGTTCATCCCTGATTTTTCATAGCATGCTACAAATCCCTTAAGGTTCTTAAGAAAGAGAACTCAGTAAGTCAAAATCCCCACTTGCCAAAGAGGTTCAGGTTTAAGCCATATTCCTTTATCAACAAAATTGAAGTTTGTTTATACACTCCAGGCTAGTAACATGAACTTAAACATCCACAACACATAACAGGTTGGGTAACTAACGTTTGAAGGCGAGTAGAAGAAACCAAAAGAAATTTATTTCCTACGCAAGGCTATGTTTTATATTGAAATTTGTTCTTGAACGACTCAGAATGATGCTCATTCCAAGTATCTTTTTTCCGTGTTCTAATTTATAGTCTTAAAGTTTTGTGGTATTCTTGCAAAGTGATTTTATCAAAAGCGCACGAAAACGTATTTTCTGTAGCATTTATCATGTTGAGCATATTAAGATAAAAGATCATGGCAAAGCAAAGCAAATTCGCGACATATCATAGACAGTACAGTTAAAGGACTGCCCCACTTAATAACGCTATATTTTGAGAAGCAACAAAATTGCATTACGGTGAGGCTATCTGTAAATCCCAACCTACCAGCCAAAATCGACAGTCTAATTGAAGCATCATTTCATGGAAGCTTTCAAATCCGAACCCATTCAAATGTTAATGGCTATATTTCATGAAAAGACATTCAAAATTTGAGTTCAAAAAATTAAATTCACTAATTTTATTGAGTCGAACACAATCCTTACCTCAACCTTGCCACCTTGGCTCTGTAAATCTTATCCAGTGACCAATGACCATTATTACAAATTGAAGTCGATTTCAACTCAGGTTAAAGTAGCTGAAACAGTGGATAGTATAAATGTTAAGGTCTGGTCTTTAGAAATAATTTCAGACACAATTAGATTCTAAGACATATAAACTCTTAATACAGGCAATTTATGTTCTTACAGCTCCAACTCCATCCCATACTCAAATCTCAGTTCCATTGACAATCACATCATGCAACAATGAAACATAATAATTATGCTAAGTTAATTAAGAAGAAATCATTACCTCAAAATGGTTTCTCTCAAGCAAATTGAATTCAACTTCTTCCTTATTTGACTCGGCTCAAAAAATCATCTCAAGACTATCAACACCCAACGGTTCAATTCAACTAATACCCAGTAATCTTCATCAGTATCCTTCTCTAGATGAAACTCCAATCGACGATATTCTGTAAAATCTATGGAGTCGATTTGGGAAGAAAGATTTGGGGAAAAAACTTGATAGAAGCGTAGATTTTGTTTTGGTTTGGCACGATTACGCATGTACCCCTCATGTGACTGAAAACTACGGAAAAGTAGGCACGAAAACAAAAACACGGAGGGGTAAATTAATCCTTTCCTGTCGGACGTGTGAAAAGGCCTCTTTTCTTTATATTAGTAAGATATGTGATTTGGAGCAGTATGTTAGATATCTGGAAAACAAGGTCTTCTGGCAAGTCTCGACTGGTAAGAATATTCATATCTTAAATGACCCATGGTTACATCAGCAGATGGAACATCTCGTCAGCAGTCCATCATCTCTTCCGGTTAATGTTCAAAGTGTTGCAGATTTGATATTACCTAATTCTAGATCATGGAACTTACCTCTTCTAAGTAATTTATTTCCTCCAGAGACTGTTCAGTGTATTACTTCAATTTATCTGAGTCAGGAGGCTGGTTCTGCAAATACTTAAATTTGGACGGGGACCTCATCAGGTAAATTTAAAACTAAATCCTGTTATCAGGGTTTGCTGAATAATTCTCCTTCTTCTTCTTCAGAATTAAGTGCCTTCCCTTGGAAGAAGTTTTGGTCCTTTTCTAATCTTCTTCCGAAGATTCAATTATTTATACGGAAGGTGATCAATAATTAATGAAATTGCTGTTAAGAGTAATATCAACAGGTTCGTTCCTAATATTGAATCTTCATGCCCTTTTTTCCACCAAGTTGAAAAAATTGTTTACACCTTTTATTTGACTGCCCATTGTCAAAAATGGTGTTTCGTAAAGCTCAAATAAATATACATTATGTTTCTTCAGTAGTAAATGTGAATCAGATCCTAATAAGGTGGATGGAGGAGAATACAGCTGAGGATTACTTATGGAGTTTGTGTATTGTTTGGAATATATGGAAAATGCGAAACGATATACTTTTTTCGGCTGTAAGCTTTTCAGAAATGTTAATCATTAGGAAAACTCATCAGGACTTCAATCTGTGTTTTGCTGAGGCTGAAGATAACAGGAGTACAAATGGTCAAATCGGCAGAAATAATATTTGGACACCTCCGGAGCTTAACTACATTAATATAAATGTAGATGCAGCATTTATCCCAAATAATGCAGTAGGAGCAGTGGCTAGAGATCATAATGGACAGTTTCTGGGATGCGGTACAATCACATTTGAAGCTACATCTTCTTTACTTGCAGAAATGTACGGTTGCTTGCAGATTATGTATGGAGCTAGCAAAAAAATTCCTCTTCAGCAAACTCATTATAAAAGGAGATGCAACTAATGTGACAGCTGCTATTATAGGAGACAGAAGACATATCCCTTGGAGCATTAATTTTGTAGTCCTAGAAATAAAAGATGCTGCTAGTTTCAATCAGTTCCCAAAAGTGCAAACACTTCGGCTCATGATTTGTGCCAATATGCAATGAAGAACAATGTAAATAGTTGGTGGAATGAAACATCTTTCAAACCTCAATTATTGAGATAGTTAATAATTTGGGCTCTGTGAGCCCCTTTCCCCTTTAAAAAAAAAGAAGCAGAGCCGGCATTTTCGATCCGTACGCTGTTAAACCAACGTCCACTGCGTGTACAACGTAACGTGTTGTACACATATTCTCCCAAATTTAGTCTTCGTTCTATTTCGGGAATACTTGTGTTATATAGAGAATTTGTATCTTTGGAAACTCTTGCATCTTAATATATTGTATATGTATTTCTGACTCCAGAAGTTTCTGATTTCTTGGTTCCATCTCTATCTGTTTTAGTTTCTAGGGTTTTAACCCTTTCACTTCTGTCGTCTAGAGTTAGGGTATAAGAAAATTAAGCGGGAACGCAACTCTCAGCTCATAGACAAGGAAATCTAACAAGCACGAAACCCTAACCTCGACCTTTTTTCACTGTCAGGATGACGATGAAAAAGAAGAAGGAGATCAAAGCAACGTCCTGCCGTCCAGAAGAGATATACCTTGAGATCCTCTTAAGGGTAGAAGCAAGATCAACTTATGCATGTAAGTGTGTGTGCAAGACTTGGCTTGGTTTGATTTCTGATCCTAGTTTTATCAAAAGGCATCTAAATCTTACTCTTCAGAAAAACAAACCTTATCTTATGCTTAGAAGCCAAGACGAAGTTAGTGCCATACACACCATAAGTCATGATAGTAAATTTGATGATGAGGATGATGCTGTTGCAGTAGATTACCCTTTTAGCCTTGGTCATTCACATGACGGTGTTCTCTTACTGGGATCTTGTAATGGTTTAGTTGCCTTGTGGTATGCTAAAATGAATCAGCGTGAAGATCCTCGGGACATCATTCGTATTTGGAACCCAGTAACAAGAGAAATCAAGCTATTACCTCAGTCACCACATATAGTTTCCGTTGAAGAAGAAGTTGTCATTTGTGCATTTGGTTATGATTATAAAATTGACGATTACAAGCTGGCAAAAGTTGTGGAGGATGTGGATGAGGGTACTTTGGTCGACATTTATACGTTAGGAACAGATTTGTGGAAATCTATTCACCAGCCCATCCCTTATAAGTTTCCCTATACTAGAGAACCTGGAGTACTTGTTCATGGAGACTATCATTGGTTAGGGGAAACCTGTGGGGAAAATGTGTCTAAGGTTGTAGTTTCGTTCAATATCAGTGACGAGAGGTTCAAAGCAATACATCTACCAAATGAATCCTTGGAGAGTAACCATTTTCTTAGAAGTGTGGGTTTGTTGGAAGGGTGCCTTTGTGTACTTGCTAATCTTGCGGAAGTTGGCATTGAGATATGGGTGATGCAGGAATATGGAGTTCTAGAATCTTGGGAGAAACGTTATGTCATTAGCCATGAGCTTTTTTTGAATGTAAAAGAGAGTTGTCTAGTTTTATCGAATGATTTTGAAGATTCCGAAGATTTTATAAGGCTTGTGTTGTCTATCAGGAACGGTGAGATTCTTTTCGCCACATCTGGTATGCTAGTCATATATAACCCAGAGCGTGGTACTCTCAGAGAATCAAATATTTCAATACCAATGCATTGGTGTGAGAACGATAATTATTTTGAAAGCTTAGTTCCAATTGGCTCCGGTAATTATTACATAGAGGGACGTACAGAAGATGGGGAGGATGATGCGTATGAGGATGGGGATGAGGATGGAGATGAGGATGAGGATGGGGATCGGGATGGGGATGACGAAGATGAAGAGGAAGAGGAAGGTGAGGAAGCGGACAGCCTTTTAGAAGAACAGGCTGCCAAAGAAGCTGCGATTGAAGGAGGAAAGAAGGAGAACGAAGTTCAAAAGAAATTATTGAAGAAAGAGGTAACCTTTACTCTATATTTGGTTATCATCGCTGCGATGAGTTCTTACGTATTTAGCACTAATTTCTGTTCTATGTTGAACCTAGCAAGGAATCAACAACGGTCAATGTTTAAGAAATGCCCTTTTGCGCTTCACTATTTTGCTGCCTTGATGCTAGCGCATCTAGTTTCTTTTTTAGGCGCACGCCGCTAGAGCTTTAAAAGTTGGCTTTGATGCGGGACTTTGATCCGTTTTATAAATTTTTCCGGTTTTAAGCCTTTGAAATATTAACCTAGTCCCTACATGCATAAAAACTATTGAAGATGACATGCCTTGATCAACTCAAGATAGATTTGACAGACCTGACTTCTGATCAGAAAACAAGTGCACCTTCATGCTGTTTGTTTAACTTCTCTTATTGATGATGACAGGAGCTCGAGAGGAAGCTATCTGCAAAAGAAGCTTCTCTTCCTCAGGAACCAGCCACAGATGATGAGAATGCTATACATCTTCTTATCCGGATGCCAGATGGTTCCCGACATGGCCGTCGCTTTCTGAAGTCTGACAGGCTACAGGTAAAGCGGGGAGAAGAACAAGCTAGTAATTTAAATCTTCCATGTTAGCATCTTTGCTCTATTGTATGTGAACATTGTTGCTTATTCCACTGCAGTCTCTTTTCGATTTCATAGATGTGGGAAGAGCGGTTAAGCCTGGCACCTACAGATTGGTAAATTTTCTTCTCCTATTTTGTTTACTGCACTCTTTTATTGCGTTTAAAGTTATGAATATATGAATATGGTGTGCCTTGCAAAGTAATGGACTCGCGCATTATTACCAAATATTACAGTAACAAAAGAAACTTGCAATATTACGGAAACAAATGGTTCAAGACTTCAAGTAAAATAGTTGCAAATACGCCCAATAAACTAACAATAGTGTGAAGCAAAATTTTCTAAATGTCAAGGACTCGAGGGTGAATCCGCTAGAATTTGAGTCGTGAGAACCAAAATATCTGATGAAATATTGTGAGATGTTTTACAAAGCAGTGAAGGGTTTATGGTGTGGAATTATGATTGATCCACGGTGCCATTAATTTCCTACGGTCGAGACTTCTGCATGAGGATCATTTTTCTACTCTAGTCATGAGGATTCATTATTTTTGCAAATCTTTTGCCTAAATTGACCTATGTTTATTTGCAGGTGAGGCCTTACCCTAGGCGTGCTTTCAGTGATGGTGAGAGTGCGGTATCCTTGAGTGAATTGGGATTGACTGGCAGACAAGAAGCATTATATCTAGAGTTAATCCGTACGTTGCAATAGAAAAGCTTCCTTCTTTGGATTGTTTGAAGTTTTGGTTTAGATAATGGAAGGGAAAATATATTATCAGTGGGAGTACATTTTTTTTTTTGATAAATTATCAGTGGGAGTACACTGAATGGCAGGAATTTTCAACAGTTATTTTTGCTTTAGAATTACAGAAAACCTATTTCGTTTTTAATGGTTTTGTTTGATTTGATCTATTGGTAGATGGATAATGTACTCATTTACTTCCAAATTATCATGGATTTTCTAGGAGAATCGAATGGTCTTGTTTTGTTTAGTTTACCAGTGAGAGCAACATAATGGATATATCGCGGAATGGGGTACTAGACTTGTAGTTCCATGAGTATCCCAAAATGTTGTTTCTCTAGACGTGGGCGGATTATGAGATTCATATGAAATGCTTCCATGAGTAACCAAAAGAAGTAGTAGTAAAGTTGGGCCAACTCTTAAGATTGACTATCAAATTTTCGTTCAACAAGGAATTACGTAGCAAGGAACTAGTAGTTGGACTCTATCAACAGAAGATATAGAAAAGACAGCATCACTCTATTTACACCATGAGGTGTGCAACTTTAAATGTTCAGTATTTTCGCCAAGTACTTGTTCAGTTAATTTAAGGCTTCAGCAAGCTGTGAACTGCATTTCTATGCGCTTACCAAATGAATTCTCATCACGTGTACTATGAAATGATGTCAGCCTTAATAGAGAGTGATCTCTTTTTTTCCTGTAGATGCAAACTGTGAACTTTATTACATATTCCCTTCTCCACTACTTAGGTTGTACGTGAGGAAGGGATAATGATATGACTACCTACCAAATACTGACCACCGCATCAATTACTTGTAATCGCATCAGCATATTTTTTTGTTGTTGTTGTTGAGTTTGACTTGAATTTCCTTAGTATTGGGTTCACTAGAGAATTAAATTCCACAAAACGGAAAAGAATAAAACGATGTTACTTGATTAGCAAAGGTTAGAGCTGGGAGACGGCAAACACTAGGGATACGAGCAGCTATGCAGAGAGTGTTGCAAATGCAGCTCTATCTACTCGTTGCAACGAACGCGCTGCAGCATTCAGCGGTTTCAGTTTGTAAAGCAACACCTTGTCCAGGAAGAACAAAAGGTGTGCATATGTTGGATTTAGTACTATCCTGGATACAAGACTCAATCGAACTGACCTGATTTCAGCTCCTAAATCATCAGTGTGATAAATAATCCAGGTGAAGAATAGTAAAGAGAAGAAACATCAGATTTCTTAATTTCTTCCATGACTGTTACCCAACAATATATAAATTGCTTCGGAAAGAAAAAAAAAACAATATATAAAACTCTCCAACATATGATAGGTACTCCGTATACGGATCTTGATTAGGTATGTTTTGGATCCTTATGAACATTTTTTAAGTCACGAATACAATTTTAAGGTTACCGGACAAGGTCTTACTCATCGAGCAGATTTATTTTGGAGTTGGACTGTTGGCCAAATGAATGCTATTCTACAAATTAATTTTTGTATATGGAAATTCTTTCACTGTGTATCAAGCACACTCTTAGAGAAAAATTACCATATTTCGTACCAACTTGAATTTCAACAGTTGATAACTACATTACGTGAACAAGAGCCAAGAGTAATATAAACGCATACCTCCTTGAGTTACTATCTCTCTTTTAAGCTTGCTCCCTGCCTCCATCCGTAATTGTAAACTTAAGTAGCGGAGCCAGAAATCTTGCTACCGGGATGCAAATTCTTTTAGGGTGGACAACTAATAAATGGGCTTTGGACCCAAATTTTTACGGTCTATATATTTTCCGCACCCATGTAAGGTTCGAAATTCTTAATAAGCTATAAATAACTATATTCGGGAAATCGAGTTTACCATACTTAACGAGAAGAATACCTTACTTAACGAGAAGATCCCTAGAAAATATGGTGTATTGTCGATATCAGCAGCTGAAGTCGTCATCGTCATCGTCGATAAGGTAAAGAAATATTTATTATCGCCTTCTCGGATTTATTTAATTTAATATAAAACCCTAGTTTTAGTAATAATTAATTAACCCCTTAATTCTGAATATTTAATATTATTTGTTTTGATTATTATTACATACAGAGTTTGTGGTGGTGGTGACGGCGGCGGCGCGGGTGTTTATTCTGAACTTCCTCCTCCTCCTGTTGGTTTTAGATTTATACCAGAAGAAAATCATTTAATTGGTTACTTGCAAGAGAAGTTAAATAGGCCTGAAGCTCACTTTCCATTAATTCTTGAAAAGAACATATATGACGATGATGACTGCCATCCTCAGCAGCTTTTAGGTTTGGAGTATTTAAAATTTTCTGAATTAGGGTTCCTTTTTTTTTTTTTTCCGGATGAATAAGTTTATTATTATTATTATTCAGAATCACATGGAACGGAAGGAGTTGTGTACCTCTTCTCACCAAGATATCGCAAATATCCTAATGGGACACAAATAAGACGTGATACGAAGCACGGAATATGGAAGAACAGTACACCGGATAAACCAGTCATGCATAATGGTGTTGAAAAAGGCCGGAAGTGTAGTTTTGTATTTCGCCCAAGTCCTGATCATAAAACAACACATTGGTATTTGTGGGAATATTGGATTCCTAACGCCAAAAGTAAAGATGAACCAGCAAACCGGAATCTGGTAATTTTATTTATATCGATTTTGGATGCAATATATTTGTACGTAAAGTGTTACAAAGTATATTAAGTAACTGGTTTGTTTTGTTTGCATGTAGATGGATGGACTCGCTATATATGAATTATACTATACCAAAGATCTCGAACGACAAAGATCAGGTAGAAAACGAAGTAAAGAACCAAGTAGCAAGCTGAGGAAAAAGAAAGAACCAAGTAGCAGTATCGTAAAATTACCAGCTAAAAAACTTGCTCAAGTAGATTCCCGTGGACTTCAAAAAGTAGAAGCAGTCTATAATGTTCATAATCGCCAACAACAACATGGAATGGCTCAGGTAGGTAATGGTCAAGCTCATTATAACCATAATGATTTAAGTCATTATTATAATCATAATGAAATTAATTATCATGAGCAAGATTACATAACCAATGAACAGTTCGTCCAAGATATCGATTGGATAATGAATAGTGACCACTGTAGTGTTCACGATTTTGACGTAGCTGGTTTGTCATCAACGTCAGATATGTTATCCTTGCAGAAGGATTCCATGGAACCACCAATGAGTGCATTTCCTTATAGTCCTGCCTTTACACATTTCAATCCCGGATCATCTGTTAACAGGCAAAGCACTGATTCATTCTATGATGGTTGGGCAAATAGCAATATAGTCGGCAACTACAATGGATTACAAGGTGGTGGTTTTTCTGGAGGAGGCTTTGGTAGGACCGAATATGGTCTTGAATTTCCACCATTGCCTGATAAACTTGTTCCTAATTATAATCTTTATTACAGCAATAGTGTTACTCAGATGTGCAGTGACATAGCTTCAGTACCAAGCCATGCTCCATTGGAACAAGAATATCTAGGGGAGTTGCCTCCTTACTGATGATTCTAACAATTTTCCTGCTGCTGCAGGATGTTTATGAATGATTCTTTCTGAAATTTAGGAGATGTGCATAATATAGTCATAATCAAGGGAGAGAGTATATTAATTAATTTCTTTGCCTAGCTAGTTCTGTAAGCTTGCAACCATCAGTTTATTTTTAATTTCACTAATAGAATATTGTTTATATAAGTGGTTCATCTTGATTTCTGAGCATGCCATTATTTTATTTTTTTTTATCATTATGAGCAGGCCATCGGGTATATATATTAGTCTATTACAACCAATATATGATGACCATGGTTATGATTTGTCACATACGTACCCTTCTAAAATTACAAGCTGTTTCATTTGGAACAACGTTCCTTATATAATTCGTCACTTGCTAGTATCATACAATCGCCTTCAGCAGTTCGATCTGTAATTGAGATATGTGGTTCTGATATTGCAACATATGGTTTCATGAAAACATCCCCAATAAACTAGTCATTAATTGCAAGAACTCCAAAATCTCGAGGGCCATCCCATATATAGATAACTCGACCACCAGATTCTTGGACTCGTACGAGTTCATCAGGTATGTAAAAATTTACAAAAGTTAGACTTAGTGTTACCAAAAAGTAGATATAAAAATTTACACAAAATAACGTGGGTAGTTAGATCTTCAAGATTTTGAATTCTTCAGAGATAGATTTATGTACTTGTGCCATACGTACGCATGTACCACAGCCCATGCTAACGAAATGGTGTTCATCCGTACACATGATTATGTCGGAAGTATGGAATGAAAGAAAAGAAGAATGTATTATGTATGGAGGAAGAAGCAAGATCGTATCTCATATCGAAATCACATTCCTAACTTGGCGCATTAGATAACTAACAGTTTATCGAGAAATCAACAAAAATAAATAAATACCGTAGCTCATATTTCATAGTATTGTGGACTGAACCCTACGAAACCGGCAATATCACATTGTTGGACACATCTGTTTCATTTAAAATCATAACTGAACAAGTAATTCTTTGCTGGAATCTGGATAGCTTGCAATCTATAGAAACAAATATCCCAAACCCAAGCTCGTAACTATGGCATTCAACTCAAAACTCCATTTATTACTTTTATGAGGGAATGGCCTACATTTAACTAGGTTACTCACGAAGATCACCTATATCGATCTTGGGATGGATTTCAACATCATTGTTTAGTAGCATTCATCTTAGGTAGGATAAAGGTGGTACAGAAAATCAAGATTGATTCAGAAAAAAATATTTAAATCCACCCTAGAGCCAGCTTTCCCTCTAATAAAAGTGGCTTTCCCCCTAAATGTTTGCTGATTAGGAGAATCAGAGGTGAAGGAAGGAGATGTAGAGACAAGAAGGAGAAACATCTTATTAAAAAGATTAGAAATTAGTAATTGCAATATATAGGTTCCTTTATATAAATATATAAAGGGGAAACAAGATGGACCGCACATCCATTGGCGGTTCAATAACAAAACTTTATACATAGTGTTGCACATATAGTGCTTTGAATGTCGTTCTCCTCTCCTTGATGACTTGTGCCGAAATCAATTGTCTTATTAAAATTTTGACAAGGAAAAACCCAGTGACCCTGGTACAACTCTTCACATGTAGTACTTCACATGTTGTCTTGTAATTTACATGTAGTTCATCACATGCAGTATGATCTTCAAAGACCGACGAGTCTAAGTTAATTGCCTCGTTAAAACTTCGTAAGGAAAACCCAGAGGGACAAAACCTTGACGAAGGGAAAAGAGTACAACATGACAGATGCAAGTAAAGGTGATCTGTTGCAGATGATCATTTTTATTGTGAATACAAACCATATCATCAATGTCATGATATATCCATTCACAGCAAAACAAATTTCTGTAACTAATTTTCATGAGAATCAAGTTACGAATATATGAATAATGGTGGTGTGCCTTGCGAAGTAATGAACTCGCGCATTATTACCAAATATTATGGAAACTAGTGGTTCAAGTAGCAAAATAATTCATTATCAAAACAAAGAGTTGCAAACTATACGCTAAGCCCCAAAATAGGCGTTGGAAGCGCCTAACAATAGTGCGATATGACCAAAAAAAATTTTCTTTTTTTTTGGTCGCTAAAAGCCCTAGGCCAGGCCAGGCGATGGGCTTGGCGCCTCGCCTCGCCTAGCGCCTTTTACAACATAGGTTGCAAATACGCTCAATAAACTAACAATAGTGCGAAGCAAAATTTTCTAAAGGTCTAAAGGTGAATCCGCTAGAATTTGAGTCGTGAGAACCAAAATGTCAATTTAGCGAAACTGAAAAAGAATGATCTGATGAACAAGTGTGAGATGTTCATCAGGACATGAAGCACAGGTAGCCCTCCAAACTTTCTCATTACCGGGACTAATAGCATTAAAATCTCATATGAAGCACTTACAACCACTATAACTTTGAACATGCAGAAACATGTCTTGCCAGAAGTTTGCTCTTAGAAACTGGAGGACCATACATACAGAATAAATGCCATGAATTCCTATTTCCTAGGACCATCTTGATTAACCACCGCATGAATCATATTTGAAGACCGAGAAATAATATCTATTTGAGCTACTACACTCTATGAAGAATTCTAAAGCTTCCAATGGTTACTTTGCTCTCAAAATCGAAGTAAACTGAAAATTCTTGGATGATATTCTAAGGGTGATGGGGGATATCAGGGAATGCTCATTCTCTTATCATGGCATGTGTGACAACTGCATCATTCTCAATCAACATTAAGCTCCTCAAGATTTTTTCAAAAATGGAAGGGCCATTCGTCAAGGCTGTCCACTTTCTCCAACTTTATATATTCATTATATGTTCTCAAGGTTTATCTTTTTTGATGCAAAATTATGAAAAACATGGACTATATCAAGGCTATATAATCAACAGATGGGCTCCATCAATTTCCCATTTGATGTTCGCTGATGACTTGTTCTTCTTTGGAGAAATTACAAGAGTTAATGTGAAGAATTTAATGGCTCTTTTGAAGGATAAATCTTCTATCTACTTCAGCAAATAGATATAATCAACAGATGGGCTCCAAATTTCCCATTTGATGTTGGGTGATACTTGTTCTTCTTTGGAGAAATTACAAGATTAATGAAGAATTTTTTTTGAAGTTTAAATCTTTTCTACTTCAGCAAGATTCCTATGTGTTGTAAACTACGATGCAGGATATGGGTGATAAATATCTAGCTATTTATCCCTTAAAATCGAATGACATTTTTTCTAGTTTTGATTTTCTCCTTGACAAGTATATTTTTCAAGTTTCTGGGATGGAGATTTATTTTGCTAACTCTGCAGGGAGAACAGTTATAACTAGATCAACATTATCTTCAATTCCTGTATTCTTCATGGGATACTTCTTATTACCAAAACGGGTCACTCAAGAAATGGAGAAGGTTGCACGGTCTTTTTGGTGGCGTCATAGTTCTGATGTACGGAAACTAAAATAGAACATGGAGAATATATCTCTGGTCTGCAAGTTTGTATGGCGTTTCCTGGAATCTGAAGATGCAACGTGGGTTCAATTACTCAGTGCTAAGTATATTCAGGATAAATCTTTATGGACTGTTAATCAACCTGAAAAATTTATCACACAAATGTTTATGAATATATGTGATTTGGAGCAGTATGTTAGAAGTTAGGCGATATCTGGAAAACAAGGTCTTCTGGCAAGTCTCGAATGGTGAGAATATTCATATCTTAAATGACCCATGGTTACATCAGCAGATGGAACATCTCGTCAGCAGTCCATCATCTCTTCCGGTTAATGTTCAAAGTGTTGCAGATTTGATATTACCTAATTCTAGATCATGGAACTTACCTCTTCTAAGTAATAACATTATGTTTCTTCAGTAGTAAATGTGATTCAGATCCTAATAAGGTGGATGGAGAATACAGCTGAGGATTACATATGGAGTTTGTGTATTGTTTGGAATATATGGAATACGCGAAACGATATACTTTTTTCGGCTGTAAACTTTTCAGAAATGTTAACCATTAGGAAAACTCATCAGGACTTCAATCTGTGTTTTGCTGAGGCTGAAGATAACAGGAGTACTTAACTACATTAAGATAAATGTAGATGCAGCATTTATCCCAAATAATTATAATGCAGCAGGAGCAGTGGCTAGAGATCATAATGGACAGTTTCTGGGATGCGGTACAATCACATTTGAAGCTACATCTTCTTTACTTGCAGAAACGTACGGTTGCTTGCAGATTAGGTATGGAGCTAGCGAAAAAATTCCTCTTCAACAAAATCATTATAAAAGGAGATGCTAATGTGACAGCTGCTATTATAGGAGACAGGAGATATCCCTTGGAGCATATTAGTTTTGTAGTCCTAGAAATAAAAGATGCTGCTAGTTTGTTTATTGATGTAAAGTTTCAATCAGTTCCCAAAAGTGCAATGAAGAACAATGTAAATAGTTGGTGGAATGAAACATCTCCACCTCCTTGTATCTTTTCAAACCTCGAGGTAGTTTAACAATTTGGGCTCTGTGAGCTCTTTCCCCTTCAAAAAAGAAAAAAAAAAAACAGAGCAGGCATTTTTGATCCGTACGCTGTTAAAACCAACGACCACAGCGTGTACAGCGTAACCTGTTGTTGTATTCGGGAATACTTGTGTTATATACAGAATTTTGTATAGAATTTTGTATCTTTGGAAACACTTGCATCTTAAGTTTTCTAACTGTTCACGTACGTAACTGTATATGTGTTTCTGACTCCAGAAGTCTCTGATTTCTTTATCTGTTTTAGTTTCTAGGGTTTTAACCCTTTCAGTTCTGTCATAATCTAACAAGAAAGGAACGCAACTCTCAGCTCATAGACAAGGAAATCTAACAAGCACGAAACCCTAATATCAACCTTTTTTCTCTGTCAGGATGATGAACAAGAAGAAGGAGATCAAAGCAACGTCCTTCCTGCTAAGAAGAGAGGGTTGGATGCTGTTATCACTGACGCTAAGGTGAGCGCTTTCCACTGGGCTGCAGTCAAGACGAAAACAACTAATCTCTATCTTCAGGATGTTATCTCAAACTGGAAGACTCTCTTATTTGATCCTCCTTAGATTGATTGTCTGGTTTGGTTGTAATCTTGGGTTTTATCAGAGCTTTTGAGCTGTTCTGTAATTCTGCCTTCTTTCTTAATATATCTTCAATTTACCGAGCAAAAAAAAAAAAAGCAACGTCCTTCCGTCCAGAAGAGATATACCTTGAGATCCTCTTAAGGGTACCAGCAAGATCAACTTATGCATGTAAGTGTGTATGTAAGGCTTGGTTACGTCTGATTTCTGATTCTAGTTTTATCAAAAGGCATCTTAATCTTACTCTTCAGAAAAACAAACCTTATCTTATGCTTAGAAGCCAAAAGTATTTTAGCGCAATACACACCATAAGTCATGATAGTGAATTTGATTATAAAGATGATGCTGTTAAAGTAAATTACCCTTTTCGAAGTGGTCATTCACATGTCGGTGTTCTCTTACTGGGGTCTTGTAATGGTTTAGTTGCCTTGTGGTATGCTAAATTGAATCAGCGTGAAGATCCTCGGGACATCATTCGTATTTGGAACCCGGTAACAAGAGAAATCAAGCTATTACCTCAGTCACCACATAGAGTTTACGTTGAAGAAGATGTTGTCATTTGTGCATTTGGTTATGATTATAAAATTGACGATTACAAGCTAGCAAAAGTTGTGGAGGATCAGAATGACGGTACTTTGGTCGACATTTATACGTTACGAACAGATTCGTGGACATCTATTCACCAGCCCATCCCTTATAAGTTTCCCTATCAAAGAGTACCTGGAGTACTTGTTCATGGAGACTATCATTGGTTAGGCAAAACCTGTGGGGAAAACGTGTCTAAGGTTGTAGTTTCGTTCAATATCAGTGACGAGAAGTTCAAAGCAATACATCTACCAAATGAATCCCTAGAGAGTAACCATTTTCTTAGAAGTGTGGGTTTGTTGGAAGGGTGCCTTTGTATACTTGCTAATGCTGTAGACGTTGGCATTGAGATATGGATGATGCAGGAATATGGAGTTCAAGCATCTTGGAAGAAACGCTATGTCATTAGCCGTGAGCTTTTTTTGAATGTAAAAAAGAGTTGTCTAGTTTTGAAGAATGATTATAATCATTTTATAAGGCTTGTGTTGTCTATCAGGAATGGTGAGATTCTTTTCGCCACACCTGGTATTCTAGTCATATATAACCCAGAGCGTGGAACTCTCAGAAAATCAAATATTTCAATACCAATGCATTGGTGCGAGAAGTACGAGAACGATAATTATTTTGAAAGCTTAGTTCCAATTGGCTCCGGTAACTATTACATAAAGGGACTTACAAAAGATGGCGAAGACGATGCGGAAGAGAATGAGGATGAGGAGGAGGTTGACCAAGATGAAGAGGAAGAGGATGATGATGATGAAGATGATGATGTTGATGATGATGATGATGATGATGAAGAAGAAGATGAAAAAAATAATGATGGTAAATTTTCTTCCCTTATTTTGTTTATAGTCTCATTTGTCTTGAATACGACCCATATCATCAATGTCACGTAATATATCCATTTACAACAAAAGCAATTTTGGAACTAATTTCCGTGAGGTAGGATTTTTATTTTTATTTTTAGGTCCTTCCGAAGTATTGAACTTGCGCATTATCATTCTTACAAAGCTTTTGCTAATTTGACTATATTGTTTATTTGCAGGTGAGGTGATGGTGAAAGTGCGGTATCCCTAAGTGATTTGGGTTTGATTGGCAAACAAGAAGCATTAGTTCTCGAGTTAATTTGAAATTTATAATTGGAAAGTTTAGGTTTGTTTGAAGTTTGATTTTAGATCATAGCTAGTTTTTTTCTCTTCTTTTTTCTTTATTTGATCGGCTAGAATCAATGGTATAGAATAAGATATTTATGAGGATCCCACTTGTGCTGCTCTGATGATGATGCAAAGGTTCACATTTGGGTCCAAAATTGCGGCCTCGAAAGCTATAGAAAAAATTATGGTCCAAGCTGAAGCCTATGCTTAAGGTAAATCTACAGCACTTTTGAGTTTTGTTCTTCCTGCTCATCCCCAAGGCCTGTGGACAAAGGCGGGGACCTTATATAGGCAAGATTTTTTTTCGTGGAAATTTCTGAGAACCCAAGTTTGGTTCCTCTCTCTTTTAGAAACCCATAATTAAGATGGTATATATTTGTAGCCCAAAACATAAGATCTACGGTTAGGATTAATAGTTTTAATATGAATTTTTATTTTCTCATTTTTAACATGACTAAAATGACCTTTATCCATTACGTATTAATAAAGAACAAAAATCCAATGATAATCGGTCAAGCGTCATTTGTGGGTGGCAGTTTCACCTTTTCTCTTTCTTAACAGTTGGTATCATGAAATTTAATATTGATACTAAAAGAAGACGCCTCGCCCCCATGCAGTCTCTCTGAATTTCTATAGATTCGCAGAATCTATATAAGTGGATTTGGATCACACAGTCTATATAGGAGGATTTGGGTTCCTTTGTTTCTCCCTCCGTACTCTCTCTCTCTCTCTTTTTACTCTCTACCTAATTCTCAGTTTTGTCTCAAACGGGTTAGTGTTAATTTTTGTTTTTTAAAATATAAATTGGTTATGATTGCGTGAACTACCGAGTTAAATTTGATATTGATTTGGTGATTGATTTTTTTGTTTTAGATCTCGTTTTATATTTTTCATTTAACTCAGATTGGTTTGAATTTATTGTCTAATCTTAGGGATTGTTCTTTGTTGGAATTCTATGTTAGGTTGAAGCTTGGTTTATCAGTAAGGCATGATTTTTTAATAACAGTGATCAAATTTGGTTGAACGTGAATTTTCTTTTTTTGATTGTATCGGTTCGTCGCAACATGATGGCTTACGGGAGTTAAAATTGTTTTTGTAACTATTCTTTTGGGACAGTGAATGTTACAGTCAGGATTGTTCTACACGTTTTTTGTAGCCACCGATAGTTGTAGTTATCACAACTTGTGATAATTGTTATTTTCAAAAGTCGTGATAATGGTTGTTTTCACCGTATTGTGAAATTTATAATTTTCACAATTGACAACATGACGCGATAACTATTGTTTTCACCATATCATGAGATTTATGATTTTCACAATGACAACATGCGATAGTTGAAATTATCAAAGGTCGTGAAAATTGCAATTTTCATTAAAATATGAACATTAAAATTTCCAAAGTCAAACGGCATGGAATTGAATTATTGGCAACACCTGAAATTTCCAAGGTCTTGATAACTATTGGCAACACCTGACAATTGCAATTTTCAATGAAATATGAAAATTAAATTTTCCAAAGTCAAACGACATGGAATAGAATTATTTTAGGGAGATTTATTGGAATTGTTATTTATTACGGTAAAAAGACGTGGAGAGAAAGATAAGTTATTTTAGGGAGATTTTCTAGGATTAATGTAGGGAGTTATTTTAGGGAGATTTCGAGGGAGTTAATTTAGGGAGATATTTATGGGAGAATTTATCAATTTGCTAACCGTTTTTTAAAGTAGAAAGAAACAAAAATTTAGATAAAAGGTTATTCTCGTAATTGAATCGATTTTTAACTTAATGATGGGTTGTTAATATAGAGAATTTAAATGATGGGTTGTTAATATGGAGAATTTTAATGAGAGAAGTTTCTCGATAGAGCTCACCAAATTCAAAGTAACTTTTGTTAAAGTGAAATTATGAAAGATGCAGTAACATAGTATACCAAACAAGAGACCGGGAAGAATAGAGAAGTTATATATTCCTTCAGAATCAGTTGACACTATGAACAGTATTTACAAAAAAAAAGCATGTGGTTAAGAAAGATATCTCAATGTTATTCAACATTCCCAATTAAGAAAAAAGTAGAGAGGTCGTTAATTTGAACATTAAGTTTCTACTCCAGAAAGAAGAAACTTAATGTTGCATAGTGAACTTGGCAATCGTGTATGTGTACACTAATTTCTACTCCTGAGAATTCTGACATGTCCCCTGCAGCAAGAACCATTGAAGCGCATACAGAATATAGGAAAATTCATACAAATTTCTTTTTCTTCTCACCGAATCATGCGTCAATATAATACATTCGATTTTGAATGAATTCTGCGAAGGTTACACTATGAAGTTTATCTATCAACACTGCAAGTCATGGTGGAATCGAACAAAAACACTTAGGAGAGCAATATGAAAGTTGTGTACGCACATTGCCAGTAACTTTGTTCAGGTACTAAACTTTGGGTGTTCCATTCCATGGGATCTGATATTGTTTATGGGATAGATTGAGGATTTCTTGAATTTTTCAGCCTGATATTACACGTAACAGGAAAGACGAAACCTAAGAAAACAAAAAGGTAAACCCACGTCAGCGCCACATCAGAGGTGGGTTTGATGGTGCGATTGACTGTTGGGCTGAACAGAATTATTGTTCGGCAATACTTGTGAATTTCGCATCTTTGGGGAGACTTGCAAGTTAAGTTTTCTAAACTGTATATATTTCTGCCATCTAGCGTTAGGGTTTAATAAAATCGCAAGAACCCTAATCTCTTCCTTTTCTCAGTCAGGATGAACAAGAAGAAGGAGATCAAAGCAACGTCGAGCCGTCCAGAATAGATATACCTTGAGATCCTCTCAAGGGTACCAGCAAGATCAACTTATGCCTGTAAGTGTGTATACAAGACTTGGTTACATCTGTTTTCTCATCCTAGTTTTATCAAAAGGCATCTTAATTTTACTCTTCAGAAAAACAAACCTTATCTTATGCTTAGAAGCCAAGACGAAGATAGTGAAATATACACCATAAGTCATGATAGTAAGTTTGATGATGAGGATGATGTTGTTGAAGTAGATTACCCTTTTCATTATGTCTTGTCACATGACGGTGTTTCCTTACTGGGGTCTTGTAATGGTTTAGTTGCCTTGTGCTATGCTAAAATGAATCAGCATCCTCGGGACATCATTCGTATTTGGAACTCAGTAACAAAAGAAATCAAGCTATTACCTCAGTCACCACTTAGAGTTTACCTTGAAGAAGAAGTTGTCATTTGTGCATTTGGTTATGATTATAAATTTGACGACTATAAGCTGGCAATAGTTGTGGAGGATGAGAGTTTACGTTGAAGAACAAGTTGTCATTTGTGCATTTGGTTATGATTATAAAATTGACGACTATAAGCTGGCAATAGTTGTGGAGGATGAGAGTACTTTGGTCGACATTTATACGTTAGGAACAGATTTGTGGAAATCTATTCACCAGCCCATCCCTTATAAGTTTCCCTATCATAAAGTACCTGGAGTACTTCTTCATGGATATTTTCACTGGTTAGACGAAACCTGTGGGGAAAACGTGTCTAAGGTTGCGTTTCGCTTAATATCAGTGAGGAGAGGTTCAAAGCAATACATCTACCAAATGAAACCCTAGATAGTAACCATTTTCTTAGAAGCGTGGGTTTGTTTGAAGGGTGCCTTTGTATACTTGCTAATGCTGTAGATGTTGGCATTGAGATATGGATGATGCAGGAATAAGGATTTCAATAATCTTGGAAGAAACGCTATGTCATTCGCCATGAGCTTTTTTTGAATATAAGTGTAAGTTGTCTAGTTATATCGAATGATTTTGATCATTTTATAAGGCTTGTGTTGTCTATCAGCAACGGTGAGATTCTTTTCACCGCATCTGGTATTCTAATCATTTATAACCCTGAGCGTGGTACTCGCATAGTGCAAATATTTCAATACCAATGTATTGGTGTGAGAACGATAATTATTTTGAACTGGGTCTTGCGGAAGATGATGAGGATGACGTTGAGGATAGGGATGAGGATGACGAAAGGGAAGAGAAAGATGACATAGAGGAAGAGGACTGGGTAGCTTTTCAGAAGAACAGGCTGCCAAAGAAGCTGCGATTGAAGGAGGAAATAAGGAGGTAACCTTTACTCTATATTTGGTGATCATCGCTGCGATGAGTTATTACGTATTTAGCACTATACTTTCTGTTCTATGTTGAACCTAGCTAAGAATCAACAAGGTTCAATGTTTAAAAAATGCCCTTTTGCTCTTCACTATTTGCTGCTATGATGCTAGCGCATCTAGTTTCTATTTTTAGGCGGCCGCCGTCGTTTGAGCTTTAAAAGTTGACTTTGATGCAGACTTAGATCCGTTTTATCAATCTTTCTGTTTCAAGCATTTGAAAAATTAATCTTTTTCGTTTTTGATCTTTGTTTTCCCTCTTGTTTACATATTCTCAGTTCTTCTAGCTTTACATTTGACAGACCTGACTTCTGATCATAAAACAAGTGCACATTCTTAATGTTTGTATAACTTCTCTTATTGATGATGACATGAGTTCGATAGGAAGCTAGCTGCAAAAGAAGCTTCTCTTCCACGTGAACCAGCCACAGATGATGATAATGCTATGGATCTTCTTATTCGGATGCCAGATGGTTCCCGACATGGACGCCGCTTTCTGAAGTCTGACAAGCTACAGGTAAAGCAGTGAGAAGTGAACAAGCGGGCTAGTAAGTTAAATCTTTCATGTTAGCATCTTGCACTATTGTATATGAACATTGTTGTTTGTTCCACTGAAGTCTCTTTTCGATTTCATAGATGTGGGAAAAGCGGTTAAGCCTGGCACCTACAGATTGGTAAATTTTCTTCTCCTATTTTGTTTACTGCTCTCTTTTATTGCGTTTACCCGGTCGATCTTTGTCTCTTTGTCATGAATACAACTCAATATAACCGTCAACTCATATCAACTCACAACCAAATGATCTAATTTTGGTGAGGTAGGATAGCACAAGTTGGAAGCAAGTTACAAATATATATGAATAACGGTGTGCCTTGCTAAGTAATGAACTCGCGCGTTATTACCAAACATTACAGTAACAAAAGAAATTTGCAATATACGGAAACAAGTGGTTCAAGTAGCAATATGATTAAAGAAAAAATAGTCCGTGAGAACCAAAATATCAGAAATATTTGATGAAGAAGTGTGAGATATTTTATGAAGTAGTGAAGGGTTTATGGTGTGGAATTAAGATTGCACCGCAGTGTCATTTTATAAGGTCGAGACTTCTCCAGCGAGGATCGTTTTTCTACTCAGTCATGAGGATTTATTATTTTTGCAAAGATTTTGCCTAACTGTTAGGATTAAGACCTTAGAATTAACCTCTTCACAAGACACTAGTTCTTTGGATCACATAGAACTAAAGAAAACAGAAAATAAGATGCACTAAACGAAATAAGAAAGACACAAGATTTAATTAACGTGGTTCGGCAATGTGCCTACGTCCACAAACGGCTACGATCAACTCTTATTATAGAACGAATTACAGAGAATAAACCACAACTATGACCAACAATATGCTGTTCACAAACCCTAAACAATTCTCTATGAACCAAACGTTCTAAACCCTAAAATTATGATCTAGTTATGAGAACTCTTCTCTAGATTGTGTTGTGTATTTTTCCTAAAGACTTTTACACCTATTTATATAGGTTAAAAACTTGTCTTCCAAGTGTATGACTTATACTAGGAAACCTAAACATAGCTAAGAAAGGAAACCTTGAGTTTAGCTAAAACAGGAAACCTCTAGCTATACCAAAATAAGGAAACACCTAGATGATTTTAGAAAAATCCGGAACCTTCTTAAAACATCGACAACATAACAATTCTCCACCTTGCCAATGTTCTCTAAACTTGCGTTTGACAACATGCACCGTGCTCTCTCAAGTAACGTTCGATTCTTTCTTTCTGCTACTCCATTTTGTTGTGGTGTACCCTTGACTGTGAAGTGCCTAACGATACCTTGTTCCTCACAAAACTCCTTTAGTGGGTCTTCGATGTATTCACCACCATTATCGGAACGTATCTTCTTAACCACACGACCAAGTTGTTTCTCTACCATGGTCTTCCACTTCTTAAACACCTCGGTGACTTCATTCTTATGCTTCATGGTGTAAAGCCAAACTCTCCTCGAAAAGTCATTGATAAAGGTCACAAACCTCCTTGCATCTCCCTTAGAAACTGTACGAGAGGGACCCCAAACATACGAATGGATGTAATCTAACATACCCTGTGTGTGGTGTACAACGGTACCAAAACTGCTCCTACATTGTTTTCCGAAGATACAATGCTCACAGAAATCAAGCTTGCAAGTCTTTTCACCTCCAAGCAAGCCTTTACTACTCAACACGGTCATACTTTTCTCACTCATATGCCCAAGACGCATATGCCATAAATGTGTTGACTCCGCCTATTTCTCATCAATTGATTGAGAAACTATAGCTCCACCACAAACTATATCTCCTTGTAGAAAATATAAATTACCATGTCTTTCACCGGTCATCTTCAAACTATCACTGTAGAATAACTTCAAGAATCTATATTCAACAACATACTTGTATCCAATAGATTCAAGTACTCCTAACGAAATCAAACTCTTCCTCAAATCTGGAACATGTCTAACCTCTGAAAGTGTTGTGATAACACCATGCGAACGAACCTGTACTGTACCAACTCCAACTGTTTTGCAGGCATTAGAATTTCCCATCATAACAGTACCACCATTCACCTCTCTGTAGTGAAACAATCCTTTGAAGGACACATATGATACGAAGCACCGAAATTAAGCATCGAACCATCATTGAGATAACTCTTTGATGTAACGGTTAACACTTCCTCATCAAAACCACACATTGGGTCTTATAAAACTCCACTGCCTTCAGCAACCGAAGCAACAATATTCTTCGAATCTGATTTCTCACGTTTCTCATCTCTTGCCTTAAGCTTGAGACAATCAGCCCTAATATGACCAGTTTTTTGAAAATAATAACACTCAATATCGCTCTTTTTGGAACGATTCTTTGACTTCGATTTCTTATTACCATTCTTTCCTCTATAAACAAACAAGCCCTCGACTTGTGCTTCATCGCTGAACTCTTGCTTCCTTAATTCCTTAGCTTGTAAAGTAGAGACCACATCATCGAAAACCAACTTATCTTCATCGTCGTCTTTATCGGTTTTCCCACTCAGCAAATAGTCAACGAAAGCATCATACGACGGAGGAAAAGAACATAATAATATCATGGATTTATCAGTATCGGAGATATTGACACTGATATTAGAAAAATCAGAACAGATCTTATTAAACTCATTAATATGATCAATCATAGACTTACCTGGAGACATCCTAAAGGCATGGAGTCTACGCTTCAAGTAAAGTTCAGAAGTCAAATCCTTTTGTAAGTAGAGCTTCTCTAATTTCTCCCACAACACCTTTGCAGAGGTTTCACTCGAAAAGTTATGAGTGATCTCTCTTGAAAAACATAAATGAATAGTTGAACACGCCTCCAAATCAAGGTCATCCCACTTCTCATCATTCCAATCCTTTGGTAACGGTGTTGGTTTGTCCTTGATAGCTTTGATTTGTTTCATACTAACAAGAATATCTTTTACATCATTTTGCCATGATGTGAAATTATTCTTCCCATTGAACTTGATTATATCAAATCCGTGCACCTTCGAAAATCCACTTGATGTAGAACCATACATCTTCACTTTGAACTATGATCCTTTCCACGCTCACCGCACCACTTGTTAGGATTAAGACCTTAGAATTAGCCTCTTCACAAGACACTAGTTCTTTGGATCACGTAGAACTAAAGAAAACATAAAATAAGATGCACTAAATGAAACAAGAAAGACACAAGATTTAATTAACGTGGTTTGGCAATGTGCCTACGTCCACAAACGGCTACGATCAACTCTTATTATAGAACGAATTACAAAGAATAAACCACAACTATGACCAACAATATGTTGTTCACAAACCCTAAACAATTCTCTATGAACCAAACGTTCTAAACCCTAAAATTCTTTAGTTATGAGAACTCTTTCTAGATTGTCTAAGACTTGTGTTACAAACTTTCTTCCAAGTATATTTAGGAAACCTAAACATAGCTAAGAAAGACTTGTTTAGCTTATACACATATTTATATAGGTTACAAACTTGTCTTCCAAGTATATGACTTATACTAGGAAACCTAAACATAGCTAAGAAAGGAAACCTTGAGTTTAGCTAATACAGGAAACCTCTAGCTATACCAAAATAAGGAAACACCTAGATGATTCTAGAAAAATCTAGAACCTTCTTAAAATATTGACAACATAAGACTAACTTGACCATTGTTTATTTGCGGGTGAGGCCATACCCTAGGTGTGCTTTCAGTGATGGTGAGTGTGCGTTATCCTTGAGTGAGTTGGGATTGAATGGAAGACAAGAAGCATTATTTCTAGAGTTAATGTGGACGTTGCAATAGAAAAGCTTCCTTTTAAGGGTTGTTTGAAGTTTTGGTTTAGATAATGGAAGTGAAAATTTATATGATTATCAGTGAGACCGTGGGAGTAAAGATTTCATGTTGCAGTAATCGGTTAATAGAGAAAATACATTGAATGCCAGGAATTCGACCAGAAGATTTGAACGTTTTATCTTTTGATTTAGAATTACTAAAACCTATTTTGTTTTATTGGTTTTGTTTGATTTATTGGTACTTTATATACTCATTTAATTACTTCCAAATTATTATGGATTTTGGTTCCTTGGAGAATTGAATGCAAAAATGATATATGACACCCAATTTTCCTTGGAGAATTGGCATGAATGTTCTTTGAGATATATTTTTTTTGACTTTTTTCATTTTGTTTATTAGAATTTGACGGCATAGATTAGATGTGTGGTATTATCTCACTAGCTAAAGAATATGTCGCGGAATGCTTCTTCAGCGATTTATCCATCTCTTCATCATCTTGAATTTGTGTTTCATAATTCTAGACGTGGTTCACAAAATAAGGAAATCAAAGAGATTCATATAAAATGTATGCTTCCATGAGTAACCAAAAGAACTAGTAAAGTTGATACGGCCATCTTTTAAGACTGGCTACCAAATTTTCCTTCAACAAGGAATTAATTTGTAAGGCAAAAACTAATTTGTTTTTTATGAAAATTTGGGAGAATCAAAACCCAAGTAATTAGTTTATCTTTGACCTCTTCTTTCATTATAGTGTCGATTCATAAGAACTAATTTCCTAATAACTTTGTTACAACAATTTCAGGATCATGCATCAATGATTGGAATCAATGATTCATCGAAAATTCACCAAAAAAGAAAATAAAATAAATTAAAAAAATTAAATTCAAGGTATTTATGGTTACTCTTTCTAATAAGGCATTTCAGCAATCATTTGTGAATAACTGCATTGAACTGCATTTCTATGCGCTTACCAAAAGTGATCTCTTATTCGTGTAGATGCTAACTATGAACATTTTTATTACATATTCCCTTCCCCACCATTTAAGTGGTACGTGGGGGATAATGATAAGACTACCTACAAAATAATGATCACCGCATCAACTACTTGTACGACGACCCTGGGAGGTAATATCTTGTAGGGCGCACCAAATGGAAAAACTTAGTTAACCTAAGGACATTGCAATAAATCAGCGACAAGGACACTGTAAGATATATACAGTTATAGTTCAAACAATTAAAACATAGCAATGGTGATTAAATGGTTAAACATAGGACGCACTTAAAACTTCATAGACGGTAGACTTCAACATTTATATAGCCATCATTTGAAATTCAAAATTAGTCGTACACTAATGGGACAGAAGAAGTAATAAAGAACATATATCCTTTCTTGAATGACCTTAACAACTTGAGTATAGGACGAAGACAGCTAGGGATAAAAGTTTGTGCAATTACAAAAACCGAGTGTTAATAAAACAAAATTTGATACTGAAAGTAAATATTATCCAAGGCCACAAAAATATAGATAGTACTCGGTCTTAGATATCATGTACGTAGCCTAAAACAAACAAAATAATATAAAGATCAGAAATATCAAGTACTGCAACATAACCTATTACCAATAATTCTGCTCAGCCCACGCCCTATATCCCACGGTCAATCTCACTCAATGACCAAACGTTTTGGTTTTGGTTTTTCGATTTTTCTTTCATGTATCTTTTGTGTAGAGAGTGTTTTTTTTTCTTTTCTAGTTTTCTAGTATTGGGTCATTGGGTGGCACTGACCGTGGGTTAAAAAGAATTATTGACCTGTTTCGTATTCTCCTAAACTTAGTCTTCGTTCTATTTCAGGAATACTTATGTTATAGAGAATTTTGTATCTTTGGAAACACTTGCATCAGAAGTTTTCTGCATACGTAATATACCGTATATATTTCTGACTCCTTTTGACTCCAAAAGTCTCTGATTTCTTGGTTCCATCTCTATCATTTTAGTTTCTAGGGTTTTAACCCCTTCACTTCTGTCGTCTAGAGTTAGGGTTTAAGGCTCATAACGCCTTCGCTTCTGTCGTCTAGAATTAGACAAGAAAAGCTAGCAAGCCCTGAAGCCCGAAACCGTAAACCTCTTTCTTTTCTCAGTCAGGATGAACAACGCAACGTCGAGCTGTCGAGATGAGGTATACCTTCAAATCCTCTTAAGGGTACCAGCAAGATCAACTTATATCTGTAAGTGTGTGTGCAAGTCTTGGTTTCATCTGATTTCTGATCCTGCTTTTATCAAGATGCATCTTAATCTTACTCTTCAGAAAAAAAAACCTTATCTTATGCTTAGAAGCCGAGATGCAATACACACCGTAAGTCATGATTGTGAATTTGATGTTGAGGATAATGCTGTTGAAATAGATTACCCTTTTCATGGTGGCTGGTTACATGACGGTGTTTCCTTACTGGGGTCTTGTAATGGTTTAGTTGCCTTGTGCTATGCTAAAATGAATCAGGACTGTGAACCTCGAGACATCATTCGTATTTGGAACCCAGTAACAAGAGAAATCAAGCTATTACCTCAGTCACCACATTGTGAAATCTACGATCATGAACAAATTCTCATTTGTGCATTTGGTTATGATTATAAAATTGACGATTACAAGATGGCAAAAGTTGTGGAGGCTATTGAGGATGAGGATATTGAGGATGAGGGTACTTCGTTCGATATTTATACGTTAGGAACTAATTCGTGGAAATCTATCAACCAGCCGATCCCTTATAAGTTTTCCTATACTAGAGTACCTGGTGTACTTGTTCATGGAGACTTTCATTGGTTAGGTGAAACCTGTGGGGAAAACGTGTCTAAGGTTATAGTTTCGTTCAATATCAGTGACGAGAACTTCAAAGCAATACATCTACCAACTGAAGCCCTGGAGAGTAACCATTTTCTTAGAAGTGTGGGTTTGTTGGAAGGGTGCCTTTGTGTACTTGCTAATGCTGTAGATGTTGGCATTGAGATATGGATAATGCAGGAATATGGAGTTCAAGAATCTTGGAGGAAACGCTATGTCATTAGCCATGAGCTTTTTTTGAATGTAAAAAAGACTTGTCTAGATTTTTTGAATGATTATTATCATTTTATAAGGCTTGTGTTGTCTATCAGGAATGGAGAGATTCTTTTCGCCACATCTGGTATGCTACTCATATATAACCCACAGCGTGGTACTCTCAGAGAGTCAAATATTTCAATACCAATGCATTGGTGTGAGAGCGATAATTATTTTGAAAGCTTAGTTCCAATTGGCTCCGGTAATTATTACGTAGAGGGATTTACCAAAGATGATGAGGATGTGGATGGGGATTGGGATGCGGATGACAATGATGAAGATGAAAAGGAAGAGGAAGATGACATGGAGGAAGATGAAGATGAAGATGAAAAGGAAGAGGAAGATGACATGGAGGAAGATGAAGATGAAGATGAAGATGAAAAGGAAGAGGAAGATGACATGGAGGAAGAGGACAGCTTTTTAGATGAACAGGAGAAAGAGGTAACCTTAACTTCTATATTTAGTGATCATCGCTGCGATGAGTTCTTACGCATTTAGCACTACATTATGTTTTATATTTTTTCTAGCATTTTATATATTTGACAGACCTGACTTCTGATCAGAAAACAAGTGCACCTTCATACTGTTTGTTTAACTTCTCTTATCGATGATGACAGGAGTTCGAGAGGAAGCTAGCTGCAAAAGAAGCCTCTCTTCTTCAGGAACCAGCCACAGATGATGAGAATGTTATAGATCTTCTTATTCGGATGGACTCGCTTTTTGAAGTCTGACAAGCTACAGGTAAAGCGGACAGAAGAACAAGCTAGTAATTTAAATCTTTCATGTTAGCATCTCTCTATTGTATATGAACTTTTCTATTTTTTCCACTGCAGTCTCTTTCCGATTTCATAGCTGTGGGAAGAGCGGTTAAGCCTGGCACCTACATATTGGTAAATTTTCTTCTCCTATTTTTGTTTATTGCTGTCTCTTTTATTGTGTTTACATGTGCTATCTCTTTTTGCATGAATACAACCCATATCATCAACGTCATGTAATATATCCATTCACAGAAAAGAAAATTCTGGAACTAGCTTTGGTGAAGTATGATAGCATATGTAGGAAACAAATTACAAATATATGAATAATAGCCTTGCGAAATGGCGCATTATTAGCCTTGCGAAGTGCGACCCGGATCGTTTGTTGCTAAAATTCTCTATTCCTCTGTTGAAACCACTCAATAGCTGACACGTGTCCCTGAATATAACTGTCAAACTTTCGCAATTTGGACGTGATCTACTCAACTGATTTGAGCAGATTTCCAAGAGAGAAATAAGGAAAATAAGCATTCCTTCCTTAACTATCTCTTCCATCCATACTCCGTCCTCAATTATCTCTTCCATCCATAGTAACATAGTTCCATACTTCCACAGAATACTCCTAGCAGCTCAGCTTTGATCTTATAATGTGATATACTTGTTCGGAAACGGAAACGGAAATTAAACGCATATGTGTTGCAAAACTCAAATGCTTTATCTTTTGTCTCAAATTCTATCACAATTGCAGGAACTTGTGTTGCATATGTGTTCCTTAAGAACATTAGAGTGAATCAAACTAACACGGTCATTGAAATTTATAATATTAATTAGTTGTCTCATCGTATGCTAATTCTTGTGTGGAAAATTAGAATTCATATGGTTGTCAAAATCCATTCGTACAACACATAAAATTAAATTAGGACATATGAATGTTGTATTATGTCCAATAATAATTACTACTTATTGACATACACAAAAAAGAAGAAAAGAAATCTAAAGCATAACTGAATCCAAAAATTAAGAAATCTAAAGTATAACTGAATCCAAAAATTACTTATATTTCATGAAGAGGAAAAAAACCACCTATTGATGCTCCATGAATAAAAATGAAACGCTACTAATTAGTGTCTTTAAAGAAGATGACGCACCAGATTAAGGAAAATCGAATATTTTCCTTATTTTTCTGTTAGAAAATCTGCTCAAATTAATTGAGTAGATTACGTCCAAATTGTGAAAGTTTGGACGATCCGGAGCCTGCGAAGTGGCGCATTATTACCAAATATTATAGTAACAAAAGAAATACGTATAATATTCCTATTATGGAAACAAGTGGTTCAAGTAGAAAAATAATTATTTCTTATCAAAACAAAGAGTTTCAAGTACGCCTAATAAACTAACAATAGTTAAAAAATATCAGTTCAGTTAAACGGAAAAAGCGAGGATCATTTTCTACTCTAGTCATGTGGATTTATCATTCTTTCAAAGCTTTTGCCTAATTTAACCATTGTTTATTTGCAGGTGAGGCCATACCCTAGGCGTGCTTTCAGTGATGGTGAGAGTGCGGTATCCTTTAGTGATTTGGGATTGACTGGCAGACAAGAAGCATTGTTTTTAGAGTTAATTCGTACGTTGCAATAGAAAAGCTTAGATAATGGAGAAAATACATTGAATGACAGGAATTCGAACAGGAGATTTGATTGTTTTATCTTTTGCTTTAGATTTACAGAAAACCTATTTCGTTTTTAATGGTTTTGTTTGATTTGATTTATTGGTAGATGGATAATGTACTCTATATACTCATTTACTTCCAAATCATCATGGATTTTATTTTAGTTCCTTGGAGAATTGAATGGTCTTGTGTTGGTTAGTTTACCAGTGAGAGCACCAAAACGGATATAATGGGGTACTAGAGTTTGAATTGAATTTCTTTGGTTTAACTTTTAGCTGGATGTATTATGTTATTTCTGGCAATCTGATGAAACCTTCGAAGTCACAATATCTAGATTCTTACTATTGTACATTTACCATCTTCCTCTTGTGCATTACCTGAAATTAGAAGTCATAAAATAATTTCAAAACAATGAATAATAATAATAAAAAACAGTAACAAGTTGATTACCACATGTTAGAGCTGGGAGACAGAAGAGACTGTTGCAAATGCAGCTCTGATCGACTCGTTGTAACGAACGCGCCGCAGCATTCAGCGGTTTCAGTTTGTAAAGCAACACCTTGTCCAGGAAGAAACTATCCTCATACAAGACACTGCGATCGAACTGACCTGATTTCAGCTCCTAAATCATCAGTTTTAGAAATAATCCAGCTGAAGAACACTAAAGAGAAGAAACATCAGATTTCTTATTCCTTCCTTGACTATTACCTAAAACACTACTAACTGGCTATTCTTCTTTTCTTTCTTTCAGTTAATCACTTTGAGATACGGAAGTGTGCAGTACAAGGATCCCCAAGCTACAAATAACAAAACAAAATATCTGCTTCCTACAAATGTAAATCATTTGTCCAATGTGAAAGGACAATAGTCCCACATCGCTATAATCCGCTTAATTAACTTAAATATAATATAGAAGGGCCGCTCCACTCATGCCCAATTTGTTTTGAGTTGGATACCCGCACACTTCAACATGGTATCAGAGCTAAGCCCCAAACCCAGACCTGCGTACGCCGGGTGTAGGCCGAGTTACTGGCCGAAGTGTTTAACCTATTTTGTCACTTGTACACCCAGGCAATGTAGTTAATCTCGGCTGAGATGGCCGAGATACCGCCGATAATATCGGTTTCGGTGTTTCACCGAGATGCCGATATTGCCGGTATTGGCCGATATTTCACCGGTATTCACCGAAATATCATGTCTCGGTACTCGACCGATATTCACCGAAATCCGATATTGACTACATTGCACCCGGGGTGTAGGCCAGTGTCGATACTGGCCGAGGTGTTACCCCTGATTTAGTCAGTCACCTGTGTACACCTGTTACCGATGGACTGGTAGCTCGTACGTAGGTCCACGTGTGAGGCCTAGTGACTGTCCTTACACGTGAGGGGGCGTGTGAAAGGACAAATAGTCCCACATCGTTAGAATCCGCTTAATTAACTTAAATATAATATAGAAGGGCCGCTCCACTCATGGCCAATTGGTTTTGAGTTGGATGCCCGCAGACTTCAACATCCAGACTCCAGAAAAAATTGCCCTGTACAATGTGCATTTCGGGTCCCAGGCATATTTGGCATGACAATAGATCACAAAACAGATTTTGGGTCAAGAGTAGATTTTTTTTTTTTTTTAATGTATACGCTCCTTGAGTTACTATAGCTCTTCTAAGCTTGCTCCCTGCCGTAATTGTGAAGTGGTGGAGCCAGAAATCTTGCTGTCGGAATGCAAATTTTAGGCATAAATAGGCTTTAATTGGACCCATATTTTACCGTAAATATATTCTCCGTATATAACTAGGGTTCAAGGTTCGAAATTCGTAACAATCTATAAATAGCTATATTCGGGAAATCGAGTATACCATACTTATCGAGAAGAATACCGTACTTAACGAGAAGATCCCGAGAAAACGTGAAGTTATGTCGATATCTGAAGTCCTCATCGTCATCATCGATAAGGTAAAGAAATATTTATTATCGGATTTAATTCAAGATAAAACCCTAGTTTTAGTAATAATTAATAATCGGAAACCCCTTAATTCTGAATATTTAATATTATTTGTTTTGATTACTATTACAGATTTTGTGATGGTGGTGACGATGTTTATTCTGAACTTCCTCCTCCTCCTGTTGGTTTTAGATTTATACCAGAAGAAAATCATTTAATTTTTTACTTGCAAGAGAAGTTAAATAGGCCTGAAGCTCACTTTCCATTAATTCTTGAAAAGAACATATATGACGATGATGACTGCCATCCTCAGCAGCTTTTAGGTTTGGAGTATTTAAAATTTCCTTTTTTCTGAATTAGGGTTTTTTTTTTTTTTTTGGGATGAGTCTAAAGTTTCTTATTATTATTCAGAATCACATGGAAAGGAAGGAGTTGTATACCTTTTCTCACCAAGATATCCCAAATATCCTAATGGGACACAAATAAGACGTAATGCGAAGCATGAAATATGGAAGAACAGTACACCGGGTAAACCACTCATGCATGAGGGTGTTGAAAAAGGCCGGTGTTTATGGGTAAAAATCGTTTCCGCCGATTTTGGTAAATTCGGTAGGTGAGTGAGAAACTGGTTTAAAACCTAAACAAATGTGCTGCACGTGAGCACTTTATAGATTCGAGAGATCAATCTGTACAAGTCCGGCCTAAACCAAGAAATGGCCGTTCCGGACTTGCTTCGGCCACAAAGTGGAGGAGAAGGGTTGATTTGGGGAGGGAAGCAAAGAAAGGTGTTGAGACCAGAATAGTTCGGGGAGAGTAGTGTCTCGACTTGTATCAGAAAGTGAAAGCTTAGGAAGCTTGCAAGAGATGAAAGCTTTTGTGGAGAGCTTGCAAAGTTGCTTTTTCTGAGAGTGTTATATTTTTGTCCTGACCGAGACTTGTCGTCTGGTGGAAATAAGTAAGACCTATTTATACAAGTCGAGATTGAAACGTACCCTGGCCTCATGAAGGAAGAGAGTAAAGGGTGAAATAATGGGAGGAGGTGGTAACCGCATGGTGTTAATGGGTGAAAACGTTTTCACCATTATTTCCTCATTTATTTGACCGCTTTATTCCTATTCACGCTTTCTTAATGTGAGCGTAGTGTACGCTGCAAGCTGTGACCGCCAAACCAAGACCTGGAAAGCATCCCCCAGTTTGTGTTGATGTCTCAAGTGTTGGTTGAATCTTGAGTGCAAGTGGTGCTGCTAGGGGCGCATGTGGCATGTGCCAATGGCATGTGCGGAATGCCTTTGTTGCGAGTTGCACCTCGGCGCAAGTGGCAATGCCGGAGAGCTGCTAGTGGCGTGTGTGGCATGTGCCAATGGCATGTGTGGAATGCCTTGGTGGTAGGTTGTACGTTGAGTGTAAGTGGAAATGCATAGAGCTGCTAGTGGCGTGTGTGGCATGTGTGGCATGGAATGCCTTGGTGGTAGGTTGCACGGTTTGCAAGTTAGGCTACCAGCGTGGGTTTTGGCATATGCCAATGGCGCGAACGGCCAAGTTGGCCTAGGTTGCACGGCTTGCAAGTTGGGCTACCAGCATGCGTGTTTTTCATGCGCCAATGGCATGCGTGGCCAAGTTGAATCATGGCCCGTGTTTAGAAAAGCTACCAGCGAGCGTGTTGGCATGTGCCAATGGCATGCTCGGCCATTAGGGCCACGTCCTGGTAAGAAAAGCTACGACGAGCGTGTTGTCATGTGCCAATGGCATGCGTGGCCAATTTTGGTCGCGCCTTGGTAGAAAAAGCTACCAACGAGCGTGTTGGCATGTGCCAATGGCATGCGTGGCCAATTTGGGTCGCGCCCTGGTAGGAAAAGCTACCATCGAGCGTGTTGGCATGTGCCAATGGCATGCGTGGCCAATTTGGGTCGCGCCTTGGTAGGAAAAGCTACCAACGAGCGTGTTGGCATGTGCCAATGGCATGCGTGGCCAATTTGGGTCGCGCCTTGGTAGAAAAAGATACCAGCGAGCGTGTTGGCATGTGCCAATGGCATGCGTGGCCAATTTGGGTCGCTACTGGTAGGAAAAGCTACCATCGAGCGTGTTGGCATGTGCCAATGGCATGCGTGGCCAATTTGGGTCGCGCCCTGGTAGGAAAAGCTACCAACGAGCGTGTTGGCATGTGCCAATGGCATGCGTGGCCAATTTGGGTCGCGCCTTGGTAGAAAAAGATACCAGCGAGCGTGTTGGCATGTGCCAATGGCATGCGTGGCCAATTTTGGTCGCGCCTTGGTAGAAAAATCTACCAGCGAGCGTGTTGGCATGCGTGGCCAATTTGGGTCGCGCCCTGGTAGAAAAAGCTACCAACGAGCGTGTTGGCATGTGCCAATGGCATGCGTGGCCAATTTGGCCTAGGTTGCATGGTTTGCAAGCCTAGGTAGGGGCGTTACTTTGGCATGGCGTGGCTAGGGCCAAGGTAAGGGTGTTTGGCTTGGCGTGGCGTGACCAGCGTAGCTAGGGCCAAGGCAGAGTGTGTTTGGCATGGCGCGGCTAGCTCGGGCAAGGTGTGGCTGGCATGATTTTCCATTGGCACGGAGGTGCGGCTAGCATGGTTGGCATGCTTCGGCGCGTTTGGTATGGCTGGCATAATTTGCCATTGGCATAGAGGTGCGGCTAGGTTGGGCTAGGTGTGGCTGGCATGATTTGCCATTGGCATGGAGGTGCGGCTAGCATAGTTAGCATGCTTTGGCGCGTTTGGTGTGGCTGGCATGATTTGCCATTGGCACGGAGGTGCGGCTAGCTCGGGCTAGGTGTGGCTGGCATGATTTGCCATTGGCACGGAGGTGCGGGTAGCATGGTTGGCATGCTTTGGCGCGTTTGGTGTGACTAGCATAGCTCGGGCCAAGGCAGAGTGCGTTTGGCATGGCGCGGCTAGCTTGGGCTAGGTGTGGCTGGCATGATTTGCCATTGGCACGGAGGTGCGTCTAGCATGGTTGGCATGCTTCGGCGTGTTTGGTATGGCTGGCATAATTTGCCATTAGCATAGAGGTGTGGCTAGCTTGGGCTAGGTGTGGCTGGCATGATTTGTCATTGGCACGGAGGTGCGGCTAGCATGGTTGGCATGCTTTGGCGCGTTTGGTGTGACTAGCATAGCTAGGGCCAAGGCAGAGTGCTATCAAGTCTTCCTGGATGAAATAGGGAGACGTTCCATTGCCGATGCGCTGCTATCAAGTCTTCCTGGACTTTGTTCCAAGTTAATCCTTCAAACCATCTTCTGAATCTTGGACTATCGTACGGAATGGGATGCGGTGATAAGTCCCCGGTCATACTTCGGTTTGATATGATGGCATGGATGAATACGTGGATGTAACCTTCTGGCGTGCTTTTGGAGTTTTCGGTGCACATGTACGGCTTCATGTTGAGAAATTCCCGCGGCTCGTAAAACCTCGATAGTGATGATGTTGAAATCAGTAATAACCTGGTTCAGGGGAGTGAAATCATCTCACGCTGGTAGTCCCCATGCGTAACCTACTTTCATTACATCGCCTTGAATCCCCCCTCCACGGGATTTGATATAAGCCTATCATACTCTTCTGGATGTGACACTGGGATGCTCAGAAATTACATGATGACATATTCTGGATAGTGCAGGCTCGGGATCCTCCGCGGCCTCGTAAAGTGTTGAAGGCGTCTTCTAGACAGAGAGGTGATGATATTCTTGCGCTGCACCCTTGAAGAGTAGAGGACCTTGTTGTGGGTACGGATTTTTGGTGGACTGTGTCTTCTGAGCTTTGACAGTGAAGGGATCCCGTGTATATCTTCCGTCCTCAAGTATGGTTTACGTGTTTCCATCCTTGTAGTAATTGCTACTGTGGTGAAGCTCTGGCTGGTATCAACGAATGAGGGGAAACAGTTCTTGGTAGGAGATGTAATCAGGAGAGACTACATTGTCGTGGTAACAAAGTAGGTTGGCTGATATTCTATGGGCTTCCGTGGAAGTAAAAGGATTGGCTGGATGCGTAATCGAGCAAACTGTCCATGATCACGAGTTTTGGCGAGATAGATTAAAAGGTGTCCATGACTTCGAAGATTGGCTGGCTGTGACTATGTTTCTTGATATGGGGAGTGTGGCGGCACGACCCTTTGCAGGAAGGAGTGGCGTTGAAGCGAACGTTGATGCGAAGCCGCTGCTGGAGAACGTTGATGTGTAGCTACTTCTGGAGAGAACGTTAATGCGGAGCTACTTCTGGAGAGAACGTTGAAACGACGTCTTGCAACTCTCAGAGCCTTGACGGTTACCATTTTGAAGTCGGAGGCCGCGTCACGTTCTGTCAAACTCGACATCCCTCAAGAGAACAGAGGTTAGGAGTCCCCAGTTCCATCTATCGATCGTGCTTCCTAGGAGAGGTTGGGGTTTGGGAACGGCTTCCCTGGATGGAAACGCCTGCTTTCCTGATGTAGTGCAGTTGAGGGGTGCAAATATGTCTTGACACTACGCCTTGGGGAAACATAGAATCTCACATAACTGTTTCATCATAGACTGTACGACTTTGTGGACGAAGTTCCCATTGTGCGGGTCCTGACAAGGGAAGGGTCTCCGTGAACTTAGGAGAGTTGTTGATTTCCCTTGCTTTCGATTTTGGAGAAGTCTTTCCTGATCTTCAAGTATGACGAAATTGGATTGCTTATCCCCTTCTACTGGTCGTCAAGAGCAACGCGAGCCTCTTCATCTATAAACGCGCGTCCTGCTGAAGTATTTTTTGTCTTTTCATCAAATCAACAACACTGAAAGGAGGTCGGCTTCTTCCGGATCTTCCATTATCTTGCCCTGATGGTGGAGTAGCGTCTCTGGTGACAGTTGGAGCTGCCATGCTTGAAGAACCGTTGGGGTGGCGGAAGTGGCTCTGGTTCTGGTGATCGTAAGTGTATTGTGCAGAGATGACACGGTTTTGATCACGAAGTGCTGGAGCCATGGCGTTGTTTCGAAGGGAGAGGATGGTGCTGGAAGGGCGCAAGATGTTAGCGCTGGAAGGATGCGAACTGTTAGCACAGAGTGTGGTACTGCGGCTGGCATGCGCGTGCGGCATGTGTGCATGGCATGTGCGTCTGGTAAGCGTGTCTGGTAAACGCGTCAGGTAAGCGCATCTGGGAAGCGCATCTGGTAGGCGCTGGATCGTCTTGGAATGAGCGCTGACTTGGTGTGGACGCTGGCTTGGATTTCGGTATGGTATAGACCATTGGCTTGGCACGGTGCTGGCTTGGCGTGGCTCGGACTTGTTTCCGCGAGCCCAGTTGCCTCTTCCCATACGTAGCTCAAACAGGAAATCCTTTCCTTATTCAAATTCCAAAAAGTGTTATGCTTATGAAATGGGTTGCCTCCCCTTTTTACCTCGTATCTTTGTTATCACGTCATGGTGTTAGCGGTAGCGCGGTAGTGATAAAGTGGGCAAGCATATTCCAGCTATGTACTCCAGCGTTTCTCTTTCAATTTGTTTTATTGTTTTATTGTTTTATTTTTTAGTGATAAACCGTAGCCATAGGTATGCCTTTCATAAACTTGTGGAAATACTTCATCATAAATAATTCTTCAAATGTCACTGTAGTAACGTCTGCTAATAGTGACAGGTAATTATTATTGTGCAAAGTAGGTATGTACGGGTAGGTGAATTTTTTTTTGAAAGGCAAACAAAGCGCCTGGTTTATGGTTTTTGTCTTCCTGGATTTCTTGGGTTGATATATAAATGTTACCTTGACAGTTTGGGTTATTCTTTTTGGAATGGATTGTTTAGGAGTTGATTGTTTTAGTTATGATTGAAAGTGACGCAAACATCCCAGGGAAACCATGGAACCGTGTGTTGGTAGATGATATGGGATGAAACATAACATGGCTATCGGTTTTATCAAAACTTGAAAAAGCAAACCACGTATTTTTGTCTAGATAAGACTTACTCGGTTTCTCAGGTCTTCTGATGAGAATAAACTTTCCGGGTGCAAGACCAAGTTTTTTTTTTTTTTTTTTTTTTTTTTTAGAAACATGGTCATGGGAAGTCCTCAGTCCTCCAAATCGTTGCTGAGTTGTCGGATAACTGTGTCGTTAATCCCTGGGCATATCGTTTTGCTTCTAGCCTGTGAGAAGTCCCTAGTCGCCCCTTGTCATGTCATGACTGATAATCGAGCCGTCGAGTAACTGAGTCGGAGTGGATTGCCTTTATCTACCATCTTGACGTCTGGGTCGAAGAATGAGATCGCTGGTTGAAAGTTGACATTGTAACGGAAAGATCGAACCTCCCGCTGTGGTCGCCAATTTTTATGGGTAAAAATCGTTTCCACCGATTTTGGTAAATTCGGTAGGTGAGTGAGAAACTGGTTTAAACCCTAAACAAATGTGCTGCATGTGAGCACTTTATAGATTCGAGAGATCAATCTTTACAAGTCCGGCCTAAACCAAGAAATGGCCGTTTCAGACTTGCTTCGGTCACAAAGTGGAGGAGAAGGGTTGATTTGAGGAGGGAAGCAAAGAAAGGTGTTGAGACCAGAATAATCCGGGAAGAGTAGTGTCTCGACTTGTATCAGAAAGTGAAATCTTAGGAAGCTTGCAAGAGATGAAAGCTTTTTTGGAGAGCTTGCAAAGTTGCCTTTTCTGAGAGTGTTGTATTTTTCTCCCGACCGAGACTTGTCGTCTGGTGGAAATAGGTAAGACCTATTTATACAAGTCGAGATTGAAACGTACCCTGGCCTCATGAAGGAAGAGAGTAAAGGGTAAAATAATGGGAGGAGGTGGTAACCGCATGGTGTTAATGGGTGAAAATGTTTTCACCATTATTTCCTCATTTATTTGACCGCTTTATTCCTATTCACGCTTTCTTAATGTGAGCGTAGTGTACGCTGCAAGCTGTGACCGCCAAACCAAGAGCCTGGAAAGCATCCCCCAGTTTGTGTTGATGTCTCGAGTGTTGGTTGCATCTTGAGTGCAAGTGGTGCTGCTAGGGGCGCATGTGGCATGTGCCAATGGCATGTGCGGAATGCCTTTGTTGCGAGTTGCACCTCGAGCGCAAGTGGCAATGCCAGAGCTTCTAGTGGCGTGTGTGGCATGTGCCAATGGCATGTGTGGAATGACTTGGTGGTAGGTTGTACGTTGAGTGTAAGTGGAAATGCATAGAGATGCTAGTGGCGTGTGTGGCATGTGCCAATGGCATGTGCGGAATGCCTTGGCGGTAGGTTGCACGATTTGCAAGTTAGGCTACCAGCGTGGGTTTTGGCATGTGCCAATGGCGCGTACGGCCAAGTTGGCCTAGGTTGCACGGCTTGCAAGTTGGGCTACCAGCATGCGTGTTTTGCATGCGCCAATGGCATGCGTGGCCAAGTTAAATCATGGCCCGTGTTTAGAAAAGCTACCAGCCAGCGTGTTGGCATGTGCCAATGGCATGCTCGGTCATTAGGGCCACGTCCTGGTAAGAAAAGCTACCAGTGAGCGTGTTGGCATGTGCCAATGGCATGCGTGGCCAATTTTGGTCGTGCCTTGGTAGAAAAAGCTACCAGCGAGCGTGTTCGCATGTGCCAATGGCATGCATGGCCAATTTGGGTCGCACCCTGGTAGGAAAAGCTACCAGCGAGCGTGTTGGCATGTGCCAAAGGCATGCGTGGCCAATTTGGGTCGCGCCCTGGTAGGAAAATCTACCAGCGAACGTGTTGGCATGTGCCAATGGCATGCGTGGCCAATTTGGGTCGCGCCTTGGTAGAAAAAGCTACCAGCGAGCGTGTTGGCATGTGCCAATGGAATGCGTGGCCAATTTTGGTCGCGCCTTGGTAGAAAATGCTACCAGCGAGCATGTTGGCATGCGTGGCTGATGCGCGTCGTTTACACAGCAAATTAATTACTTCTTTCCACACAATTAACTGGTAATATAATGGCAAGGAGTTCGTTCCCACGAAGAGCAGGGAGATTTTAGTTGTTTAAAAAGTAACCGAAAGGGGGGTTTTTAGATTTTAAATCAAAGTAATTGACAAAAAAAAAATATAAAAGATTTGTTGTAAATTATAAGAAGAAAGAAGACTAGGGAATCCTTCGCCGTCATCGAACCGAAACTTAATTGAATACAAGTTTATCTATTGTTGAATTTATATTGTTACCAACCGTAGAATAGCAATAAGCTCTGCTATCCCCCGGATTCCTGTTGTCACTGGATACGGAAGCGCTCGACTACCAGTTTCTATCCAAATAACCCACCAAGAATAAGCTCTCAAGGTGTAGATTAACGAATTCTTTACACTCTGTGAATCAGGTTGATCCTAGCATCAGACGCATAGGCTCGGCCTGCTTACTAGTGTTATCTTTATACACAATTGCTTAACAGAATCCCTCTATCAGCTCTTGCGATTTACTACTTGTGTAAAGAATTGAGTGACAATTACACGTATCACCAACCCCAATACTAGTAGAAGAATTATTGATTGGTTAATTTAATTGATCACTTTAAATAACCCCTCAATATTCTTAAACATTAAAAATAATAAAGATAATCAACAAATAAATAAAACTTGAAATAAACTTGGTTTAAGAAATTAAAGCTTCATTGTTCAGGACTTTGAAATCATCCCTAATCAAAAAGAAGTTTAGCTACTCATAGCTAAAATTAATTCTACAAATAAATAAAAGAGAAAGAATAAAAATAGAATTAAATATAAAAACTCACAAGAAAAGCCAGGGAGCAAAACTTTATTTCTCTCTGTTTCTGTCTTCTAGCTAGAGAAAAAGAAATAATAAAAGAAGAAGATATATTTTTCTTTTGGTTTAGGTAGCTATTTATAGGCATCAAATACCCTAGCCGATCCACAAAATTCGTCTAAGATAAAGATAGCAAAGTCGGTGAAGTTTATCCAAGTGCTGATTCGGTGCAGGCAGGCTACGTTAGTAAAGTGGAGACGCAGCTTCCCATTCGCTATCACTTCAGCAGAATCTGTGTGTCATTATCTACGCCGTTGATTTATTGAGCTTCGATGCTCCGCAGTACACAAAATTACAACTCTCTTCAAAACGCGTCAAAGCTTCCTGCACAAACACTGCAAACATGGCCCACCACACGTGCTCACCCAATTCTCTTTTCTCTGTCGTACGGCTCTTGGACTTCCATCGTCAACTTCTGGTGCTGGCAGCAAGCCAAAACTTCCGCGTTCGTCACAGCATCAACACCTTCTCGATCATCATCACTTTCATGTCCATCTCTGTCAGGATCATCAGCAGCATCATCATTCTATCCTCTGTTCTTGGTCGTTGAGAAGCAATGAAAGCAGTATGAACCAATCCTTTCATCACTACCTTCTCTGTCCATTTCTTCAAATTTGTTCCGTCAGCAACGATCGATCACCAATGGCAGCTGAAAATGCCATCATCGTCCCATAACCCATCGCTGTTTCTTATGCCAAGCTCAAACATGAGCTTCTTCCATTCATGCCAGCATCACCTGCAAGTAGTCACCATCGTCAATGGCTGATGAGTGCCAAATAGTGCATATTTATACACATTTTTATTGGCATTTTACTCATCTTTTGCGCTTAGAAATCAGATATTATCCCATATTCTGTATTTTCCTTGTTTTCAAGAATAAATATTTGTATTAATTAATTTTGTCTTTTTAGGTAATAAATAAAGTCCGAAGAAATCGAGGAGCCAAAAGAGCGAAGAATTGGAGTCGAGCATCTATGGAGCAGAAAGCCGAAGCCCGCGCGCGGTTCAGCTTGCAACCCAACAAGTAGCAACTCATCTACAAGACATGGGCCCAAGCTATCCATCTCCGACCCGTGACCCGGATCCGAGTCCATCATTTCTGAGCCGTTAAGATCTTCACTCGCCACATCCTACGCTCGCTGAGGCCTTCTCCATCAATCTTCGATGCACCCGTGCAACACTGAATCACCCATAACCCTATACCCCCATCGACCCACCTCATTTCTCTTCTTCTCCTTCTCTTTCTTCACCCCGACCAGCTCTGCAATACCCATTCTCCACCTTCTCCTCCCTTCCCCATGGCAGAGCAGAGCTGCCGCTTCCACCACCTCCATCATCACCTTCATGACATCAAACAACAACTCCAACAGCCACCTACGCTTCATCTCTAACCCTAGATATCTCTTTCTTAGTTTCTACCAACCCTAGAAGCTAAATCAGAGATAACTAGAGCTAGGGTTCACAACAAGCGATGCATGGATGATTTGACAAGAGAATAGCTCGATTCAGAGGCAATCAGAGTATGGGTGAGAGTATGTTTCATTTATTTTATATTTAATTTCTATTTTGAGGAATTAGGGTTTGGGGATGAACTGCATGTATAAATAAAAGTGAAGGGTGTGCGAGAAACCCCATGCCTGGGTTAGCCAGTGTATCAGTTAGGTTTTAATTTGCAGTTTTAATGTTTTAATTTAGTTTGTTGGGGTTTCAATGAAACCCTAATTCCCAAATGTGTTTAAACTGTGTTAAGTTGTTCTTGAGTGCTTAATTGACAAGATAGCTTCAATTTTAACACCTCAACTCTTTTCTCTCACAGTGCATGCCAATGCCATGGATGCATTGTAGTTAGGTTAATACTGAGTTGAGAGTGTTTCAGCTCTTGCTTCTATTTTTAATACTAATTCCCCTGACTAGTTGTGCTTAATTAGACAACTAGTACTTAGGATTAGTGACTTAGCTGTTATTTGAGTTATCACTAGGAGAAACTCCCTAAATAGGTGGTAAAAATTGACATTTATACTTACCTGGCATAGGAACAAGACACTCAACTAGTTGAGCACATAGTAGGAATTCAGAGGTGGATTTGAAGACCTAGCAAGCCCTTTTTGTCTTGTCTATACCTTAGTTTAGGTTCATTTCACATTATCCAGCCGTATCGGCAACAAAACCATTGTGTTACGCATTACCGTCACTAGAACTCAGTCTAGAGCAAGCCTTAGATCATCCAAGAGCACCACAAGTCTCTGTGGATCGACCCGTACTTGCCGCGTCTCCGATAGACGCCGTGCACTTGCGGTTATCACCGTAGGCCATAAAATATACATCTTCTCAAGCCTACCAAGTTTTTGGTGCCGTTGCCGGGGATCGAACCCGGGTCACCCGCGTGACAGGCGGGAATACTTACCACTGTATGCTCTGTGTTGCTCTAAGCACATTGGGCTTAAACCTGCCCTGCACAAGTTGTGTGTGTTCTTTCACCACCCTGTGCAAATTGTTACCTTCTTGTGCAGTACCTGTGCACTCAAGCCTGTGCTTGACAACCAATTTGCACAACTATTGAGCTCTAATCAAACTAGACTGTGCACAAGCTAAGTTTTTAATCTGTTAATCTGGGTTGTGAATTGTGCTAGCATTGCTTA